>CM053512.1:27940498-28012853 GCA_028627145.1 Eidolon dupreanum
AGGAAATGGCAGTGGGTATGCACAGAAGTCCAAGAAATAGTTCTGAGAAAAGACAGACAAGGCTTACTAATATAATTGTCGTTCGAACTAGGGGAAGACGTGAAAATTAAAGACTGGAAGGTTTTCCTGGAGAATTAAAACAAACAAAGTGAGCATCACAGAAGACCGCCAATCTTGTAGAATGCAGTATCACTGACACTACCGTGCAGGCGGCGAATACCGGTGGGCGAAGATGAACAGAAGCCCCGCCCGCGACACCAGTGCCCAGCTCAAGTGCCTAAGGATCAGATCAGAACTAGAGGAATTATCGCAGGGTTACTCCCCAGACAGAACCTCTAACTCGCGCTCTCATCCAGCCTCTCCTCTCTCCCTGAAAACCTTGAGACTATTCGGCCTCGGCCGAACAGCCTCCCCTCGCAGCCTCTCCTCTCCCCAGACTCCCCAAACCCTCGATCCCCTACGCCCACCACCAAAGAAACACAGTGCACAAGCAAACTGCTCCTGACGACCTAAGCGTCACTTTACCTCGACCATGATGCGGCCGTGTATTTCGCCACCCTGGCACCCAAAAAACTAATCTCCAACGCAAAAACCGCCGCCACAACTGCGCAGCCTCTTCCGGAATCTTGCGCCCCGACGCCGGATGTGACGCAGCTCCGCGCACCGCGCGCTGGTCCCCGCAGGCCTCTGGGGGCCGCCGGGCGGGCCTTCCTCCTCCGGCAGTCTCTGCGGCGGAGTCTTGCGGCCGAGCAGTGGAGCCTCCTGGAATACGAGTTTTTCTCCGTAAAAAGAAAAATTGATGTAGTTGAGTGTTTGCAAACTTGAATACACAAACATTTCATTGTCTCTGCTTTCTTTAACCATAATCAGTTCCCCTGATCTTGTCCCCAGAGCATACTGATACACTTTTTGGGGGGCGGGGGGGGAGGGAGAGAGAATCGATCAAAAGTATAGCCAAATGAATTGATAATCTCATTTAGAAATTCATCAATTTTAATTAAACATATTAAGGTCATACTTGAAAATGCAATCATCTCTGAATTTGAGTATGAGTTTTCCCTAAGAACTGTTTTCTCTAACAGTGGCCACTGATGATACTAGAGCTTGCAAAGAAATGCCATAATTATAAAATATATACTGTATAGGGAAACAATCGTACTATAACTATAGACAGTAATAACTATACAAAAGAACATGATTTTAAATGGCAATAAAATTATAGACACGTAAGCCAGCTTCTAATAGATACATGGCAATAAAATTTAGGTCTATTAGCTTGTTAATCTTCTTAAAAATATAAGTCCAGTCTCATAAAAATATTGTAATTATTGAAGTAAATTTTACTAGATTATGCTCCTTTTAAAAAGCTCTCCTGAATCTACAGAATTACATTATCCACTTGAAAGTTTTAGATAGATAAAGCTCAGTGACCCTGTTATCTAGCTCAGGGATCCATTAATTACCTATATTGTGTGAAAATTTTGTGTTTATATAAGAACATGAATTTTATTCTGGTGCAGGGGTTTTATAGGTTTCTTTGGATTCATGAAAGGATACAGGTCACTAAGAAAAGGTTAAGAATCCTGGTCATGGCTGACACCCAGAGCTGCCTTATTTGAGCAGTAGGGGTCACTGTTGCTCCTCTAACAGGGTAAGAGGATTTTTCCCTGAAGCACACACACGGTGAATAATTTATTTATTTGTAAATATATTTTTAATATAATTAACAAAATGATTCTCCCGGATTAGTCTAGTACCCACCTGGCACTATACATAGTTATTACAAAATTATTGATTTTATTACCTATGCTGTACTACTTTACATCTCTGTGACTATTTTGTAACTACCAATTTGTATTTTAATCCTTTCACTTTTTTCACCTAGCCCTCCAACCCCACTCCCTTCTGGCCACCGTGAGTTTGTTCTCTATTATGGATGAATCTGTTTCTGTTTTGTTTGTTCATTTATTTTGTTCTTTAGATTCCACATATAAGTGAGATCGTGTGGTATTTGTCTTTCTCTGACTTATTTTACTTGGTACAATACCCTCTAGGTCCATCCATGTTGTCTCAAATGGTATGCTTTCATCCTTTTTTTATGTCTGATTAATATTCCATTGTAGACATGCACCTATTCTTCTTTATCCAGTCACCTATTGGTGGGCACTTAGGTTGCGTCTATACCCTGGCTATTGTAAACAATGCTGCAATGAACATAAGGGTACATGTATCTTTTCAAATTAGTGTTTTGGATTTCTTTAGATGAATACCCAGAAGTGGAATTGCTGGGTCATAAGATAGTTCTATTTTCAATTTTTTGAGGAACCTCAATACTATTTTCCATAGAGGCTGCACCAATTTGCAATCCTACAAACAGTGCACAATGGTACCCTGTTCTCCACATTCTTGCCAATACTTACCGTTCATTGGTTTATTTTGATGATGGCCATTCTGATAGGTGTGAGGTGATATCACATTGCGGTTTTAATTTTCATTTCTCTGATGATTAGTGATGTTGAGCATCTTTTCGTATTTCTATTGACCATCTGTATGTCCTCTTTGGAGAAATGTCTGTATATTTAGGTCCTCTGCCCATTTTTTAATAGGAGTATTTGTTTTTTGGGTATTGAGTTGTATGAGTTCTTTATAAATTATTAATCCCTTAACCCCTTATCAGATGAATTATTGGCAAATATCTTCTTCCATTCAATAAGTTGTCTTTTCATTTTGTTGATGGTTTCCTTTGCTATACCAAATCTTTTTAGTTTCATATAGTCCCATTTTTTTTCTTTTGTTTCCCTTGTCTGTGGAGCTATATCAGAAAAAATATTAATATAAATATTGTTGGGTCTGTTCTGTGAAAACAACAGTATAAATTTTAAGAAAGGCCTCTTTCATTAGTTTAAGCTACTTTTTTAAAACTTACCAATAGGGGGGATCTCTTTATCTCTTTCAAATACTTGTGTCCTTTGCCTTTGAGCAGTGGGAGGTCACAGGAGTGTAGATTTCAGTGTCATTTTTATCAGCTTCCTATTTGATTTTTCACAGAAAGTGTTTTCTGATTTTTATACTCATAAAAATGATGAATATTGTCATTTCTTCTTTCTGTTTCTTTGAGCTTGGAAGGTTAAATAAACAATCTTTTTTAAACACTATGCTCTTTATGCACAATATTCTTTCAAGTTGTTTGGCTCAATATGTCCTTTGTCCCATGAATTTTAGATTTGTAATTCATCACTAATTCAAAAGGAAAGAATGGGGAAAGTTATCATTTCTTTTGGAGTTTCTGAAATGGAAAAAGAATCCTTGGACATTTTTTTCCAGGAGTTTGGTCTTAATAGTTTATTACAACAGTAAGAATGGGCCCAAATGCTGAGGTAGTGTTAGTGTGTGTTTTCTGGTAATACAGTTGAGAGGAAAGCTTCTGCGACAGCAGGAGACAATGAGGGAGCTATTCTTCCAGTTAATGCCTAGGAAGGCCTGGAACATAATGAAGCTGCACTCTCAGTCATAAACATCTTAGCAAAGGGTGTGCATGCGTGTGTGTGTGTGTGTGTGTGTGTGAAAGAGATGGGGCAGGGTGAGGGGAAATGTTCTTTCTGAGTCTTTTATTTCTTAACCAGCTTAAAATCAATATCTCAAAAGGCAGCTTTAGGGTGGCAAAAGTTGGCTCCCATTACCCTCTAGACAGGAAGCTTCATGAGTAGAGGGCACTTTGCCTCTTCTGGTCACCAAAGTGTCCTTGGCCCCTAGCATACTACCTGGCCACAAAATGGGTGCTTTATAAATATTTGATGAACACAAATTGCCTTGTGCTCTATAAACTGGTCCTGCCATGAAGTGTAAAAGTATCAACAAGTACATTGACAACTGGTGCCAAAAATCTGCCCTTCGCGCCAGACAGCTGCAGGGTGGGCCAAATGATGTTTTCTCTGTCACTGATTTACTGGCCTTGACTTATGTAATGGTATTCCCAAATATGAAGAGCAATGCACTATTGACCTGAAAACATAACTGAACAAATAGTACTCCCTTCCTCCTCCACCAATGGCATCAATGTTTTAAAGAAATTAAGTACTTTAGTAAGCAAAATCTCTGCAAATATAGTCATTCTTTTTGGAAACATGATAATTTACTTTGTAATATTAAGCACTTTAATGTGTTAATGCAGCTGTTTATAACTCTATAGGAAAAAATAGCTAACAAGAACTCGAACTTTAAAAAACTCAATTATTATTACTGCATCGGCCATGCCTCTCATGCAGATGTGAATATCCATTATAGGAGAGTGAAATGTAAGTGAAAATAAAGGGTAAGAATGAGTGTGCCAGTCTGAGACACTATAGTCCCAAGACAATGAGCTAGCCAAAACAGCAACAGCAAACAAACTTAAAAGATACCAGTAAATTCTTTACAACGTTTGTATTTTGTTGGCCAATATGGTGTAACGGGCATAGTGCATGGACTGTAGGATCAGACAGGCCTGGGTAAAGTCCTGGTACTAGTACTTACTACCTTGGGTAGTGTACTTAACCTCACCTAGCCTCATTTCATCATCTGTATAACACAATGGCTTCAAAAATTAAATCAAATAAATGACTATCAGCGCTTGGCCTCTGAGGCATGTTTCAATGAAGGCTAGTGAACTCATTCATTCGACAATTTTTACCAAATGCTACATCTATCTTGCTCACCAGTGTTTCCCCAGCACCAAGCACACTACCTGTCACATAGAAGGCTCTCAGGAACTATTTGTGGAATGAATGTTAAGTCTCTGCTCTTCCATTCTAGTAGTTTCCTCTCACTTCCTTAATGATGATGGCAAGAATGCCAGGCAGAGTATAAAAAAGTGGGAATGTAAAGGAGTTTTCGCTTTAATGTTGTACTTGATTCTATAATATGCTAGAAGAAACTTTAAAATTAACTAGCTTCTGGAAATTAAATAATGGTTCTATTGATGAAATGTCAGTGTTTGAAAATGAAGTAATAATATGATAATGTTACCCTAAAAGAAAAAAAATGGTTTGTCTATTTAACATAGTCTTTTTATTTTATTTATTTTATTTTTGTTGAAATAAAATTGATACATATTAGTCAGTCTTTTTAAATCAATAGGAATCTGACATCATTAAAATAAAACACTGCTTAGATTATTAAACTTTTTCTCAGTTACATTTTGAAGGGAAGTATTCTTGAACCTTAATTTAATTAATACACACGCATATACACACATTTCTTTTTTCAGTCAGATTGTGTACTCACTAAGAAAAATTAACACTGAATTAATCTTAAAGTACAGAATTAACTCAGTACTAATAAATGAGACATAAACATAGAAAAATTCAGTTATTTTACTTAATTTAAACATAATACTTTGCTTCTATAAATCTGAATGAAAAGAATTTGGGAATGCAACCAATCCTACCAAGAGAAGAAAAAAATTTAGTGGGTCTCATATCATTATCAAGAGTTTGATTCAAAGCAATGTTTCAAATATATTCTGATCCAACCTGGATAACTTACTATCTTTAAAATAAAGTACTGAAAAATTTTTAATAAGAATGTTTCACCTTCCATAGAGGGGAAAAAAAAAAAACCAGAAAATGCTATAAAGCAGCACACTTGCTGGGATATGTGTTGTTGATTTTGGTATCCCTATTAATTCTTGTAGGAGTTGTTAATCCTCATTGCAACCAACAAATGAAAAGATGAGATAGATGAATTTTCTGCCTTATAGGAAGTGATGAAAAGAAATGGGCCAACATTAGTATCGGAGCATCTATTTGAAACAGATGTATAAAGACTTCACTAATGTTAAAATAACATTGTTCTATAAACAATACAAAATATATCATATAATATAAAAATTAAGTGTTGAGTATGTACTCAGTCACCATAATAATGATTTTGATTTAGGAGTCTGTAATCTACTAATTATTTTAATAATGTTTAAAATGTATTGAACATTTTAACTTATATTAATAAAGGACAAAATATGAAACTATCAAAGCAAAAAAAGACCACTTTCTTTTGATGTTTGTCTATCATAAAATAAGGCATGAATTGTAATTTTGTTGTTCTGATTAATGTCTGAAAGAGGATAAACACATGGTGATATAACATTATTCTTTATTTTAATGACCTTTTCAAAAGCTGAATTACACGATTACCTCAAAACATAGCTTTCGTGGTACACCTTCAGTGAGCCGACAATGTTAGTGGTTGCCTTGTGAGTAGGTCCAATGTTATGTGCTTGGATTAAAAACATTTCTTTCTTCATACATTATTTTTAAGCCTGTGCACCATCCACATTAATTTATAGGAAATGTGAAAGGAAATTACTGGCTATTTAAGAATGTCCTAATTTCTTATCATATTGTCCAATTGAATGGATAGAAAAACTTCAGTGTTTCTAAATTCGGCCAACAGAGAGTAATAGCTGGTTGACAAGTAAATAAGTCTTGCTGGGAAAATGTTGCTCAAGTGATAAAATGGTTCAGCCAACAGGTGAACCAAAAATTAAATATTAACTAAGGAAGGTAACCATTTCTAAAGTCATATCTAATGGAAGATTCAAGTATATATAAGATTGAAGATCTATCAGTTAAGTCCACAAGCAAAGGACGGCTTCTCGGAACTTTCAAAAATTTTAAATCATGAAACATCTATTACTGCTACTATTATGTGTTTTTATAGTCCAGTCCCAAGGTCTCAGTGACTATGAAAATGAGGTGACTTTTTAGAAATTATTATTATGTTATTACTAATATTATTAATAAAAATATAAAAATCATAATCACATGTGAATATTTTAATGAAATTAACATTGATTTTCGTTGTGAAATAGAATTGTTAATCTCAGAGACTCATTTTATTTAAAGAATGTTATATAGTATTTCTTATATAAAAATAAAATAATATCTTGTTTCTGGTTTATCACTTTTATTTTCTCAGGATGAAGAGGACACACCTAAGGTAAGATGTGTTTTTCTCACTTATTTTCATGAGTACTACAGTTTTTGTTTAGTCCTAGCAATATGTTGTTACAATTATGAGGACAAAAATCTGAAAATTTTGTGGACTATAAAATAATAAAAGAAAAGTATTTTAAAAGAAAAAAAAACTATAGTAGCTGTCTCTTTGGTGAAGGAGGGTCATAGATAGCTCCTGAAATTACTGGCTATTTACGAATGAAAATTTTAAATTAAATCTAAAAGCAGAGTAGATCGAGTGCAGTGATAGAAAATGAAATACTGTTTTTTTTTTCCAAAGGAGAAAATTTAAATCATAGGTGGTATTTATTGTTATTATTGATGGCTATGAAACATGTAGTCCAGTTTATTCATTCGAAGGACAGTTTTTCCTCAAGTACTGTTTTGCTGATTTATTCCTATTGGTTTGAAGATATCAAAAATATAGACATGCATTTAGGGAAATGAATACTTAAAGAATTTTAATTTTAGTATCAAATGAATCATGATCAAATTTCTTGTACATAATCCAGTATCATCACACTAGACAGAAAAGTATACAATATGTTTAAATGAAGTGATTCACTTTGAATCATTTGTTGAATTTGAAGGGAACCTAAATGAACTAAATTTCAAACTATAAAAAAAATAGTTGTCTGGTTAATTGAGTTAGGTAAGAAAAATGTCAAGAATGTGTTAAGAGTAAAAATTTGTAAAGTACTTGACTAAGCACTTTTACATTCCTGCTCACAAACCAATCCCTACAGAGACAATTTACTAATTTAGGCTTCAAAATGGATTTTCTAGTTTTAGTTATTTCAATAAGTGGTCTTCATAAACTGAAATACTCATATAATTTAAAAAAAGTTTTTATTTCCTTTTCGCTTGTAAAGCTAGATCATCAATGCTGTCTACTAGCACTCTGAAATAGAAAGAAAATATTTTTCTTCTGTTATAATTTGCCTTGTAATAAACTGGTGAACTATGTTCCACAAAATTCCTGTTAGAATAGACCAGCTCTGGCTGAGATCATGTCTTTGGAATGAAACATGTATATTATTTTTATTGCAATCACACATAACATATACTATAGTATAAATTCAGCAGTTAAGCAGGGGAATTAGGTGCCAGCCTGCTTGGATTTAAAGCCTAGCACCTTCTCACTAAATGTTGAATATTATTATAACTTAATGAGTAAATGACAATAAAATTCCAAATAGAGTCATTGGATGACTTCTAGGCTCACAAAATAGCTAGACTGCTTAGTCTCTGCTTCACATCTAGTTATCTGTTAATTTGTAATTAAGCCCAAAAGGATGTAATTGCTGACAAAGACCATGTGATAATACAGTTAATTCAAGCCAGCCCTTTTATATTGCACTTCATATTTTTCACTTCATTATCTTAGTGTAATATTTTTTTGTTAACAAATAAAATGCACATACCTTGAGAATTACTTTAACTATGAGAAAATCATGGTGTTTGATAAAGAAATCATGTAGGAAATTTCATGAAAATGGTTTAAATCAATATTTTTGTAAATAGAAGATATGATTAAGGTTGGGATTAGTAGTGGAAAAACCACTTAAACTATAGTACCTGCTTTGTGTGATTGCAAGAAAAATAATAATGTACTTACTACATGCCAGGTCCTCTTCTGAGAGTGTCATATGCAATAAATCATTTAATCCTTACAAATCATCTTATACAGCAGATACTATTATTATCCCTATTTTACAGATAAGGAAACAAGCACAGATAAATTTGCTTGCCTATGATCTTATGGCTAGTAGGTGGTAGGGTCAAGCCAAGCAGCCTGGCTCCAGGGTGCCTTCCTTATTTCTCTTCAAACATATTAGAGTCCAAGGTTGTCTTATGACAAATCCTAAGTAAATTTCACGTTTTAGTAAATCTGTATTGTCTTAGGATATTATTATACAGGAGTTAGGCAAACTGATCATCAATTTATAAAAATTAAAGATGGGGAAATTATTAACAATAATTACAGGAATTTAGTAACCAAGTGGCTTGAGAATATTTACTCTTCCTGACAGTAAGTATATCAGAAAGAATATATTCCAGACTCACTATCTTGTGTGTCTCAGTTATAGGTTTCAGGAATCTGAGATTATTATTATCCATAATCTGATGCAATTTTATTTAGGGCCTCTTTTAAAAAACTACCTGAAGTACAATAGCTTTATGCAGATTTTCTTTCTATTGTTATTAAAGAGACCTAAGCAACCTGTTGATTTACCACCAACAACTAGCCAGTCGATGGACCTTAAGCCAGTCATCAGTTGTATGATAACCTTAATTATAAAACGAGAGTGTTGGAATAGTTATCTCTCAAATCTTCTATAACACTCTACATTTCATTTCTGCCTGGTTCTCTGAAGCCCTCTTTGGACGCCCGCGGTCATCGACCCATTGACAGGAAGAGAGAAGAGGCTCCCAGCCTGAGACCTGCCCCACCTCCCATCAGTGGAGGAGGCTATCGGGCTCGTCCAGTCAAAGCTGCTGCCAGCACGAAGAAAGCGGAAAGAAAACCTCCTGATGCTGATGGCTGTCTTCACGCTGACCCAGACCTGGTGGGTGCACTGATGCTCTTGCAGTGGGTCTCCCTCGTGCAGAAAGCCTGTCTTCCTGGCTTCCTACAGCTGCCTTGATCCACATTGCCATTGTTGTTATTTTTATTTGTTTATTTTGGAAATAAATAGATAAACTTATCGAGCCTTTGGTTAAGGGCTCCTTTCTAGTTTCCTTTGGTCTGGGCCCAAGATTACAAATGAGGACATAAGGATATTGCTTTTACTTTTGATTTTTGCCCGCTTTGTTTATTCGGGTGGTGAAATTTTCATAGCCTAATTACATTTATCCTGGATAAGGACTATTTTTCATCTTACTAGGACTATGAAGACTCTAGAATTTCTGGTCTTGTGTAAAGAAAATTGAATGACAAGTTTTTATATCAGCTAATGATATCATTGAATTTTCACTATGTGCTTTTTTCGCAAATACCCATAACCCAAATTTTTCATCTAATGGCTGCTTTTTTATTTGTTTGCAGGGAGTGTTGTGTCCTACAGGATGTCAGTTGCAAGAAACTTTGGTAAAACAGGAAAGGCCAGTCAGAAACAGTGTGAATGAGTTAAATAATAACATGGAGTCTGTTTCCCAGACATCTTCTACCACCTTTGAGTATATAACTGTGCTAAAAGACATGTGGAAAAAGAAGCAGAAGCAAATAAAAGGTAGATATCCTTATGTTTTCTGTTCGATTCTGTTATACGATCGGGACTGTTGGACGGCCATGGGAATGCATGATTATGAGATTAACATTTCTGAATTAGCCCAAATAGCATTCATGCTCTTTCAGTATGATCCTGTACTCAAAGGCCCTTGCTAAGGCACCTTCACATGCAACTTGTCAGATAAGCACTATTCAGCTCTTAGTCCCACTCTGGCATCAGCAAGAATGATTTTCTCTGAAAACTTTTGCTGTGAGTCCTTATTTTCAGTCTATAAGAAATCTGTGACTCAGAAGACAATATTCACACAGTAAAAATCGAACACTTATAGATTTAACATTTGAGGGTTTGATTATAAGGGTAATCCATAATACCCTCAGTTATGTTGCAAATAATAATGGCTAACCTTTGAAACTTGAGATCTGAATTGAATGAGATTGGCTTAGTGGTTAGGAATCAGCTAGTGAGTCTGGCATCTCCGTAAGCAGCCCTTCCAGATTTGGGCATTTTTCAAAGGAATCATGACCTCTCTGTTGTAAATTTTAAGGTTCTGCTATACTTATGTGAGATGGATAAATAAATCAACTGTATCCACCCCATAAAATGTTGAACTGAGATGGAAAGTCTAATACTACTTTCTAAATCCTACTCTTATTCTCACCAAAGAAAAATCAACCTATAGTATTTATTATTAGACACAATTTTTAAACTTACACCTGAGGTAAATTACTAGTATAGTAAGTAGCTAGACTATATGTTAATTGGTATATGCCATGGGCCAAATAATTTTCCCTAAGTACAACTGCATATCATGACCGCCTAATGGTAGCTCTATGTCCATTAGTTTATTCTCAGAAAATCAAAACCACAATGTATGGTTGTATTCAATTTAGTTTTCTTATTGGGAGAAAATGTTAACTATTCCTACATAATTTCATTTTTTTCAGAAAATGAAAATGTAATAAGTGAGTACACTTCAGAGCTGGAAAAGCACCGATTATATATAGATGAGACTGTGAATAGTAATATCCCAATTAACCTTCGTGTGCTCCGTTCAATCCTGGAAAACCTGAGAAGCAAAATACAAAAGTTAGAATCTGATGTCTCAGCTCAGATGGAATACTGCCGCACCCCATGCACTGTCAGTTGCAATGTTCCTGTGGTGTCTGGCAAAGGTAACTTGTTAAACATATTTCTGAAGGGTTCCAGAAGAAGAACTCACATTCTCTAAAAAAATAAGAGAATAGGAAAAGTCCAGTGGATTTCCCCGCTCTGGAAATGACATTACAGCACATCGTGAAGATAGCCCTAGTGGGCTGTGTTCTGACGTAGCCTAATGTATTTGTATATTTTTGATGAGCAGGATGTAGTTTAATGATAGTGGTAGCTCCACGTGTGTAATGTACACCTTTGCTTGAATAGATGGCAAAACAATGAACAGATGCAGGAACTTCTCCTGCCCATGTGTTCTGCCAGTTTATGGATGTCACAGTATAGGAAAGGTGGAGAAGGGTTTTTCCATCCCCTTGGCTGATAGAATTCAAAATGGAGTTTGATTTTTCAGTGAAAGGATGATTCAATTTCTATGATATATTCTCAAATGTCTAAATTGAAACATTCTTCAGTAACCTTTTATAAAATTGGTGACTAAAGACCAAGTAATAATGTCATAGTTCTTTGAATATAATATGTTATTTTATGGTTGCAGAATGTGAGGAAATTGTCAGGAATGGAGGTGAAACATCTGAACTGTATCTCATTCAGCCTCACAACTCTATCAAACCATATAGAGTATACTGTGATATGACCACAGAAGGTGGAGGTAAGTATTTGATAGTTGCTGACAAATTATTCTGTAATTATTTTGATACAGGAAATAAAACCTAGCTTTAACATAACTAACAATGAGCCATTTGATTTGGAATTCAATTTGATATTTTAAGAGTTATAAAATATCTAAGATTTGCAATTTGGGGTAAGATAAAACTCTTGTAGTTTTAAAAGATTTTTACGGTTTCCCTCTCATTTATTTCTTTATTATATCTATTTTGGAGCACTAAATATAGGTGGGCATAAAATAAATTAAATGGACAAAGAATTCAGATATTCCCCTAAAAGCGTCATTTTGTCATTGGTTAATATGTGTTGTCTTTATTTCCTTCAATCAAAGGATGGACAGTAATTCAGAATCGTCAAGATGGTAGTGTTGACTTTGGCAGGAAATGGAATCCATATAAACAAGGATTTGGAAATATAGCAACCAGTGAAGATGGGAAAAAATACTGTGGCCTACCAGGTAAAAATTGAGAGTCAAAATAAAATTGTTCTGTTTAAAATATTATTTTTTTCACTTTAGAAAACAGAGTTAGAAGTCTGTTTTTAGGAATTTCAGGAGGTTAAGAAGAATTTACGAAAAGTGTGAACGCTAAAGATAAGAAAAGAAAGGCAGTTTTTAGTTTGTAAAGGTTTTATTATTGGTGAGATTTTATTCTGTTTACCTTTAGGTGAGTACTGGCTTGGAAATGATAAAATTAGCCAGCTTACTAAGATAGGACCCACAGAACTTTTGATTGAAATGGAGGACTGGAAAGGAGATAAGGTGAAGGCACGCTATGGAGGATTCACTATACAGAATGAGGCTGACAAGTACCAAATGTCAGTGAACAAATATAAGGGAACAGCTGGAAACGCCCTCATGGAAGGAGCCTCTCAACTGGTGGGAGAAAACCGAACGATGACCATTCACAACGGCATGTTCTTCAGCACGTACGACAGAGACAATGATGGCTGGTAGGTGTCATGTTCTTCCTACCTACTGTAAAAGCCACCTCTAATATTGCTGCTTAGGATCATTAATGATGACTACTAATGTGGTTGATAACTCTCACTTCACTTAGCCACTGTACTAAGCTCTTTATGTATCACTCTGAAGCATTTCAACTGTAAGGGTGCCATTATTACCCTTATTTTACAGATGAAGTTTAGAGAGAGTAAGTAACTTACTCAAAGTCATAAAACTGTAGCAGATGGAGCTGGAATGACAACACTCTGACCTGAGTATGAGTGTTTAGATGAATTTCTGTATCTCTATATTTAATGTGTATATTGAAACCTTCATGTGGTTTTTCAGGGCTTTCTAATACTAAGGGATCCTAAAGCTATCAGTATAAAATAAAAAATATAGGTGAATTTGCCACGTAGGCTCAATTCTCTCCCTTTCTTGCTATAGGGCAGAGAAGGCCTTTGGTGTATTAGTGTGACTTGACTTATAAAACCGGAGGAAAGTTATACTGCGCACAGCACCACCCTGTGGGTAATTTGCATGGAATTGACTTGCAGTTCCAATAGCCCTAAATATATTTCCTTTCAGGGTAAATCCAGATCCTGAAAAACAGTGTTCTAAAGAGGATGGTGGCGGATGGTGGTATAATAGATGTCATGCAGCCAATCCAAATGGCAGATACTACTGGGGTGGACAATACAGCTGGGACATGGCAAAACACGGCACAGACGATGGAGTGGTATGGATGAACTGGAAAGGGTCCTGGTATTCGATGAAGAAGATGTCCATGAAGATCAGGCCCTACTTCCCACAGTAATAGTCCCTAAAACGTAGATTTTTATTCTTCCATGTGTAACAACATTTTTGTATATTATGTCATTGGAATTTTCTTTCGTATATTATATCAAATTATCAAAAGGTTGTGAGTGTGACTTTTTGGAAAAAATATTCAGGACAAATGACATTAAAATTATCACACCATTTTCTTTTTTATTCTTCATTTATATTGTTCATAAAGAAGTAACTAAAAGAATAATTGTGGACAGTCATTGTTCATAATTTCAATTCCAGTTGATTGTGAAAAGTTTCACTTTAGGAAGAGGAATTTTCTATCCTTATGAAAAACTGTGAGGCAAAATAAAACCTTACATTTAAAAGCCCACTTTTAAATATTTATTTATGTAAGCTCTATCACAGAAAATTTTTAAAAAGGTTTATTAGTTAAACCAGTCTCTGTTGCAATAAATTAATGTTTTCTTTTAAATTTTGTAATGCACATGGTCAGTGAGGTAGGCTTTGAACCTGTAAGGAAAGGAAAACATTCACAAGCTTAAGGAGCTAACAAATTGGCACTGAACATTTGAAAATTCAGAATCTGTACTATGGAAAAACCACCACTCTGTCATTTAGCCAGAACTTGGGATCAGAGACCCCAAGAAGAAAGTCAGGATCAAGTTTTCACTTTTTTTTTCTTCAGGAAATAATGAGGTAGGAAGCAGCAGTTGCCTACTGCCCCAGGAAAAGAGGCCTATTGGCCTCAGTTGGGTTTTTGTTTTTTACATAGTTACACCAGAACCCAAGCAGAAGTGGATTTTCTGTTTTTTTTCTACGTCTCTCCAAGAAATGAGCATATCAACTCAACATTTTTTTTTTTTTTACCTTGTAATCTCCCATCACTTCACTCCAACTGCCCTGGGTGACCCTATGACCTTGGTCCTTCTTCCCTTAATGTAGCATCACCGCCACTGATGTTCACAAAAATTTACTGTGCTGAAGCTCATTCTCATAACCTTTGCATCTAAGCAAAGGTGGTTTATTCCTATCATGGAAACACGTCACTCTGTTAATTCCTCATCAAATACAACTTCAACTTTTATCTGGTTTCCCTGCCGTAAGTTCTGTTCTATCCCTAACCGTACTCTATTACTCTGCCATAACATGCATAGTCCTAAAAATAGAAAATTTTGACCAAGTTACTTTTCTGCTTTATGTTATCTCCTTGTTATTTAAATTTAAGTCCAAATTCCTTATCTGAGAGCTAAAGTGGTTTGCTGCTTGATCCCAGCACTCTCTCCTACCCCTATTCACTACACATCTACATTCTTGTCACAGTGAATTTTTCACAATTCCAGGAAAGGTCAGGTCCTTTTATATGATGCTCCCATTGTTAACAGTGTCTTTCCCCCAAATCCACTTGGCAAATTGCTCTTCATTTTCAAGCCTCACCTTAACCTCAATTGATCGTTTTACATACCTTTGTCCTTCACCAATGATGAGCTCTTACTCATCTTTGATTCTAGAATGACCAGCCTCTCAAAAAGGCTGATTTGCATAAATTTGTAAATATTGGATGACTAAATTCAATGATTATGAAGATATTGTGTATCACATATCCTAAATGTCCCTACATATTTAAAAGATATGTAGAACCCATTTTCCAATAAAGGCACAGACAGAAACTCAATATGCAAAATACTTGAAAGTAGAGCTTTTGCAGCAAGACTAACTGTAGCAAAAGCCCACTTAATTGTGGATGAGAGATGGCAAGATTCCAATCCAAGGGCAGTGTCCCTCAGACCTTCACTCAATGACCCTTACATACTCACAGAGGATCTAAAGAATTCCTGAAGCTTAAAATAAAGCCATGAATTAAAATCTACTCTAGTAGATAATCTGAAGGTCAATTCTTAGTTAATATACAAGTAGCAAGAACACAGAGGCCATTCCTCAGTGGTATGTAATATCTAGGTCTATAGAAAGGAGTAAGCCTTCTAAGATAATATTTGGTAAGAAATGCTACATATCTGATTTTGCCCTTTTGAGCATCACAATTTTGAAAATTATAAAAAGGTAGTGTCCCACAGTTAGAATATATAAGAGTATCTAAAAAGATGAACTCATGACTTTTATAAAGATAATAAAAACATTAGTTGAAAATTATTAATCACACACTATAGCATGAGAAGTGTAATATATTTTATTATACAGTTAAGACTGAAAGTATGTGACAAACTATAAAAGATATATGGACTTGGGACACAAACTTCCAGTTCTCTGCATTTAGGAACCAAGGAAAACAGCTAATCAGTGTAGCCAAGGAATATTGCCTTTTAAGCTGAACACAGATTTCCCCACATGAGGCAAAAATGTACGTAATAGTTTTTCTGACATGCAGAAGCAAATTAAAGATGCTACCTACCATTTGTACATAGAGCTGACACTGTGATTTCTGTATTTCATCCCTCTATCCACTGAGGCATGTCACCTGATGCTCCCTGCTTGAGCTTCCATGACAGCTCAGCTCTGTAGCAAGTCACAATGCTTTGGTGTCATATTATAGCAAAATCTAGCAAATGGAATAATTTGTGTATTTTAACAACATTAATTGTAATTTTAGATAATGAAAGTAGTACACATTATTTGTAGACATGTTGGTAAATAGAGAAAAAAGTAGAACCATGTATAATTTCAACACTAACAGAGAAACAGTTAATATATTAGTTTCTGTTTTTCTTGTTATCCTGTATGTTTTACTACCTGAATTTATCTTATCATGTAATGGGAAATTTTCCATGTTACTTAACACTCTACTATAATATTATTTTCTATAATTTGCTTTTTAATGAGCATGGACTATTACATCATGTGCATGTACTCTAATTTTTAAGCAAGTCTCTGTCACTTGGCATTTTGATTTTTCCAAACTTTTCCTAATAAAAATAATACTGAAATTAGCATTCTTCTACATTAACTTTTTTGCATATATATAAAATCTGTATACTATATAATATATATTATTATCTAGTTCCTTCTAGAAAAATTTCTAGAAGAATTTCTGGGAAGTAATGGATTTTGGCCTTCTAAAGGTTTTTAAAATATGCATGTTGTCAAATTACTCTTCAGAAAGATAGTATCAACTTCTCCTTGGCATACAGAATCACAAGTGTTTGTTATTTTTTAATTTTTTTCTCTCCCACTAATGCTGAATGTTATGATACTGACGATTGCTTAAATTTTCATGTTTAGTGACCATTGTCTATCTTCTTTTGAGAATTAACTTTCATGTCCTTTCTCCAATTTTCTATTAGTAAAATCATCTTTTATATAAATTCTTAACCATTCTTTATGTATATAGGATAGCAACCAGAAACACATTACCCTCTGTTTATTCAAATATTTTATTTCTTAAGTGAATAGGCAGGAAGTGTCATATGCTTATGCAAATAGTCTTAACTGGTACCAATATTAACCACTATACCCTTTCTCTTCTCCCTACCAAGAAGAGATCAATGGGCGATATGTTTTTTTGTTTTATGTTTTGACTGAATTATATTTTTCCAACAACTTTTTATTCTAAAAAGTTTCAGTCTGACATAAATTACAAGATTTGTTTAATGAATACCTCTGTGTCCTTCACCTAGATTCACCATCATTTGCTACATTTGCTTTATCTCTCAAAAGGGTATACTTTCAACGCAGTTTTGCAACAGCTTATGTAGGCATGCAAACTTGAGGTCACTGATCTATTGTAGATAGAGTCAAAGGTAGATTTAGCAAATGTTTTCCAGAGTGCTGTGTTGCAATCAACATGTAGTCATCTTCACAGAGAGCTGATAAACAGGGAGTTCATTGTTTAATAGCCAGAGGCTTAATTAGCAGGTTATCTTAAATTTTCTCGCCTCTGTGGTTTTGAAGTGTTGTTTTTACTCTGTGGAGATGGAAGACATAATATCCAGCTCTTATAAGAATTAATTTGAATCTCTTCTCCAGGTGCAAATTCCTTATCATACTGCTCCCTTCTGTGATGTTTAAGGCCCTTGCCACTCCTACCCTCTATGAATTAAAGATTTTTCTCAATAAATGAGCTTTATAAAGTACTTTGGATTCAATTAAAAATAGGATGTGAATGAATAAGTACATGAATAAATAAACAAATATATCTCAAAAATGGTTTCTTATAAATTTCATTAAGTACAAGCAAATTGTATAATATTCATGGCTACCAAAATCTAAATGTTGCTATGTCTCAAGTTGTTTCAGCAAATAGCAAATGCTGTATTACTTTGTACAAGTATAACAAATACTTAATTTATGATTTTTGCAACCTGCTTGTACTTGTATTAATATGGTGCCATTTTCTTTCAGGCTTTTTTAGACATGATTAGAGATTAGTGAATTTGGCTGGATAGGTCTTATCTGGATTCACCAGCTGCACACCTTATGTCAGCTAACTAAATTGGACATGAACTTTTTTGGTTATAAGGAGAACTCATGACAGAGTATAATTAGATCAGTAATATCACTGGGAAAATAATTAAAATTAAATGTTATTATATAAAATACTCTCATGTTTATCATCAATGGTAGTATCATTATCCTAGAACTCATAATAAATGATGCATGGAACTTAGGTGGTTAGCCTGTAAGAACACTGTCGTAAGCTTCATCCCCAGATGTGCTCCTTGTTATATTATTTAACCTCCCTACACTACTATTTTCTCATTGGAAAAATTAATTTATAAAAATTTCTCACCTTTATTAAAGGAATGCTAGTAATTATCAATTAAAAGTATCCTTAGAATATTTTCTAGAAATGTAATACTTTATTCTAAAGGGTTTCTAGAAACTGAAAATAAATATGTAATATGAAATGAAAGAGTCAAAAAGTAATTAATTTTTTTAGTAAAAATGGAATTAACATCAACAGATATAGAAGGGAGTTGTGTGTTTAGTAGGAAGTTTAAATGAATGACCTATCAAGTTCCTTTTGACACTTAGTTTCCTTAATTCACAAACATTTTGTTGGGTCATGACTGTGCCAGGCTTTGTATGAAGTACTGGAAATAAAATACAGTTCCCGCATTTAAGAAAAAATGAATTAAGAAGTTTTCCTCACATACTATGGCATGCTAAAGGAGAGCATCGAGGACAATTGTAGGCTAAGAGATGAAGACTGATGTAGCTAATGTAAAATCAAAATATAGCTGGATATTTTTTACATTCCTTACTCAGGATCAAAATCCTTAATTCAGCATTTTCCTCTCTAACAGAAATATTTAAAAACCATGCACTATCCTGACAAAACTTTTAGGTTTATAGGTATTTGTATTCATTCATTCATTCATTCATTCATCCATCTATTCATTCAACTAAGGGTTACTTTGAACTGGATAGCCTAAACAGAACTTGCAGGTTAAGAGAATATGGGGGTGAAGAAGAGGGAGAAAAGAGCATCAGTTAAGGAAAGAGAAAACAAAAAATTTTTTAAGTAAATGTAAAATAAAAGTAGGTTTCAAATTCTATTGATTATTTATAAGAAAATCTAAATAAAGTGAGAAAGAAAGTTTGAAAATAAAGGAAAAATATGCAAAGAGTTACGGAAAAGGAAAACAAAATTTAAAAAGTGAACTTAAAATTGTGTTTAAAAAAATCACCTATTATTTTAAGAAAGTCATCTAAACAAAGTGATAAATATTAAAAATTAAATTAAAAGGTATCTAGGTAAATATAAAGGAAAAATATTGGAGTGATGACAATATTATATTTGACAAGGTGAAATTCAGTTCTAAAGGGCAAAACAAGTAAAAGTGAGGCATTATGTAATGATAAAAAGTTCGATCAATGGAGAAGATATAACAGTCATAACCTTTCATATACTTGATAATGAAAAAGCCAATTACACAAAATAAAATTCCTAGAACACAAAAGGATTACATATGTACAAAACCACAGAGATAGATCTTATTATATACAGATATGCACATACAAACACGTATGTGTATATAAATATATGTACACACATACATGCACATATTTCAAAATATGATAGTTATTTGCATAAATTATAAAAAGATATAATATTTAAATGATACCATCAGTAAGTTTGGTAATATAAAAATCTTGTAACCTGTAAATGTAAAAATATACATTCTTCTTTTTGCTTAGGAAGCATTTACAAAAATTAATCATGTACTTGTCCACAAAGAATACCTTAAAAATTCTAAAACAGAATTAAATAATTGCTTATATTGTTTATGAAATATTTGGAAATCAATAATTAAAAGATGACTCGCCAATTCCACAGGAGGTCAGGATTATAAAAAAAAAAGATGACTTGCCTCGACCCCCTAAAAAAATAACTAACTGGAAGTTAAAGACTTTTCTAAGTATCCTGAGAACAAACAAACTAGAACTTTTACAGACTAAAAAAAAAAAAAAAGAAAAAAAAAAAGAAAAGAAAAGAAAAAAGAAAACCCAAAAAGTTCAGGGTAAGGGGGAGAATACTTTATCCAAAATGGATACTTTAAAGATGAAGATGAGCAAGGTTTAAGCAGATCCAACAAAAGTCTTATTGAACAAAATTGACTTTCAATTCCAGTGGCAAAAAATGTTTTTATTATTGATCTCAGCATAACTGGCTATCCATCCCCCAGAAAACAAAAGTAGACCTTCTTCATAACATATTAAAATAAATTCTAGGTTAATTAAATATTTAAATGTAAAAGAAAAAAACAATAAAAACATTTAAAGAAACTTTTAAAACTTACTTATATAATCTTGGAATGGATGAGACATTCTTATGCAGGGCAGTAAACACTATATAATGGAGCCCTGGCCTAAGGGACTTCACAATCTAGTGCCATAATAACATAAATATGTTAGAGTTGGGGATTAATTATGTTTTTTTTGAGATACACATAAGAACTATGAGGGCCTAGAGGACAATTCCTGGTTCACAGAAGGAAAGTTATTGACTTATATTTTAAAGGATAAATAGGAGTCTTCTCAGCAATATATAGAAAGGCATAGACTTATTAAAGAACTTGATATTTCAATACTAGTGAGAAATTCAATGATTAAAGTGTAGTTTGAATGACAGTAGAGGTTGAAAAAGGACCAGTTTGTGAAAGAGCTTATATGAAAAGCTACGAGGCTTTTTCTTTTTAATTTTTTTGTTAAAGTATAGTTGACATACAATATTATATTAGTTTCAAGTATACAACATAGTGATTCTACATTTATATACCTTATGATATGATCACTACAGTCTGTTTCTGTTTCTGCTTTGTTTTGTTTTAACTCAACCTTAAGGCCTTAAACAGGAGAAAGACATAACTGGATTTATTTTTTAAAAGGTAACTTTTTGAGGAATGAATGAACAAAAGAAAGCAGTAAATCATGAGGTTAAGAGAAATAGCCCAAATGAGAAAAGATTAACACAAGATAACATAAGAACATAAAAGTGCTGTAAGAATGGTCAATTTTAGAGTAGACATAGACCGGATATAGGAACTTATGAAAAAGCAGAAGCTGGCAAGAAGCTCAAATTTTCTAGAGTAGGAAACTGGAGGGCTAACAGTGCCTCTGACTAGGATAAGAAATAGAAAAGGTACAATAGGTATTGATGAGAAGGTAATTAGTTTAATGTCTAACTGGATATGTTCAGTATTAGTTGAAATTATGGATCTGAATGTGAGAGCTGAGTTTTAGATTTGGCTATTATCAACCTGTTGGTGGTAGCTGAAGCTATGATGATTGTCAAATCAACCAAGGAGAAAATATACTCATAGAGTGAGTAGACATGATTAGATTTATTTTTAAAAGGTAACTTTGTGGATAGTGAATGAACGAAAAAATGGCGGTAAAGCAAGAGGTGAAGAGAGGTTAGGTATCTGTCTAAGCTACTAGTTGCCTGCCTCAACTTCTATTCTCCCTCTCCTGCTTAGCCACAGAATCCTAACTTTAATTAGAATAGCCTTGTATCTAAGCAAATCGTCAGGTGTCTCAGCCTCTCCTGCAGCCAGGTATGTCTATATGACTAAGCTGTGACTCATGAGATATAATCAGAAGTGCTGTATGGAACACCTAGGAAAGTTCCTTAAAAGAGAGAAGGTACTCATTTTCCCTTCTGTCTTTCCTATAGGACATGATGTTTGAACCATGAGGTAAACTTGAGGATGGAAGCCATTTATGAGAATAATGGCTTCCCTAAGACAATATGGAGACATATTCCTGTAGATTTTTCTGTGAACAAGAAATAAGTTTCTGTTTTAAGCCACATGGGTCAAACTTAATCCTAACTGATGAAAATGAATACTAATATTATTGTAATGAGAAACTTTTATATTTAAGGAGTGGTCTAAGAAAGAATTGCCAGTTAAAAAGTGAGAAAGATGCAACAGATGGGAATAATATACCAGAAACAAGAGAAAATACAGATCAAAGAGGAAAGATGGGGACAATAGTAGTAGATGTTTAAAAGAGGTCAAGCAGGAAGATCTTGAACATAGGACATTAAATTTAGAATTACAAAGTTCTTGGTGGCTTTAAGGAGAAGAGTTTCGAGAGAGTGGTAACCAAGTGAAAACAAAATGAAAGTGGGCTTCCATGTGAAGGAGAGTAAGAGAAGCCGAATTAATATTTAATTGCAGGAATAAGGGAAATAGTGCAAAAAGTTAAAGATAAGGTAAAGTGGAAAAGAGATCTGTGCTGTCATTTCTCACAACCAAACTGTATTTCCAATTATCATGATTCTACCAATATCGGCTATTCTTTATTAAAACAAAAGAAGTTACCTATTCTTTCCTAATAAACTCAAAGCCTTCAAAATAAGTGAAAAATTAATGGCCCTTCACATGCAGAGTCACTTTCATTTTGGGACCTGATTCTGTGCCTAATAGTGTGATATTCTGGAATATAAAATTCTTCCTACCCCCGACTCAAGTTCTGTGGAGGCATACAGGCGATTGTCAACAGGATGGACATAGAGATAACATGGAACTTTGGATTTCTGAAATAAATAAAACTTCTTTTAACTTTGAATAAGTTTTTATTCAAGTATCTGAAGATTTGGAGCTGTATCACTTACTTGTAGCAAGGATTTTTTAACGGCACATAAGGAAATGCAAGAATACTGGGGCTTCACATGTGACGTCTGCAAGCTCTCGTTCTCACCTTTCTTCTGCTCCTCCCACTCTAGTTCATAGCTCTAGCCCCTTCCATCCTTCCTTCCTTCCTTTCTTGGTTTCTACCTCCTTCCCTCTTTCCTTCTCTCCTTTTTTTGTCTTCCAAGGAGAAAAGGTGCAGTTCATTGGGATAGAAACTATGCAAACAAAGGCAATTAGTGTACTTGGATCCCAATGTGCTTGGGATATTTTAATACATTTTGAAGGGTAAATGGCAAGTATTTCTCACTAGAAGAAAATATGAGTTAAAAATTGGGGCAGGAGATGGGACCACCAAGATCAAAGATGCAACTTAGTTCAAAATAAAATATTGAACAATGTTAGTGTGTTGAAATAACAAATATAGTATAGACCATATTTTGTGAGATGCTTTCAAAGAAATGTCTTTACTTTAATAACAACTAATGTATCACAGGCTATACTTTATGCTGGTGGGAAAAATCAAGTGAAATTAATGCCATGGGGATCATTTATTAATGTGTAAATGTCATCTGTTTTGAGAATACTTGTAAACTTTTAAATTTTTTAAATGCATTTTCCAGGTATTTTTGAAGAAATTGGTTAGAATCTGGGGAAAAATTAAGTGTGCATTGTGGCCTTCATCAAAAAACTTGAAGAATATATTTCTGTTTCTATTATGAGAAAAATGTTTCTCCTGCCTTCTTGGATTTACTTATTAACAGAAGAGATAAAAGTAGTTAGAAAATTCCTCTACAAAAGCCAGTCTTGTTCAATTTAGTGCAACTTAAAATATTTGTTTAAAATTATTCAAATGGAATGGATGAAATAACTTTTTTACTTGACAATGGCCCTTTGACTTTGAATGGTATGGGAGAAGTTCTTAAAACTTTAACATCCTCAAGGGTTGCAGAGAAAAGCTTTTATCTAACTCCTTTTTCCTGATGTACTGAACACCCCTTGGTGTATCCTTACAGAAATTTTAAAACTCACAGAGCTATTTTAAAGATTAAGAAAAAATTCACATACTTTATTTTTTTTAAAGCACTAATATGTCTCAGTTACATTTAGCTACAGTACAAAGAATAATAAAATAGCACCTGGAAATTTTTTAGGTTGTAAGGAGTCTTAACTCTTCCTTGTTTTTTCTCCACTTCACTAAAAGAAAACAGAGTGCTCTCACTTCCACTCTTTCAGTCTATTGGGTCAGCAGGGGCCTAATTTTCATGCGAACAGCTCTAAGGGAGTAATCTGCTCCTCTGAAGGGAATCCAGACCACTCCATTCTCCATCTCATGACTGTTGTTCCTCGGGTCATAGAAGCCCCCAGGGTAATAGATGCCATTAAGATTGGCTGCTTGGCAGTTGTTGTACCACCAGCCTCCCCCATAGACTTCTGCACAGTTCTCGTCCCACTGGTCAGCATCCCTGTCCAAGGTGCTGAACTGCATGCCAACGTGAGAAGTGTACTCTGACCCTTCCTCCACGGAACCCTCCACCAGAGCGTCGCCCGCGGTGCCCTCATAGGAGGAGACCTGCAGGGCATAGCCTTCTGCCTCAGAGCCTACCCTGAAGTGATATTCTGCGTAAGCCTGGTTCCCAGCCCAATCCTCCAATTCAATCCGAAGGATGGAGCCCCTCAGGGTTAGTAAGTGGAGATATTCGTTGCCTAGCCAGAATTCTCCTTCTCCCTTGTCATTCAGGCTGCCGAAACCTCTCTTGTAGTCTTGCCATGTCCGGTTAAAATTCAGTGATCCATCCATTCTTTGCTGGATCAAAAGCCATCCTCCCAAACCAGTCTCTTGATCGCAATAAACAGAAAAAATCTTACTGGATCCTGGTAGCTTGATATTGAAAATGTCACTTTGGGCACCTGAAGGATGTGTTTGGAGGACATCATCACAGTCTAAAAAAAAAATTAAGCTGGTTGGAAGAAGTTACTTTCATTTCACGTTATAAAGATAGGTATGGCCCAGATTAAATGAAGGCAGATAGTGGTTTCTTTTCCTTCATCCTTCCTATCTTATTCTTTCCTTCCTTCTTTCCTTCCTTCCTTCCTTCCTTCCTTCCTTCCTTCCTTCCTTCCTTCCTTCCTTCCTTCCTTCCTTCCTTCCTCCTTCCCTCCCTCCTTCCCTCTCTCCTTTCTCCCTCCCTCCCTCCCTCCCTCTCTCCCTCCTTTCCTTTCTTCCCTCCCTCCATGGAGAAAGGATGGACTTACACTAGAATGAAATGTATGTAGATGAGTGGCATTTATACTCACAAATTGCAAAGGGAATTTTCCTCAAAAGATTTGGAATTTTACTTGCACATACTGATTAATAGCAAGTAATCAGCAAAGATGTCTAAGCATCCTTTCGTATTTGTTTTTAACCTGATATCAATTTCAACTGAGATCCACTCTAAAAATACAATCAAAAAATTGAATTGACAAAATTCCAACAACGCGCACTTTGAATGGTGAAATAATTTGGTTAAACAAACTCAAAATCGAGTTTCAGAGGGATTCATTCATTCGTTTAACATTGTATATTTATTGAGTGGTGACCCTCTGTATTGTTGGGCATTTGGAAATACAGAGATGAACACAATACACAAAGTCCCTGCCCCGGGTGGAACTTACAGTCTAGCACAACAGACAAACAAAAAAAAGTGTAATTTTAATAAAGCATGATAGAGAGCTAGGAAAGAAGTGCAAGTTGTTTTGAGAGCATGTTGCAGGAATAGTGAACTTAGTCTAAGGGGTCAGGAAAGGCTTCCCCAAAGGAGAAGTGTGGATACCTCTGGCAGAGCGAGATTTAGCACGGCTGTTCTTGAGGCTACGTGGTTCTTCGACTTCAAGATGTGTTTCCCTTCTACTGCCATCTGCCATTTTATAGCTCTTGCTTTCGAATGTGGAGTCTCCTCTGCTGGAAGTTGTGCTACTGGTTATAAGTTGTTTGCTATGAGTTGAAGTTTTACCTCCGGGAGGGAACTGAGGTACACCAAAGAGGTGAGAGCCAGTTTCTCCTAAGTCAAAGAAATCCACTTCATCAGGGTGCCTAAGACGGAACTCATCTAGGCCACCCTTGCCAGACAAAGTATGGAACATGTCTAAGTCAGTTGTAGCATCACATTCAGAACCATCTTCAGAGTTTACCACTTCTTTTGTCACCACTCTGTGACCATCAGCACCTACAACAGTCTTAGTAATGGTTTTAGAGCATGAACGACGACTGGTGGCTTTGCCACCAGAGATGACCTTCTCATTACCAATCAGAAGCTCTTTACCTCCTTCAGAAGTGACCAGTTTACCTGTATGGTACTCTTTCTTTGTCCCTGGACTTGAACTTTCTGAAGTCTCTTCAAATGTGCCCCAGTCTGGGTTGGAAGGCCTGGAATTTCCAGATGTAGGATTTCCATGGCTCCAAGTGCCAGCACCACTAGGTCTGGAGCTCCCAGACTCCCAGGTGCCAGCTCCACCAGTGTTCCAATTGCCAGTACTATCAGGTCTAGGCTTCCTGGGGGTTTCAGGCACCGATCCTGTCCCAAGAGAGGCAGACTCTCCATGGACACTCTCCTCTGTTCCGGACCTCTCCAACACCATTTTCATCTGCTTCATTTCCGTTAGTGCTCTCCACTCTGGAGGGGCTTTCTGAAGCTGACTCTTGAACTCTCCAGGAACCAAGTCTAAAGCTGGGCTCATCTTTAACGTTGGTAAGTACCGCTTGTCTGTAGGGGGAAGTAAGTCTTTGGCAATGACTTGTTCGAGTTGCTTCTGTTGATCTTCATAGTCCTGTAAATCTATCTGACGTGTTACAGCCCTACTGCACGATCCTTGGCAAGATCGGATCTTAATATCGATGTCCACCTAGATAGAGGGGTAGAAAGATAAAGAAAAAGAGTAGATATAAATAAATAAGCAATGTCTATTGAGTCCTTAGTAGTTAATTTGTTTCTTGGAAACTGTTTTTATTTCTTTGACTTGGAGACCTACCGACCAAGACTTTATTTTCCATTTATGTAGTATCTTCAGTGGAAGAGATGTTGGATATTATAAGGCTAGCTGGGAGAAGCAATAGGAACTATTTGAATTCATCTTAGACTTAGAATGGATCAAGAGTAAGTTGCTATTCCCTTTGAAAGGAAATGCTAATGAAGTGCTCTTCAGTGAAACTGAGGTAGAAAACTCAGGCATGGCCATGTCAGAGCCTTGTATAAGACAGGCAGGAAGGACTGAATATTTGCTTTTGAAATTTACTATCTATGTGCCCTAGGAAAATTTACTTAATATCTCTGAGATTTTTTTCTTCATCCGTAGAGTCAGATGAAGATAGATAATGAATAGATAATGGATGTATAACACTTCACTCCACATGTAGTAGGCATTCGATAAATGACTATTGCCTTCCTCTTCCCTGCTATTCAAAAATAAGGAAATCTGGTGACAGAGACACATAGGTCCTTACCTCCAGTCGTTTCATGTCTACCAGCTGAGCCCTGACATTGTTCTGCAGAAGCTGGATGTGCTGTACTTGTTCTATGACTTTGCGCCTCAGAACTTCAATTCTGTTTCTCAAGTCTTCCGATACTTGGTTATATGTATTATCATTGTCTGAAATGGAAAACATGGGTATTGAAGTAGCTGCTGAGTGATTTGCTTGCAATAGCCAGCAAAAGAAGGAAATTTACTTATAAATATTCTTTGTTTTATTTAGATGATAGTTTGCTCTCTCGACATTTAATTTGTGAGTTCCACATCTATTAGGCATTTGAATTTTGGACAATATTATATCCTGCAATCATCCATGGATATCATTTAAGGTGTCCTACTCACAATTAGTAAGCCAAATAAATTCAGAAGAAATATTTTTGGAATTTTAAAGGCATAACTAGGAGATAGATTATTTGGTTTGGTCATATTCCTATTATTTCCTCATATCCTTAATCATGGGACTTGAAAATGTTCTTAGGTAGTGCTACTGAGGTTTCTTCCTACCTACGCATTTGAAATTGCTTCTAAGCTTTCTTTTTTTTTTTAGTTCAATGGGATTGCTCACTTGCCAGTTACTGCCACACTGTTGACTTTAAATTTGTCAAGTGTCTCCTGAAGATATAAAAGGAGGGTCAAGCAAAGTTTCAGGAACAAGAGTCTCACTAAATTTGCTGCCCACACGCAGGGCAAACCCAGTGTTTCCTGATCCTAATGAGACCTAGCCCTCATCCTGTGAGCAAGCTATAACACAGCTCTATATTTAAAAACAAAACAAAACACAACAAAACAAAACTACATAATCAGCCTAGTGGAGTCTGTAGGTTGAACTCCCAGCTCCACCGCCTGACAGCTATGTCTTTAGACAAGTCCCTTGACCTCTCAGTTTCCTTCTCCGTAAGACGGAAACAAAAATATCTACTCAAAAAAGTTGAGCTCATCTTATTTTCAATACATACTCTTGAAAAAGAAAACACTTCAATTCTAGTCTTCAGTCAAAAATTCTGACTTACATTGTGATCTTAAACGATTCTAAATTTACTTTTTTTTTTACATTATAAAAAGAACAAAATTGTAAGCCCTTCCTTAAAAATTGAAGGGTATCATAAAGGCATGTGTTTCTATACTAAGTACTTTGGAATAAAATCATGGCCGTTATAAGGAGATGTCATATTTAGGATTTTTGATGTTGTTTTTTGCACCTATAAAGTTAAAGCACTAAATATGTAATACTCACGGTTGCTGCTGGCAAAATCTCCTCTCAAAATTTCCATTATGTTCCTGGTCACTGAGGTAGAGTCCTTATTGTTCTTCTGATAATTCGATAGTGCATTTTTGAGCTTATTTATTCTGTTTGTAAAATCCAGATTGACTTCATCAATCAACCCTTTCATCCTGCAGCCAGAAGGGCATTTTTGGTTCTGAAAGTGAAGAGAAAAGATTACATTAAGGGTCGCTTTGCCCCAGTACGACTTTGAAGATTTCCATGCAGCATCCATTGTTCCCCTTCCCAATTTCTTCAATAGTTTAAGAGGACTAGTCTGAGGCCATAGGGAAATTCTGGAAAGAAGGCCCATTTAACTGTAGATAAGGCCCCATGACATCTCGAGGCCTTCATACTCAGGTTCCTGCACATACAACTAAAATCCAGTCTCTTAATTCCACTAACGGCCCAGAGCCTGGGAGGTAATTTACAGTGCTTCAGGACTGATTTCCTTTCCATTTGTCTTTTTAAATTTGACACCTAAGTAGCCATTAGATTATTTCTACTGCAAACTTTCTGTGACCGAACGAGTCAGCCTGCGTGCGCTTCTAGCACGTCAAGGAAGGGTTCCCCGTTCCCCATGCCCACTGCTCACCCAGTCTTCATCAGAGCAGAAGGGCCAATCTGTCTCCCTGCAGGCAGATTGATGTCTTTCCACAAGTCTGGGGCCACGCACACCTCCTCCTTCAGCTATAAATTCACCTTGATCGTTCTCTGCAGTCTTTTAAGATTCGTTCACAAGCACAAAAGAGAGCAACAGTACACAGATAAGGAAACGACACTGGCATGCCTGTCAACCCCAGAGAAGAGGAGGGGCTCTCCCCAAAATCAACAGCACCAGTTTTAGGGGCCTCTACAAACTTCAGGTAAAAGAAAATATATTTGAATCAACAAAATTAAGTATAATTTACCTTTTAATTTCCACTAACATCTGGAGGTAGAAAGATAATTGGAAAAGTCAAAGTTCTTTCTCCTATAATTCCTGTTTTAGTAGGAAAAAGCCTGCACTATTTTAGCTTAATGTCTGCCCTTCAAGTTTCTATTATGACCTTAGGGGTCCATAATTTGAGCAAGTATATACCAAGGACACTAACATGCCAGTTCAGACTGAGAAATGCTTTTTAGGTTGCTCACTCATGTAATAGTTTCTTTTTATATGAAATTAGAATAAGTAGACTGAAAGCAAAAATAATGGTCCATGACTGACAACTTTTTTGAACACCTTATAATTAAACATATAGATTTGAGAAAATTTCTATTGTGTTCTATGAGGTGAAATAAGATATAAAAATATTCTTCTAACAATTGATTTATTATCTTAATAGGTTTTTAGGTTTTTTAGAGTTTTTTTTTTTAGGGTTTAGCTATTTTTATTTTGTACTACCAACTTACAAAAATTTTGTTATGACTATTTAAATCTCAGATACTTTATTCTTATAATTAGTTAACATTTGTTGTCTCATTAAAAAAAAAACTCGGGATAGTAATAATACTAATGCAAGCAATCAAGAACAATTTATTTAAAGGAACAAATACAATCTTTTTGTCTAAGGAATAAAATTATAAATTCAAACATACTTCTGAATAAAATGGCACAACAATGAAAACAGGCAAAAATAAAATATTTATGCCAGTAATAGAGAAATAACTAAAAGCTATGCATTATCCAATATATCATCTTAGCAAATGATGTTAGTTTTATTTCTCATAAAAATTTGTACTTATTATTTTATTATAAGGGAGAAAGTTAGGTTAGAAATCCTCTGGTTTTCTTCTGTTTTGATATTAGGGTTTGTGAGTGGTGAAGGGAAAGAAATAAACTGGAATAATTTATAGACTGGGCGTAACTCAGATTTTAAAACATATTTATCATGTTTTTATAAGATTGAAGTATTTCACAAACCTTATCGAATGAAGTTTCTCTCCTTTCCTATAGGTTTCTGGAGTCAACTTTAGAAATTATTGCAATATTTAGTAATTCTCTAAAAAGAATACTATTGTTTCCAAAAAAAGCATATTACTTTATCAATTAATCCTTTCTGATTTTTGCTATGTAATGTGTTCACAAAGATAACTAACTTGCTTTTTACTTGTCTTAAAAGAAACACAAAAACCACCTTTTAAAAAGAACTGTATTAAAACACTGTTCTGCTTGTTATGGACAAATAGCAAGAAATTAATAATTAGATTTAAAAAGCTCTTGTCATGAAAATATTGTGTTCTGTTAACTAGCATTAACTATCTTGAGGCTTTATAATGACAAAGATGGCAAAGATTTCTTTCCTGAAAAAAAAAAAATTTGTAAGACTGATTACAGATGCTAAACCTTCCCCTGTGATTCTATACACTTGATCTCACTAAGTCTTCCATTTAGGTTTATAAACTCTTGAGGTGTCAGGCCCATCTAGGAACTTGACTCCATGGCCTAAGGCTTAGAAAGCTAACAGTGTGTGAGGACATACAATAAGGCTGACTCAGGTCTGCAGACTCACTGTGGAATAAACACCAGAGGGAAAGCAAGAAGAGAAAATAAAGGAGACCATACCCAAATCGTTCCCACCACGCTCAGGAAGAGGCAGAAGATCCTCATGGAAAACATCTTTTCTGAGGGTGGGGCTGGCTCATGTGGAATAGTCCAGCTGCAAGAAAGGAGTTTCACCTCCACTCTCAGCTTCCATCCCATTTAAAGCTGCAGAAGATTTGATTAATCATTATCTTTGTCCTGTTTAGACAGTCAACATGCACTCTGCATTCCTTGCTCCTTCTCCAAGGTTGGTGTCCTGGAAGTTCTTGCTTAATCCACTCCCACATACTTGTTTGCTTCCAATAAGCTTTTGCAAAGTGAGCAGCAGTTCGGGGAAGATCCAACATTCCAGGAACAAGGTGACTTTGGAAATCCAAAGGCGAACACAGGAGGATGTATCCAGACTTGAGTACTTGCAGGAATATGGAGAGCGGCTGAGGCAGGCTAGCTGTAGCCCACTGTGAAGCAGAGAGTTGACAAATGATATTTCACTTTATGTAAGAATTATGGTTGAATAATCTGATTTTTGAAAAATGACTTTTAAAAAAAGCTTACTTTGAACAGATTATGTTCCTCTTCCATAATGGTTCAGACAGCAGCTCCTGGATCCAAACAACATCCTAGGTTCATAATCCCAGCTGTACCATTTCCCACTTCTTGGCTTTGGGATGTATTACTTTATCTCCTTATGCCTCAAATTCTTCATTTTTAAAATTTAGGGGATTATGATAACCTACCACATATGCTTTTGTGAGGAATAAATGAATCAATCTTTGTAGAGTCCTCAAAGCAGTGATTGCCACAAAGTCCAGTACTCAGTAAGTGTTAACAATTGTTGGAGAACACAAAGTACCATTGAAAACACCATTTCTCTCCTGTTTTTATGCCTTTGGACCTGCTAATTTATTTTCCCCACTCTTTATTGCCATATTGAAAGTTTCCTTGGCTAAGAATTACCAGATTTAGCAAATAAAAAACCAGGATGCCCATTTAAATTTGAATTTTAGATAAATAACAAATATATTTTAGTATAAATATGCCCCGTGCAGTATTTCGAACATATTTATACAAAAAAATATTTTTTTGTTTATCTGAAATGCATATTTCACTAGGCATCCCATAATTTGTCTGGCAATCTTACCTTGCCTCCAGTTCTGCTTCCTGTGTGAAGCCAATCCTGATCATAGTATTAGTTAATATTTATTGAGTGTTTACTAAGTGCTGGACACTTTGTTAGACACCTTGCTTAGTAACTGACTTCATCATTCCATATAAAAACAATCTCTTCTTCTTCTATATTTCTGTACACCATGTACTATTCTTGACATTTAGCATTGTGGGAGTGTTGCCCATCTCCTCCACTAGATCATAAACTTGAGAAATGAAATATTTTATTGGCATATATTCTCCCCAAAAGTTGTGGGCCCTCATTGAGAAAAAGTATAAGTGCCTTCCACTGTTGTGAAGTTGATCTGCTGCCTCTGTAGGCTCCACAGGCATGTGAAGCTTGTGAAGCTTGCTACAACAAGGCTTTCCTTGTCTCCTCCTTCACTGCTTGATGTGTGGAAGGTTCTTTTTCTGATTAAGCTCACTCTTGATGTGCTTTTCTTGGATATCTAGAATCAACTGCAGAGCTCAGAGGGAGCCCTAGAGCTCCTTCCAGGTTTGGGTAGGCAATGATTCTATGGAAAGCTGGGTTACACTCGTCTATGGTGGCTGAAGTGGCAAAATGTCTGACAGGGATAGGAATTCAAGGCTTGAATTCAAGATGGGAATATCTGCCCACAGGAAGTGCTGTTCTTGAGAGGTGAATATGGAAGCAGTTCCCACAGAGTAACCTGGTGGGTTTAAGGTGATTTTGTTGGACATAATCTGATTAAAAGTAAGTTAACAGAATACAGTTGGACTGAATGCCACCATTCTGGTGTCATGTCAGGGCATTTCCAGGTACCACCCGAGGGCCTCATCTTTACTGTTCCATGATTCCCTCACATATCAGCACTTTGCACTCCAGTACTTCATCCAGGGCTCTTTTCTGGTGTCACCTCGCAGAGGCCTTCTCTGACCACTCTACCGTAAGAACAGCCATCCTCAGGTGCTATTCCATTAGTCCGGTTTTGTTTCTCTTCACGGTGCTTTATCACTGCTGGATAATATATATTTGGGAAGCTTTTGTTTATTTCATGTCTCACCCACACGAAGCTTCATGAGGCCAAGGTACACTACCTAGTCCAATGCCAGACTTAGAGCAAGTACTAATGAGTGTTTGTGGGAGAAAAGAAAGGCAGCACAGTATGGCAGAAGGATAATGGGCTTTGCAGAGAGAGAGAGATCTGCATTCTAGCTAAGCGACATGGACAAACTAATTCTCTGAACCGTTTTACTTATCTATAAAATGGAGATGACAATATTTATTTTGTAAGGTTGTTGTGAGGGTCATATAAAATGTTGGATATACACATTACAAGTCTCAGAAATGGTAGTTTTTATTGTTCCTAGAATGTCTGTCTCAATGCCCCAAGGTAGAAAGTTCCCATGTCATCTCTCCAATGTCAGAATTCTCTAACTGGGCACTTTTGTAGGGCACTCTTTTGGCCTGGCACTGCTCTGAGTGACAGGCTGAGCTCTCCACCCCCTGAACAAGCCCAACTCTCAGCTATGGAGAATTGGGTTTTGTTTAGACAGAAAGCCATGTATATGAATAGGTAACAAATAATACAAGGTGCATCGTTTATTTTTTTAAAAGCACATGACAATAAGGATATCTTTACAAGTGTAAAAATGGAAAAAATTTGGGGGGAAATTTCCAGTTTCTTAAAGTGCAACCACTGCATTTTTCTCAGAGATGACTATATCTTATTTTCCTTAGCTCTAATGGGAAGGATGTTTTATTTATTCATCCTTTTGGAATTAATATAATATTCCACAAATTATAAGTATTTGGATGCAGGGATTCACACACTTGTTATGCCATCACATCTGGCAGGACTGGAATAGTTTTTGTTTGCATGGTATATAATGTGTATAGAAAGATAAGAAATTCTATAGCTGTAATTATGTTTTAGTTCGAAACTGAATCTACACATCGAAACTCCAGTATAATATCCTGCAACAGAAAAAAAGACATTAGTGTAAACAATAATGAAGTCTGAATAAAGTGTGAGAGTTAGAAAATAGTAACTATTAAAGCTGGTTTCTTAGTTTTGACAAATGAACTGTAAGATGCTGAATTAGAGGAAACCGTGTGATTGGCATAGGGAAGTCTCCGATATCTTTAAAACTTTTTGTAAGGAAGAAAAGTATTCAAAATGGAAAGGTAATTAAAATATAAATGCAAAAAAAAAACGTTTGAAAATTATATTTCTAAACTTGACTGCCATTCGATTCAAATATCATGTAGATATACCAATCATAAAAGAAAAACAGTTCAATTTTGTTTTTGTTTTCTTTTCATGTCTGGAGCAATCTTATATGTGATCTTATTTGACCCTTGCCACAGTTTTATGATGTAAGGAGTACATATTAGGATGGAAAACATTTCCTGCCCAAGGTCTCTTAAATGTTAAGTTATATATATACATATTTTTAAGCCACACTTTAACTATTTGCCCAGAAGGATTTGAAAGAGGCCACTTTCATCACAGAATGGAATCTGCCCTACTCTATTTATTTAGGGAGAGTCAACATTTAGATTTATCTAGAGGGGGTTCCCATCTATCTCAGGTCATCTGTGCTTTTGAAATTACTAGCAGACAAAACCATGGGTGAGGGCCTGGGAAATGGGAGTAAGGGCCATGAATACTGGATTTTCATTTGGGAAACACATTTTTGACCCAGTTGTAGACATTATTAAATGTCATGTTTCTGGATTTATCTGTTTGTAACTTCAGATATTTTCCAATGAAATTGGGATGAGCAAGAGCTTGAAATTGTACCAGCCAGTCTTCCCAAAAGGACTTCGAACCTGATACAGCAGAGTGTTCTACAGTCCGAAGGTCAAAACTATTCTTAATATTCACAGTGGACCACACCTAGCAGACTCGTAGGGTCAAAGCTCATGTTTACAAGGCCAATAACTAACTATCTTTAGTTTGTTTGTTTTCCTCCTTTAGGAAAAATATTAATAAATATAATCAGAGCAAGTATAATTTAGGAAAAATGTTTCTACATGATTATTTTCAATTTTTTCATTTAACACAGAGCAGTAACAAAGAATTTGGGGACCAGTATTCTGAGCAATACTGATTTATTGCATAATGCCACTTATATAATTTAAAAATGCATCATTCAAAAGAAAAATCCATGATTTGTAGGATTGCAGACAAATAAAGAAATGCACATCAAACATCTTTAAATGATTGTTTATATAGAGACAAAGGGGGGAAAAAGAAGTTTGAATAAAAAAGAACTAATCAATCAAGTGGCCGAGAACAGATGAATGAGAATAGTGTATTAGGACTCTGGCTAACTCGACTTCTACCTCTGTGGGATGGGCGCCCAATACACAAACACACACACACTCTTCATCATTAACTCATTTTCCATCTTCGACTTATCTTATTATCATTAACTTTTTTCCTCCCCTTTCTTGAGCTACATCAAACCAATAAGAAATCATCAGGCAAATATATTTCCCCAGGATTAAATGTGTACTTTGTTTTTCACTCTCATCATCTGAATAAATCAAACACATCTACTATAAATACCTTGGCTAGTTTACAGTTTACACTGGTTAAAGTCAGAGTTGAGGAATTTTAGATTTTGTAAAGATTTCAAATATGTCATCTATACTTATATTTCTTCATATTCCACTCACTTTCAATCCACGTACAAGTCTGAAACATAGTCTTTACAGTGTAACTAATAAATGTAAGGGGAATTGGAAAAAAAAGCTATAGTACTTCAAAGGTATATTTAAAAATCTTGATATTTGTCCAATAAATGTTTACTCCTGTCTGCTGATTAAAGAACTCTGCCCTGTAGCTGCAGAATCTGAAGTCATAGTATCAGTATATTTGTTCCCGTACCTTTCTTTTTGGAAGCTACCTTCTGTAGGTTTTTCAAAGTGTGTGACCGTGCACAGCACTTTATACTTAGACTCCCTATTTTGCAGTGACCTGAGTTTTTTATGCCCAGGAAAGTGAAGGGAAAAGTGTAATAATAGTTTTCTGTGATTTGAGCTGTGAAGAAAAATAATCTGTGTCTATGAGGCTCCAAACTCTTTGTTTCACTTAAAAGTAGACTGCTAAAAGTTTATCAAACAAGATAATCCTTTCAATTCCCATTTATTTGTGGAGATGTGATCCAAAGTCTGAAAATACATCTCATGCTTTTGTTCTTAAACTGTAGCCTTTCAACATTCACCACTGAATATTAACAATTAAACAAGTAGAACTTTGAAGTTCATGTTTTTCTCTATCTCATTGGGTTTTAAAATTAACTACAAAATTACTATGTATTCATTAAAACAAGTCAAACAATATAGAGGTGTATAAAGAGATAGAAGCCCCTCCCTACCGATCAATGCTTAACTACCCTACGTGCAGATCAAATATGTATTTGGAATAGCTACAAAAGCAGGGAGTTTTTGAAAGAATGTTATAATTGATATTTCAGAAAAACCACTGGACAAGTGACCATGAGAAAAACCAGAAACTTTTTGACTTCTTTATTTTGTGTTTAGTATTTTTATCAAATTTTACATTATAGATTGGTTGGGGAAGAACAAATATGTACAAATAATGCATATATGTCAAGATTATATTTTATTCAAAATGTATATGCACATATACTTTTTATATTATCATTGTAGAACTGTTTTTATCTCAAAATTTCACTTATGACTTTGTCAATGTTTCCATGTTCATAATGAGATATAGTGCTTATTATGTAATCAATGTTTTCTATTCATTGTACTAATAAATCACCTTGCTTATCCATTCTTCCACTGCTAAATAATTTCACTGTTGTTAAATATATGGCTATATTTATATTTCTGTACATAGCTATTTTCTTTTTTAAAGATAATTTTCTTGGGATAAACCACTGGGTTGATATTATTGCATCAAAACTTATTTATATGACTCTTCCTATCTATGATCAAATTACCCACCTAAAGGACATTATACACTGACAAGGGGTAGACTGTATGCATTCTGAGTTTAGAAGTAACTCAGAGCATGATAAGGTGGGAGCAGGAAAGGTTAGAGGCATGATGAAGGACAAGAAGGAGATTGCCATTATCCTGACAAGAGATGTTGTATATCCCAGCTGAAATGTGGCAGTGTGAACAGAAAAGGAAATGAATATGATAAATATGTAAGGGGTGGATCTGATAGGCTCGATGATATGGGGAAGGAGGAATAAGGAAGATTGGAGGATGACTTATTGGTTTTTTGGAACTTGAGAACTGGATGGAATAAAGCAGGTTTGGGAGAGAGGGTACTACTGTACGTGATATCCTCAGTATCCAGCACAGTGACCAGTATAACGAAGGCATTCGATACATCAATACATGTTAATTGAATGAATGTTTTACATATACGCGAATAAATTAATGCTACAAACAACGAATCAACATCCCTATTTCCCAAAGACTTGCAAGTACTTGGTTGTATATCTGGTTGATTTACTGTTTTTATCTCAATAGGGTATTTTAAAATCAGGATACATGAGAACAAGGAAGTGAGAGAATTAGGAAAGAAATTGTGCAAAAGAAGAGAATCCAAAGCCAAAGCTTAGGATTTCAGAACAACCCGATCCTCCCCTCATAGATTTAGTCAATTACTTTACACGGTTAACTTTATGCCAACTTAAATAGACTTAGCTTTTTCTTACAGAAAGTTGGGGCTCCCTAATTTCAAGATCCCTGGATTCAGAATGGAGTAATGGCTCCACTCTGCTGACTTGTTAGTGAGGGACTGAGCAGGCTGTTTCCATAAAGCTCTCTGCTCTGAGTTTTGGTCCTTTCAGAGTGCCCACATCTGGCCACAGGAGTCTGGACTAAAAAAGTTTTGCTGGGAGAATCCCCAAACAGCCTATGTCTCCACCTGCACTTCGGGCACTATTCACCTTAGTTATGTGGTTGTGACTTGTGCTTTTGTTTTTATATCAAATTTTTTCACCTTAGATTACTGTATTTTCCTGTGTTTATCTAATATCCCCTGGATGGCAAAAGCTATGATTATTTCCATCATAACTGCCCCCCAAAAAGGTATAACGTTTAGCATAAAGTGAAAACTCAGCAATTACCAATGATCACCCAACTGTAATTACCAAACTGAAGGAAAGTGATGATTTTTAGTGATCAATAAAAGGTACCACGTATCTAGTCTTAGGAAACAAAATGTTTATTGAAATGGTATGTAGATAAATTATCACCAGCATAAAACTGTTAGTGGAGTTTTCAACATGGGTTCTTTTTTCTCTTAAAATGAAGTGAGGCTTTACAAGTCCATTGTCCCATATGAAAAATAGTATATTTCTCTGTTCAGATAAAGTCCTTTAAAATAAGTAAATCACTTTTGAAATTGTCTTTTAAACGTCTCCGGCCTATGACCAAAACAAAATATATATTAAAGAGATATAATTCTCTCCATTTAAAAAGCATTAAATATGAATGATTTAGGGGTAATACACATGGAAAAAGTAGACATTTGAAATGCTAGAATTTACTCCAATTTTATTAGCATATACTAAAATATTTAAGAAATAGTTTTTAAAAATCACCAAGACAAAATGACATGTGATCATTAAAATGAAAAAATATAGCAATTATTTCATGTATACCTAAGAAATATGCCAAAATGTTATCTCATCAGATAAACACATTTTAAATAATTCTGAGTTCACTAATTTGGGAATATAGTTTAAAGTAAGTTTTAATTTCCATTTAAAGCTAAATATCATTAATAAAAGATAAAATTAATAAATACGGTATAAGAAAATGAGAAGAAACTTTCAGAAAACTTTCTGAAACTTTGTGAGTTAAAAGAAATGTATAGTTAATTCTCGGGGCAAAATAGCTTAGTCATATTCTATTTCAACGTGGTGCTCAGGTCTGACCTGTTTAGCTCCCCCAAGGTGGTGCTGCTGCCCTTCTCCAATGGCGAGTCTGTTAAATGGTATGATCTTCATGGTGGTCTTCTTCATGGAATACCAACGAGATTTCCAAGTGGCCCAAATAATGCCATTATCATAACCATTAGGAGTAGATGTTGCTGAGTAAGTGCCACCTAAGACGAATTGTAGATGTGCATATCATTGCTCTTGGATTTCCTTACTTCAAAGAGTTTATAAAACTGTCAGTTATGAAGTCCATTGTCATACCACTAATATTTTCACTAGCTAATATAACACTAACTGAAAGTATCAGTTAAAATAAGTTTATTATTAAACAATCCCTTACATCCATGTTATATTATTTCCTGGCCACATCCATCCTTTAAATATATTCACTACTAATAGGGCTAGAACCCCAATTTCCCCAACTGGTCTCTCTCCCTAAGCTTAGCCATCCTGGACTTGGCTATATGGATCATCTTTCTGCAAACAATTTAGAATGGTAGGAGTCACAACTCCAAATCAGATGGTCTCAGGTCATCTAAAAACACAATTTTACTGAAAAGTATAAGAGACTTTAGAAAAATGGTTCTGGAATGTTATTTTGCATCTCCGTTATACAGTGGAGACTAGGTTGATTTGCCAAATCCTTGTCCCTGGGCATCAGATCGCATGTAATTTTGTAAGGCATTGTCTGATCTAATAGTGGTGTATACCACAGGCTAGCAACATGGCTGCTCTGCAAGCACCTTCCCTGAGAATTTCTTCTAATTATATGGTTTGTAGGTGCAAAGATAAATTAGATTTCTAAAAAAAAAAAAAGTACTGTGAAAACCAAAAGGTAAATTTAAATAATTTTTAGGAAGATTTTAAACCATCTATTGGCTGGGACAGTACCCCGAGGAGGTAAGATTGCTCATCTTAATGGCTCTTCTAGCACCAGCGGGCTTCTCCACACATAACTGTTGGATAGTAACAGTAGCTGTCAGTAAGTAAAATCAGTGTTCAGGACTATTCCAGCCTTAAAACAAACTATAGCTTGCCTTCCCCTCCTTCCCTCATCCATCCTAAAATAAGTGTCTACACTCCTCAGGCTGGACTCCTCTTTTGTCAAGCTTTCATGGACCCCTGCCCTTCTCAATTCCCTGCTCTTTACTCAAATCCTCCAGGCACTTGTTCACTGCTCACTGGTTATATCTGATACATAGCTCACATGATGCTAAGCCACACTATAAAGTGTTAACAAGCACAAAAATGGTAACGTTAGTTCATCTAGATTACATATATGGTAATGCCATAACTCAAAGTGCCATCTCTGATAGTGGCAGTTTCAAGCTCAGTGAAAAACCACTGGATATTTTGCAGTGAGTGGATTTCTTGTAGAGGGACCAATCTGAGGTATAAGCATAGTACTTTCCAATTTTGATTTAAAATCAAGAACTATATAATAATCCCCCTAATATCTTTAATACTTTCTCATTTCTTTCTATCTATTTATACCTTTTTTAAAGATAAAGACTATACACTAATTCACATATCTAAGGGAGAAAGCCATACCTTGGTAATAAAACCCGTTGAGGTGGCCAGCATGACACTTGTTCATCCACCAACCAGATCCATCCTGTTCAGCACAATTGCCATCAAATTTATCATTGTCATTGTCCCAGGTACTGAACTGCATGCCATTATGGGATGTGAAAAACTTGTCACTAGGATCATCACCAAAATCATAGCCATCAAAGGCATCCCCTGCATCTCCACTGATGAAGTAGGCATATGTTAAGCGGTATTTGTCACTTTCAGGTCCCACCTTGAACATGGCATAGTCTGCAGTACTGTAAAGAAGGCCATAGAGAAATCAAATCTTGAGTCTCATTAGGGACCTCAGAAGTTCCATCTTCCATAGGACACTTGTTCAGGATTTTTAACTTCGTTTCTTATATCTGAAATGTGCTCATTGAATAAGGTTTTCTGCAAATTTGGCAAGAGGCAATGGCTGTATGAACCAGTTCAGAGATCATCAGTGCCACCCACGATGGTTTAGAAGCCTTCAGGACATCTCAAACTTCAGTCGTTTGAATGTTCTTTGCCTGTAGGATCCTAATAGCAAACCCAGGTGTGTGGATGAATCTGACTAATTTTATATTTTGCACTTTTATCTAAGTGTTTTTAGCATTGTGCACACAGTTATCATAAAGCATAGTAATTAGCTGACAGTGAATAACTATTAATTAATGCACCCAATTTCAAGGAGCTACAGTCCCTTCAGCCACTCATACCATCTGAAGGGTGAGATGCTAAAAGGTTTCTATTTCCCAAGGCAGCATTGTAGTGACAAGAAGGAGGGTTAGAGCATTGCATGAAAGAAGTGGTTCCTGTGTTGGCCCACAAAACATGAGATGGAGGATTAGAGAGTCTCCCCTGGAAAAGAAAATTGTGAATAAGGGCCAGAATTCTATGGAGTGCAGGGAAGAAAGGGCCTTGGTGCATGAAGAGAGATTTCCAGAAAATATTTAGTTTCTTCCCTGATCTCCAGTATTTGGGAAATGGGAGATGTTCTCACAGGAGCAAATCTACTGACTATGGTACTTTCTGGGTAAAAATTTTAAAAATAAATATACTTATTTGGCCACAAAATATGTTTCATTATTTCAGAGACATAACAAGAGGTTTATATATTTTTCTGAATTTCAATTACATATACAATGTTCAGATAGCTCTGAGCATAGAGGGAACTCTATCTCAGCAAAAGAGCTAGCTAATTTAATTTTAATGTAGCTCATGGATTTGACTGAATAAATGGTAATTAATCCACTAGGAAATCTGAAGAAGCTGGATTCACTTTTCAACCAAGATAGCCATTAAGACGATGGGCTATACAGTCAAACAACCTGAGTTCAAATCCAACCGTGATCATGTACCTGCAATGTGACCTTGGAAAAGCCAATCTGTAAAATGGGATTAATAAGAGTAACCGCCTCATGATAGAGTTATTAGGATTAAATTAAATTATAATTTCATGCTCAATTTCTGGTAAATATTAAATGCTCAGTAAATATTAGCAATTATTCTGTATGGTTCCAGGGTAAGTAGACTGTATCAAGGCACCCTGACCAGCCTGGATAGGGCCTGTCTCTTTGCACTGCCCAAGAACCAAACTGACTTCTGGGGAAAGAGCTGGATATGCTCTTTGCCTTTGTCAAGCTGTCTCTGCTACTGGTCTGTTGATGGTTGCAAAGTGCACATTCCAGACAACAAAGAGAAGTCCTTTCTAAACAGTACCTGGTTCTGCCTTGCCAGTCTTCCAACTGCACTCTTAACACATATGGGATGGTTGACTGTGTGCTTATCAAATGAATCTTCTCATTTCCGAGCCAGAATTCTGTGGTGTCAGTAGGAGACAGATGTCCAAATCCCTCTTTGTATTGAATCCAATTTTTCTTAAAATTCACACTGCCATCAAGTCTCTAAATACACAATTGCATGGGCAAAAGGAGAGATGAGACTATCAGTGCACATAAAGAAAACATTATAAACATTTTCGAAAATATGGAGGGTATGATTCCACCATTTACTAACTAAATGACCTTGGTTAAGCTGCCTTGGTTTCCTCATCTGTCAAATAAGAATAATGATGCTTACTTCTTAGGGTTCATGCAGGGATTATAAGACAGGAGTAAGAGAAATACTTGAAAGAGTGCCTGGCACATGGAAACTCCAAATTAGTGGTGATTTTTAAAAGACACTTGGGAGACTTCAGAACTCCAGCTTGATATTGTTGATTCTTGCATCGATGTTGGAAAGGTCAACCTATTATTGCTCAACCTGTTTACCAACCAGAGCTTCCATCACCCACTCCCTCTGAGCGCCCCCTGCAGGACTGGTTGTAACAGTGGTCAAAGGTCAACAGAAGTTACAGAGGCTGTCAGAGGCTGGTAGAGGAAACAGAGGGTCCTTGTCTTGCAACAGCCCAACTCTATCCTCTGGGGAACTTTGTCTTCTTGTAATGGGCAGCCATAGGTCTGGATCTACCTGATAAAAGAGGTCTCTTCTAGTTTTCTGTCACTATGATACTGTGATTCTGTACTATTATGAATCTATAGCATCACTGCCAGTTTAGCATAGAGTAGAGGCATGACTTTTGAAACCAGACTGCCTGGGTTGAAATCCTGACTCTTTCACAGACTAGTTATGTGATCTTGGGCAAGTTACTTAACCTCTGGTGCGGAAGTGTCCTTCTCTGTAAAAAGTGGTAATAATTATACTTACCTCATAGGGAGGTTGTGAAAATTACCTGAGTTCATGTTCATAAGGCACTTGTAAAAGTATCCATTGCAGGGCAGACATTTATTTTGGTGTTTATTCAACACACATGGTGAGGGAAAACATACCTTCTGAAGCACAGTCCATCCATTTCCAGATGCATCGATTTCACAGTAGACTAAGAACTGCTGCTTAGCTGTCAGAGGTTTGATAAAGTAAAGCCCACTCACTTTGGCTCCCTTGTTGGCAATATCTTGACAATCTAAAGAAGAAGAAACCTTTACTGTGGTATGAAACCCAGCAAAAACTGTTTCCGTCTTAAAAATAAGCTTTTAACATGTTGCAAGCTATTCATTTCCCAAGCATTTTCTCCTCACACCATCATTCCTTTCAAACTATTTTTAGCTACTTAGGAAATGTCTAAGCAATTGGACACTTTAGATTCAATGGCTAGACACTTTCAAAACTATTCCTATACATTCCAGTACATAAAATCTCCTTTACTTCATATATTAGCTTTGATGAACATAATCCTAACATCGACCTTTTACTTACCTTTCCCAGTTGTATCCTGTATTTGTACTGTGTCTTTGCAAGGTTCCTGACACTGTGCTTCGAGCTGGGTTACCTTCTTCTTCAGGTTAAGGATCTTTTGATTATTTGAATTATATATATCCTGCAAAAATCTAAAAGCAGAAGAATAAGATAACAGAGTATTCCTTTTCGAGATATAATCTCATATTTTAATTTAAAAATACTACCTTATCTTCTCAAGAATTATTTTCTGGTCAATTATTCTATTTTTGAAAAAATTATAAAATTATGTTACTAAATTAAAATTCTAAGCTTTCTGGAAAAGAAGATAACAAAATCTTTGCCAATTAAAAAATGTCATTGTCATTAATGCTCTTTCTGATTTTTACCAACTACATCAATGACCTAAGTGGGTGAAGAGTCTGGTTCATAGGAAGACCACCTGATGATAATTCTTAGCACTGCATATTCTTAAGGAAGGAAAGACTCTGTTCAGTAATTCACATGTGCTGAAGCATCATTTCTTTTCACTCGTGTAACTACTGAAGATCTATTTAAGGACTTTGATCTATAACTTACATGGAAAAAGTATCTGGGACATTATCTTACATAAAATAAAGCAACAGGCACTTCTCAAACCTTCTTAATGTTTCTATATACATAGCTTCGGAAAAGGCTAGGGAAGTGAAAATCGCTGCTTTTGTAATTTCTCACAGGGTTGCTTGTACATATTCAGAAATGATAGAAAACTGTCTATGATGCACAGACTATTGTGTCTTTCTTTGAAGTAAAGAAGGATAAATAAACTATTTGACCACTTTTTCACCACTGCACCTTAGAAAATTTCTGCACAATAGTCTCCTTCAACTTCAATGATGGGGAATAATAATGCAACGTATAAAGCTAATAATAATCACAGCAATAATAACCATGCCCCTCTGATACCAAAAAGAGGGGAAATCCCTCCTGGGCTCCTTCTCCCTAGCCATCATCCACCATTTATCACGATTGCTTATGCTACTTTGAAAACAATTCAGAAAAAAAAAATTGAGGAAGAAACTAAAACCGTATCTGTGCTCAGAAAGTTTATGAGGCTCTGGAAGCTATTAACAGAGACATTTCTCTTTCAAGTGAAAGGAGGAGAATACATAATTGCAGGTCATTGTCCCATGATCGACACAGCTTTACAATGTTTGGTACACTCAGTCTCTTAAAACACATTTTTTTTCTGTTCTACCTTCAATATAACTTACTTTTATAGCTAAGATCTTTCCTATACCTCTGCTTGCAAATTCCTCACCACCAATCCGTTTATAGTCTTACAAAGAGAATTCTACTTTCGGCACCCAAATTCCCATTTGAATTTATGTGGTAAGACAAATGAGAGTGGGGAAAACATTGTGATAAATATGATGATAACAGCATTTGAAGACATTAGAGCACCTCTCTCCGACATGATAATGAAAAAGCAATTAAAACTCAATACAATTCATATTGCACTAAAAAAATACTACCTCCATTATGTTCAAGATGGGTATTATAAATGCAGAAAAAAGATGACTTCCACTGAAGTTCGGAATATTAAATAAAAATGAAATCACTCTTGGAGGGTGAGTTAAAACAAAAACGCTTACCGAATATTTGACTCGTGTGTTATAATCGATGCTTCGTATTTTATAATCTCTTCCATCATTTTCTTGGAATCCTTAGTAGCACTGTCTATCTTATCTGTAATATGGGATCAGAGACATAAAAATAATTAGGCAAATAGAACAACTAAAACAACAGCAGGAGAACTTTGCAAATGACTTTCTCAGTCGGTGGTGTTTAGTTTCTCACTTGGCTTTGGTGGGTCATCGGGGCCATAGTTGACTTGGATCGCTTTGATCAGCTCTTTGGCTTCTGATGTTCTATTTTCAACCTGACCTAAGATGTCTTCCAAAGTGAATAGGTCCTTGTCTATTTCATGCTGGTAGTTAGACAGGAAATCTGCAATTCCACATGTGGTTGGGCAATAACTACCCTGAAAATAGAACAGCAGAGTGATTTAAAATCCAGATAAAAGTTAGCCTTAAAAATCTATTAATAAAAATAGGTAAAACCTAGCCTATGTTAGAAACAGAGTTTAAAATGTCAAATAATATTTGTGAGAGAATTGCTTTTATTACTCTGCCCCTCTCCAGGTTAAACACAGTGAGAAACATAAAACTACTTACAAATCTTTCATCTAAGATGCAGCAGTTGTCTCTGGTAGCAACATACTAGAGAAGAAAAATGCAGAAATTTTACTAGTTTATCATATATTTTCTTATTTTTTAGCTTTCCATTTAAAACAAAAATATGTCTTGTGGACAGCACACTTACTGCCAAGCATGTTGAAGAGAGCAAGAAAAGAAAGTAGAAGTAGAGAATTAAACTCCGGGGGTGCAAGGACCAACTCATGATGTTGGGGTGCCCTGTGCTCCAAGTCCCGTAAGTGTCAGCACTGTGGCCTCTCAGGCTCCAATTGTCCCTTTATGTAAGCTCTGAGGACGGCCAAACCACCAGTGGCTGGGCCTGATCACGGGGCCTTCTTACCAGGCCCCCAACCTCTACTCAGTCAGGTTCCCAGATTGCGCACACAGGTTTAAGCTCCTCCTTTTTGGCCCCGCTCAACTTTCCTCTGTAGCCAATTCACCTGCAAAAGCTAGTGAAGCATTAGCCATTGCTAAGAGGAGGGAGGGGAGCCTCGGAGGTCTGTGATGCAACCTCTTCCAGTATGCCACTGACAGAGCAAACACAGAGTGCTGACCTCGACCAGAACAAAGCCAGCCCAACCTTAAGACGGATCCTGGTGCCCTTCCCCAAATTACGGGAAGCCCTTTCTTAGTCCAGGGATTAGGTAACAATTACTTTTAACGAGTGGGTATGGCAGGGAGAGATTCAGCTTTCTACCATGTCACCATTTGTCAGTATTCCCAGAAACAAATGACACTGGAAATGTATTCCTGCTCCTCTGTGTTGCCCATTGTCTTTCCTTCCTTCCTTCCTTCCTTCCTTCCTTCCTTCCTTCCTTCCTTCCTCCCTCCCTCCCTCCCTCCCTCCCTCCCTCTCTCCCTCCTTCCCTCCCTCCCTCCCTCTTTCTTCCTTCCTTCCTTCTTTCTTTCTTTCTTTCTTTCTTTCTTTCTTTCTTTCTTTCTTTCTTTCTTTCTTTCTTTCTTTCCTTCCTTCCTTCCTTCCTTCCTTCCTTCCTTCCTTCCTTCCTTCCTTCCTTCCTTCCATTGAGATATAATTGACCTATAACATTATATTAGTTTCAGGTATACAACATAATGATTTGATATTTGTGTGTACTGCAAAATGATCACCACAAATAAGTCTGGTTAACATCTGTCACCACATATAGTTAAATAACTTCTTTTCTTGTGATGAAAACTTTTACAACTTACTCTCTTAACAACTTTCAAATATTATTAACTAAAGTCACCATGCTGTACGTTACATCCCCAGGACTTGTTTATTTCATGACTGGAGGTTTGTGCCTCTTGACCACCTTCACACATATGTTGGCCATTTTCATTGCTTCTCAGTTCTCAATGAGCTTTTGAGCTCCACTCTCCTTTTGTCTTAAAGAAATGGCACACGGCGCCACATCTGCCACAGAAGGGAAATGAGTCAGGAGCCTATTTTATGATTTCCTGAAGTTCTGTCTAGTTACTTCAGAGGAAAATCTGAATACAGGAGGCAGGGGCTAGAAAAATCCACCTCCCGTATGTGTGACTAGAAGCATATCTGGAGGAAAAGGGTAAAATGAATTATCAGGGGAGGGCTGTCCTGTTTGCTCTGCCCCTTGAGCTTTCTGGTATATTGGTAAAACACATCTACCATCATCTCCTATTGATAATCAATAATTGTGCATTACCACTATCCTTAATACCCCTATTTTTTTGGTTGTCCTTTGTTTTCTCCTTTGAAACCAAGCTTACTGAAAAATTTTGATTAATTATATTAGTGGGAGAAATCCATCCAGGTTGAAAGAAATGTTAACAATTTTAATGTGTGATCCTAAATCTTTACAAAAGAATATTTCTTTTGACTTGAAATAGAGATAAACATTCCTACTCAGTAAACAATTGATGATTACTATAACAAAACGAATATATCAAAACCAGATTAGTTGCTTTTTCTTTCGTCCTTAATAGTTTTATCTGACTTATCAGCTATTGCCAATCATATCAATTAAAGTCTCTGTCTTCCTCATCCTCCTTATCTATTTGTCTAATTAGTTTTTAAAGCTTGTTTTTAAAACCATTTTCACAGTGTCACTTCTATTTTATTCCTACTTTCTATTTCCACTGTCAGCATCCTAGAGGAGGTCCTCTTATTTCTTGTCTAGACTGCCTGTTGACTGATCTCCCTTCCTCCTCTCCAGTCATCTCCTGCTGCAAACCGTTTGCCACAGATTAATCCTCCTATAATGTACCTCTGATTATGACATTCACCTTCTCAAAACCCTTCAGTGATCCCTTATTTCCAGCCATAATGAATGTAAACATAATAATTGTCCCCTCCTTCTTTTGCTGCTTTTTCTCTCTTAATTCTATTTCTTATATCTTCTAGTCTAACCCATTGGAATCACATAATATCCCCTCGATGTGCACCATATAGTCTTCTTAGACTGCATTTTTCTTTTTATATGTAGATCCCTCTACCTGAATTGCCTTTATACATACTCCTGCATCTCTGCCTGTCAAATTCCTATACAACCTGAAAATCCTCTTTCATGACTCCTATGCCCTCCAAAACAAAAACAAAAACTCCTGAGGCCTCTTTCATAGCATTTATAGCAACCTCGTGTTGTATATACATAAATTCAGTAACTATTTCATTAGATGATAAACTTATTTTTATGGCTACTACACCTAGCATAGCAATGTTTAACACTCAATAATGATTTGATGACATTGAATTGAATTGGGCTGAAAGTAAGCCTTTTAAGTTTATACCTTTAGTATATCTCAAAGCTTCCAAATCATAAAAATAAATGACTTTGGCAAGAGTGATTATGTAAAAGTAAATGATCAATCAGAAAGTAGCTATTGATAAAGTAGGTGTGTAAAATCACTGATCAGAAATCAATAGCTATCATCTATAAAAACACAACCAGTTAAAATATATAATGGGAGGGAAAAAAATCACACTTACAACTTCAACCACACACAGACAACCAAATAAAATATCTAAGAAAACATTTAAAAAGTAATAGGCAGAATCAATATCATTAAAAATTCCAAACAATAGTTTAGGGATATAAAATAAGAATTGGAAAAATAAAAATCATGCTCTATTTCTAAATTTAAAAAGTCCATTACAATGTCAGTGAGTTCCATGACAATTGAGAACTGTATCAATATTACAGTAAAACTATAAATGTTTTCTTCTTTCTCCTTCTTATTTTCTTTCCTTTTTAAAAGAATTAGATTAGCTGTTTCTAAAGCTCAACTGGAAGAAAAAGATTATCTTAGAAAATTCTAAACAAGAAAAAGAATAAGGACAAAAATGTCTCTCAAATATTAAAATATATTATAATATATTTACATATTAAATATAAATATGCTGGTCCGCAGTAGGTAGATAAGTATTGTCAAGTTATAGGCCTAAATATATTTTTATGTTTAGTATGATAAAGTTGGTATTGCATATCAGTAAAGATAGAAAAAAAATAATTATTAAAAATATGGCATTATGGTATTAGGAGAGTTGGGAAGCTATCTGGGCAAAAAAATTAAGTGACATGCATATTTAACTTCTTATGCCAAAATAAATTACAGATTAACAGATATCAAAATATAAAAGATGAATCCACAAAAACATTGGAAGAAAATCTGAAAAAATCATAATACTTGAGTATGGGAGGTCTATTTAAATATAACACAAATCCTGAGACTGATGAATTTTGACTACATTAAAAAAATTTCCCAGCCAAAAACAAAAACAAAAACCTCTATGTACAACATCAAAGGCAAAATACAAAAAGACGACAATAGATATACGTACATGTAAACATATACATTGAATTTCATTTCAAGATTACACGATAGAGTCTACCAGTGTTTGCCTTTGTGGAAAGGTATGAGGGCAGAGAATGAAGGACAAGGTTGAGAAAATAGCCTTCATTTTCTCTATGTACTTCAACTTTTGAATATATGCACATATTACCTATCCCACAAATACATATAATTAAAATATGTAATTATTGATCATTCGCAATTTATTTGTTGACTCATAATTATTTCTTGATTATTTTTTATTTGAATAAAAAAGGTGACTAAAGTATTACTTTTTTTAAATTGCTTTTTAAGGAGAGTGTAGCTCAACTGAGGGAAATATGCATAATTAGTTGTTAAGAGCTCTGGATCTGTCTGCCTGCGTTTGAATCCCATCTCCAAAACTTATTAGCTGTGTCACTCAACCTCTCTGAGTTTCAGTATCATGTTAATAAAACAGAAATAGGACTTCATAGGACTGTTACCAGGATTCAATGAAATAATGTGCTGAGTAAATTGCCTGATCCACAGAAAATGTTAAGTAAATGTTTAAAAGGCGTATGAATTATCAAATGTAATAAAGTGACAACTGGATTTTGTATAAATAGGTATTTCATTTCATAGAATTATAAGAGGGACCATTATTGGTAGATTTGGTTCATGGAGAACAAGCTTTGTTGTCCCAGCTATAGAAAGTTCTCCAATAAAGGACCTGGTCCTACTAACTGCAGGCTGATTCTGAATGCTCCTCAGAGAAGAAAGCATCTGGTGGTCTAATTAGGTGGAGATGTCACATAAATTCCACTAATCAGAGATGAAATGATAACAGAACTAGACAGTATGCCTTGTGTGAAGGTGCACTTCCTATCAGGAGCAGAGTTCAAGCAAAGCGTGTCAGACAGCGCATATTGTCATTGTGATTTTTTTTTTTTTTTTTTTACTGGAGACCATAAAATATTGACTTGTCAAATTTAAGGTAACAATTGATAACTTTGCGTTAAATCTTGTATGTATAATATATCATCTCATATGCATGAGGTTGATAAACACTTGAAGAAGCTGGAAATTCTATCTTGCTCAACTTTAGAAGTATAGTACTTGTGCTCCTGGTTTATTGCTTACTTACATTGGAATCTGAGATGTGTCATCAAAATTGTAGAGAAAAGACTTTTTTTTTTTTTTTTAACCACAATCTCAAGTCATAAATCAGAAACCTATTAGGTAAGATGCTCTCTGAGAGAAAAAGGCCAACAGTGATTTAGTGGCTTACATTGGTCCTGCATTCAGTCACTAGGTTTATTAAATTTTAACTAGTTGTTCCCTTCCATGTTTTGGCCAGTTTTTTCCTCTGATAAATTATAAATGATTAATGAATTCCAGGAAAGAAGACTATGTCTTAAATTAAATTTCTTCTACTTCCATGTTTATTTTCTGAGAAAATAGCATGGGTAGTATTTAGCCAAAAAAATCATTTAATTTAAATCAGAGGTCAATAGACCTGTTTACTGAAATAATAATTCCCAAATTGCCTATCATCCAACTGTTTGTGTTCTGATTTGAAAATATAACATCTACTGCTAACAGTCTTCATGTATATTGATAATTCACGCCATGATCCCCTCATTTGTTTTATTCATCTCTGCTCCAAAATTGTTTGCTGAATTCAAATTTGATTTGGTAGAGTTCATTTAAGACTTCCTGACCTGGCACAATGACATAGGCCTGAAGGAATAAAAGAAAGTGCTGCTGATCTCAAGCATCTTTTTTTATATTCAATTTCAATATGTAGTTTAGTTGTTGCTGTTTCATGTATTCTCTCACTTAATCCTCACAGCAAGCCTAGGGATTAGACAGATTATCTGCATCTTATAAAAGAAGAAAGAGAATCTTTGAGACATCATGCTGATATATGTTAGGTCACCGTATAAGAACAAGGATTCAGACCCATGGGCCCAATGTCTATACTCTTAACCAGACCTCTAAATATCATCATGAAGCACTCCTTGATATAAGGTGATATGCAGATACAAGATGTTATTATGAAAGTGATTAAGGGGGGCAATGGGTTCCTAGCAGAGGTTATGGCTTTAATAATATGATGTATGTATGCATAGATAGATAGATAGATAGATAGATAGATAGATAGATAGATAATAGATGTGTGTGTGTGATTGTATGAACATATATTTACATCTATCTTGTCTATCTAATCTGCCTCTCTATCTCCTTCTCTGGGTTAGAAACAATGTTGGCTGATAGTCTTTTACAGTCTTTCTCAAATCTAGATTTTGATTGTTGTATAATGCTTGTATTTTCAGTCCAATTGTAGATGGAAGTAGGCTATCAATGCTAACCGCATTGTTCAAGTTCAACAGGACTTGATGAATTGAATTCTCTCAATAACTTAAAGGAAGATACATTTGTTAGGAAGTCCAAGGAAGTTCAAATCAATGCTGGCAAAAACATATCTATTTTTCTAATAAGTAAACCATTTATAGATCTAAGCTAAAGTTATAACCTGACTCTTCAGAGCTGGATTTCCCCAAACTAGGTAGAAAGAAAATGATGTGTTGGCATGTTGAAAACCAGTCTAACCTAATAGTAAAAATATCCCACTAAGGGAAACAAAGTTACCTGTTAAAATATTTGCTTTGTTAATAAAAATAGCCCAGGGAAAGTGAAAATGAAAATGTTTTTTGAGTGTCTATGAACAATGTGCTTTAGTTTCATTATGTAAATAAAAGGCAGAAAAGCAACATCTACCATGTAATATGGAGTTCTCATTGGGGCAGGGCAGCAGCCACAAGGGGAGTTTTGAGCTTCTTAACTATAAAGCTTCATCCATTATACCGATTGGGGCATCTGGCTGAAGGGTAGGGGTGTTCAAAAAGTGCTATAGATGGGATTTAGACAATTGAGCAACTGAGTGCCCAGAGGAAGAAGGATTGTCCCAATCAGAATTACATCCACAGCCCAAAAAGGCTGAGAATGTTTAGCCATTTTTAATACTGGCTGAAGAATAAGGGTTGTCTGCGGCTGCCCTGGATTGAGACAAGTTGGAATGGAGAAGTTAGATTTCAGTGTTTGCTGAGCCAGATTCGTCTGCTACTGAGTTCCTGGCTTGTTTGTTTGTTTGTTTGTTTGCTTGTTTGTTTGTTTCTAGCTTTATATAATTTCCAATTTGAGATCCTTTACTCTATGAAAAAATTTTCACCTCTAAATGTGATCAGCAGCTAGTGAGTGTGGTAAAAACAAAACAAAACAAAGAAAGGGGCCAAGTCACATTCACAAGTTACATGCCTCTGAGGAAAACTGGTCTTTTTGTCAAATAAACTATCTTGGGAGAAAAAAAATTATATAGTATTCCCAAAGAAGGAGGGATGGTAGAAAGAATAGAAAATGTTATTAGGTCAACAAAATGATTCATCTGATCTTACTTAATGTACACACTTGATTTGCTTCAGTCTTGAACGAGGGCAAATGAAATATTTATAAGACTTGTATCCTTGTGTTAAATTCTAACTACTTGGGTGAGTGTACTACCTAACTACAGTTCTTTCAATTCAAAGTTAAATCCATAAAGAATATCCTGTGCACAAAAGTTAACTTTTATTGACATTTCAAAGGACGTTGCTTCATCTGTGAAAGGTGACATACGTTACCCTTCTTAAAATGTGGATTGCTGTGTGTGCTTTACCTTGAGTGGTGGAGCAGTGACCTCTGCTTGGTAAACAAAGATGTGATTTGTAAACGCCCAAATATTTACTGAATGTTTTGCAAGGAAGACCAGAGTAGAAACCACATTCTTGGTTGGTAATTATTGTGCCAGCTTATCGAGAAACAACCTGCCTGCAGGACTAACTAGAACAAGCTCATCCATAAAGAAACAAAGTAAGTCAAAATTCAGAACGCCCTGTTTCATCTTTTATAAAGAACACAGAGGAAATTCTATTTACCAAAATCCAGGAAATCTATTGCTTAATTATGCACTCTCTGAGTCAGAAGAAAACCTCATATTCTCATATCAAGACTTCCTGTGGATCTCACTCAATATGCTTTATTAAGTTAATTACCCCATTATAAATTCACGGCTCTTTAATATTGCATCATCTCATTATGGGTATGGAAAGCCCCTTCCTTATATCCCCTCCTTATATTTTCCTGATATGATAAACTGCCTCTAGTTTTGATACCAAAACTGTATAGAATTATCTTAGGAAAATTTCTAAATTAATGCTTAATCAAATATACACCCCTAAATTTGGTTAAAAGATAACTGCATACTGTCCCATGATATTCATCTGAATTTTTATTGAGCACGTACTATTTGTCAGGCCCTCCTCATTCAGTACAATGTAAAAATTAGACAAAGTCCCTGCTGTCGAGAGTGGAGGGAAAGAGGCAATAAACAACATTTTACATAATGTCAATTGGTGATAGAGGCTGTGAACAAAAATAAATAAGGGTTAATGGAATGAGAGAGACTCCAGCCAGTGGCTAATTGAGCTATGGTGGTCTGGGAAGCACTCTACCAAGGTGACATAAGATGACAGGTGACACAAGGTGACATTTGCTGGATTTATGTTTGTCACAAAGCTCATGGCTGGCTCACTATTGCCACCTGCAGGTTGAAAGCAGACATACATATTTTCTTGATTTGGGGCTGTCAGAGATTTGACAAGTCCAGGACGTGAGAGAGTGAACACAAAATAGAGGGACACTGTAAAAGCTAGCCCAAACACACCGTGAGGTCCATCTATACATTACCGTCTTGTCTGGTGTCCTATGATGGAGCTTCAATAATGTCATTCTCCTCATCTAAAACCTTCAAGGACTCCCTCTCTCCTGTTCAATTAAATACAAACTTCTCAGCCTTCTCTTTAAGCTTCTCCACAAAATATGCCCAATATAACCTATTAGCCAGATTGCTTAAATGAAGTATCACAACCGTATAAAAATTTAAGATATTTTTATAATCATGTAATAATTAGTTAGGTAAAACAAATTTTATGTAAGCTCCCTGAAGTTAAGGATTTTTATCCATGGCTATCTGCAGCACTCAATAAACACTTGTTGAATGAATAAAGTATAGTTTACTAAAATATTACTAAATATGAAATATTACTAAAACACTAAAAGAAAATATTAAAATGCAATTTGAGGCCAAGCACATGACCATTAAGGAGCTTACAAGATTAGTCAAGAAAAGACCAATTTAATCAGTCTTGAAAACATCTGTCTCAGAGCAAAATCTGTTTACATATGTAGCCAGGTAATCAGACACTTCAGGGCGGATCAATAACAAAACTGGTGCAGAGCAGCTGCCTGTGGACGATGCCCGTGGGCTGATTCCTCTATGACTCCATTTGAGTGGCATCAAAGGGGAGAAAGATACTTACTGTGACTTTTTGACCAAACGGACCTTACATGTATTTAATTTTTGGAAAACAAAAGCAAAACTATATAATACTTTAAAAACAAATCCAAGTTTGAATGGTGTCCTTAAGCTGATGAAGTCCCAGAATGCCAAGACACTAGGAAGAATTTCCCAGAGCTACTGGTCATTGCTTCTCCTGATCCACTGAATGAAGTATAAGGAAAGAAGGCTACGCACAGCCCTCTGAGCTACTCTCACTTGTCCAACCAAATTGTATATCTTAACAAAGTTAAAAAAAATACTAGAAGGTGGAGAAATGAGGGAATTCACGTAGCATTGTGTTTTGGAGTTCTGACAAGCATTCATTCTAACTTAAGAAAACTGTCTAGAGCACATAGGACCAGGGATAGCATGTATGGTAAAGCAAGTCAAGTGACCTTTACCTGCCTCTTTCCTTAGTCTTGTCCGTCCTGGCCCTGTGCTTTAGCCAAACTCTCTGACCTGTGTCCCAAGCCAGCACCAAGAAGAGGGGCATGGCCTACATCTGGGAAGTTCTTGTGGGGGTGGGATTGTAGGTTTTTGGGTTCCCCGCTCCCCTCCACTTCTCAACTACAGCTTGCAATTGAACCGCAGACTGCCACACCTCTGTCTGCTATAGGAAAACATCCGTGGCCTCCCAGCTTGGCCCTGGCACCCTACCCTACTTGGGTGTGTAGTGAGACTTTCTTTCTCCTTTCAGGAATCCCTATCTACTTCCTGCTCTCCCCCGAACAGGATCTAATATACTTATCTGGAGAAAGTATGAATGACTGATCTGGCCTAATGTATTATTTCTACTAAGATTAAAATTTGAACTTGAGATAAAACTAGAAAACCAAAACTAGGAGCTTCTAAAGATGCAATCTGAGGAAACAGCTATTAGGAGAGAATTACAGGATCAAATGACAAATTAGGTGATTAAGAGTAGTTAGATAAAGCAATTTCGTGGTGTAAGGACAATATTTTATATCTATTTTAAGTACTTAGACTTTCTTACGCATGACTCTTTCCTAAGAATGCTCCTTAAATTTTTTTATTTTGTTCAAAAAGTCAGATTCCTTGGTCCCTTTCCAGGTCTACTGAATCAGAGTATCTGGGTATGGACCTGGGAATCTGCATTTTTATTATCAAGCTTCTCCAGATGATTACTATACTATGCAGGGTACTCACTGCCTTACACTACACTGAAGAGTAATCACACCTGCTTTACTTAAAAAGACCCATTTCTACTCAGCAATTTCAATGCTCATATAATGCCTCTTTGTCATATTTTATACTGAAAGCACACTGAAATTATTTGTTGTTGCAAATAGAATTTTTAAATCATTTTCTTCTATTTAAGTTAAAATTAAATTTTTAGTAATCAATTTACTGATATGTAAAGTACAAGGAACTTAGAAGTACGTTTTATTTTAAGGCCTTACAATGGAAAACTCTCTTAGATATGTATGTAACAGAGCCGCCTGCTGGTGAAGTTGTTTCACTGTTAGATAACAAGTGTGAATGCATACCTATCCACTCAGACTGCCTCATAGAGTCTTGTAGGTAAATTATCCCACATGTGTAAAAATGATTGATTGTTAAATTCAACTGCTTTTGTGCTGGTGAAGAGATGGTAAGGTGGGAATGAATCATCAGCCAGTATTAATCACCAGCATTTGAAGTGGGTCCTCTGATCAGAACCCTGAACTTAGAATCTGGGCATGTGACATGCCTGGGAGAAACGTGGATTCTGGGAGTGTTTGGGCGTATTTCCTACTGAATCTTAGGATGTTACATGAGTAAGCCAAAGATGACCCTGTGTACTGGTGGGTTGTTAATTTCCTTATAGGAGGCTGTGACTCATGAACTCAAAAGCCTGTGGGTGCCAACGCCAAATTTTCATATTTAAAACATATCGACTGTTATAAGACAGCCCAAATAAGCAGACATTTAGCTATTGAGAACTGGCCTGTTTTGCAAACCCTGAGAAACTGCATTTAACATCTGATGGCCCATAAATGAGATAAACATTGTAGCCCTTAAAGACCCCAGTCTGCTGCTGCCGTTTGGAGCTCCCCCATCCAGGAACTCCCAGGGGGCTGCCGAGCAGCCTCACCTAGACATGCGAGTCCTCTCTCTCATGACCCTCTCCCCAGGGCGGGGGTCCCTTACCCTCCTATTCTTCTCTATGCTGCCAAAGCCTCTGGATAGTCCCATGCTATGCGGGATGCCTCTCTTTTGCTCCCCCATGCAAACTTGTCAAAGTGTTGACCAAATAAAGTTTGCTGTGTGCTACTCCCACCTCATAGCTTTTCCTTGATCATCCCCAGAAGCTCTCCAACTCACAAACTTGAGCAAGATAGGCTTTGCTTCCACAGGGGAAAAGAAACGAATTTCATCAACTGAGATAAATCAAGTTATTTGCATGGCATACACCTTCTGTGCCTCCTCTTTGATTGCTCTTGTTTTCCTTCAGAAAGCAACAGTGTTGCCCAAATAGGGGCAAAGAGGGCCTGGCTACTGCTGCCTCTGGTTATTCCTTCTTAAAGGGTCCTGGAGGCTTGGCCACAAAAGGGATGAAGCTCAGTGTGTAGATGAGGTAAGTGTGTTCAGGGAGGAGTTGTCCCAGCTGTAGGCAAATGTGTACACCTTAGTCTGTCCCTGAGTTTGGTCAAGGGCTGCCTATGTTCTTGGCATCGCCAGTGGGATGCAGGAATGGTGGAGCTACTTGGAGAGGTGGTCCAGCCCAGTGTTAGGCCTGAGAAAGGACACCAATTGACTGAACCTAAAACCCAGGGCTCAGTTTGAAGGTTATGAAAGCTTCACACGCTTCTAGGCAATTCCTTCTCCCTCTATGTGGCTGAATATACAAAAACAGCATCTCCCCTCCTACGGTAAGTTAAGAATCAGACTGGCTGTTAGTGTCTTGTCTGCACCACTTTTTAGCTCCATTATCCTGGACAATTATTAGCCTCTTTGTGTCTAAGTTTCCTTGTCTGTAAGATGGAGACAATAACAGTACTCACACCGTAGGTTTGTTGTGGGGATTAAATGAGATCGTAGTTAATTTTTTTTCAAACCAAGGGCAGTACAACATGAGAGCTAGATTGCCTGGGTTTAAATTCCAGCTTTAAAACTTCTAGCTTTATTTTATAATAAAAATAAAGCTCTTAAAACGGCTTCTGGTAAATAAAGTTTCTTCACTGACCTGGCTGGAGAAACAAAGCTGGTGTTGATGCAATCCCCTGTTTCAGGAGTCCCCAACCTCTGGGCTGCTGACTGGTACGGGCTGCGGCCTGTTAGGAACTAGGCACAGCAGGAGGAGAGCGGCTGGCAGGGGAGTGAAGCTTCATTTATATCTGCAGCTGCTCACCAGTGTTGGCATCACCTCAGATCCTCCGATCATCAGGCATTAGATTCTTATAGGAGCACTGGTCCTTGGTACCAAAAAGGTTGGGAACCGCTGGTCAAGGTTGCCACTAGCAGTTCCTTGGAAGAGAAGTCAGGGGCTCTCATATCTTGTTGGATTTTTCTTTCTTAAACTCAGAATTTGGAAGGGAATGGGGAGTGAGGCAGGATCTTTAAATCTTTGAGGCAAACTCCAAAAACAGAGGAAAGGCAGTGAGCCAGCAACCCTCCACGTATGTTTTGTGGTGATGGTTGTTGCGGTCTCTTGAGTGCAGTGTTGCAGGAACTGGGGTCCTAAGACCAGGGCCCAGGGAGCGGGTGGGACCTGGCCAGCAGGGGGCGCGCGGGCGCCGTCACCCTACATGGCAGACCAGCGAGTGTGCGCGGGCGGTCCGGCTCCCGGCTGTCCCTCATGCGGACAGCGGCAGTGTCTGGGCGTTGCCCTTGCTGCGGGCGACTCTCCCGTTTGGGCTAAAGCTCTAGCACCCCGTGGGCGGCCGCCTGGGACGCAAGGCCCCGGATACTGGGCTCCCCGGCAAAAGCCAGCGCGGGCGAGCGGCGGGGGTTGGAAGGCTGCGCCCTGCGCTTCTGCTGCGCCTCCGCCTTCTGGGGAGACATCATGGCATCAGGTCCCCGAAAGGCAGCCAGAGCCCCGCACTCACCCACACTGAGTCTCTACTGCCCGGCGTTACCGGAAGGAAAGGCGGGAAGGGTGGCGCGAGGAGCTAGCTGCAGCCCTGAAGGGAGACACCAGGAGTGGGGGCCAGAGTCCCAGCCGTGGCACTTGGACCTCTGGAGAGTTTAGAGCCCCACGGCTGGGCTTTTCTCCGCCACGCATCCCGGCTTTGCAGAGATCTTTCCTCTCCCCAGGGAGCGTTGGCCCGGTGCCAGCCCTGGCTCAGTCTCTTCGAGGAAAAATGCCAGCTTTCCCCCCTTTCTCCGCCCTGGGACCGTCAGCCACTCCCTCCCCGCCCCGTCCCGAGTAACTTTTCTCGCTGTCCATCTTTTCATCCACCTCCCGCTCTTCCCCACCTTGGAAATCTTCACTTCCTAGTCTGTCAAATTAATTGTTCAGCAGACGTTGGCAATAGACGGACTCCTAAATTAAAGGGTTGAACCTCCTTGGTTGGTGGTGGTTGTGAATTTGGGGGAAGGAGTTAAGACCGTTAAAACTGGATTTTCTATCTGAATGATTTAGGGTAGTCTTTCAGAGAGGTTTGGTTCTCTAAAAATTAGTTTGATTTATTAAACTCTAAAGTAAAAATATATCCTTCTCTCCCACCTTGGGTACCTTGATAAAGAAATCTATTGAAGGAAAGAGGATGGGGAATCAGATCTCCATTATTCAATCCCTTTCTACATATATAAAGTGCTAGTAATAAGATAATCAGGCCTGAGGGATATATATTGATCGGTTTATTTACATGGACACATGGACATCATCTAGTGAAGTACAATGGACAAATAATTCTTTTCGAGGAGTTATAAATATTTCTTTGTATACCTGGGCATGCCCTGGATGCAGTGTCTGCCCATTTCATTTGTTTTGAGGGCTATTGTCTCTGTCATGAAATACTAGACCCTTGTTTGACTGTTGATGTTCATTCCCTGTTTTTATAGTCTTGATGTTCTTTTAGAATCCCCATCCTGAATTACAATTATGATGGGGAGGATGACATCGTAATATGTTATTGAAGAGGAGCCTGCTCTGAGTTGAAGAAACATGGCTACCTTCTGAAGGCTTGTGTTTAGTGTTGGGTTCTGGGCCCAGTTCTGCTGCTAACTGGCTATGTGATCTTGGTGGTTCAATTTATTTAATGTCTTGGAACCTTGTTTTTCACACTTCATGGAACCCGGGACTAATAACCTCCACGTGTTTGGTCAGTGACTGCTAAATTCAGTGGCCAATCCTGGCGCTCTTCTTCTTTGATCTGTCAGTGGTTTTGGACAAAATTGATCACTGTCTCTTGAAAATGCTTTCTTCTTGCAGTCTCCTGAAGTTTCTCAGTCTCCTTGACTGGTTCTCTCAAAGCTAAAGTTAGGAGTGGCCTCTTCTCTGACTCACTTACCCTTCTGTGCTCTCTTCTGTGATATTTAGCATCAATACCTTGATAGACTCTATACTTCTGCCTCCAACATGGACTTGTCCTGTTCTTACATCCATGTTCAGGTACCCAGCTGCCTGCATGACATCTCCTGTAAAAGACATCTCAGAAGAAACATATTTAAAGCTGAATTGATCTTCGCCCCCTCCAATCTGCTTCTCCCCTAGTCTTATCTATCTCAGTAAATGGCAACCCCACCTTTCCATGCTCAGGCCAGAACCGTTGCAGTCAAACTTATTTTCCACCATCATTCTAGTCTAAACCACCACCTCCCTAATTAGACTATAGCAGTAGCCTCCTACTTAGTCTCCCTGGTTTTCCACTTGCCCTTCTATAGTTATAAAACATGTATATACACAGCACTGACCTTACTGAGGACCATTGTATAGGCCATATTCTTGAGACTCTGAGTTAGGATCGAAACCCACATGTCACAGAGGCTTGTGATGTGGGTTAGCTCTGAGGCCTAGTCCTAGTTCTGTATTCTAATGGGTAGAGATTTAAGAATCAGACTATAGGACTACTTAGATCAATGGAGGCCACTTCTGAACCTCCCTTAGGTTCCCAAGCAGCCCTGTTTTGGTTGTGATGTACCCTTTCCCTGATTTGCAACTCTTTCCTCAGTAATCTTGCAGGCTCAGAATAACTTAAAGAAGAACCCAGGTAGCCTGCGGAACTTCCCCTCCTCCCCCTACCCCCCACACCGACCCAGCTGCACCTCCCAGGGCAGCCAGTAAATGTCTTTTCCAATGAAGGAAAAGGACATCGTAAGAACTCAGGACTGGGATCAGGTTTTATTCATTTTGGTCTGGCACAGTGCCTCTCACACACCATGTCCGATATTTATCAATTGTACATAGGTTTATTCTTCAGAAATATCTATTCTCATATTCATCAAGTATTCTAGAATAACATAATTGTTTTAGTTTAACATTTACTCATCAGTAAATACTTCTTGAGCATTGTGCTGGGCCTTGGGAATATAAAACAGAAACAACTTATTTCCTGAACCCAAGATCATTTTTTTTGGTCTTTCTTTATTTTATCTTCAGATTTATACCACATTCATCATGTTGTTTACCTTTCAAAAGTCCAAGACTCTCAATAAGGAATAAGAACCGTTTTTGTAAATGTAAACCATAGAGAAATAACTTAGGATGATTATTTCTATCTTCTCATCTCTTTTTTAAAAAGTTGTAGTTAACACAGAGTACAGGGAAGTTCGTTCATTTAAGTCTTCAGTAGCCCTCAGTCCCACAGTTGGAGTGGGGCCGAGTTGCTTCCAGCTCATCCTCACAGAGGGTGACTTCAGTGAGGGTGCCTCCCAGCCCTTGGGACAGGGTCGTCTAGCTCAACCTCTGCCGCTTCTGCATCTTTGTCCCCTCCCTTTGGGCCTTCGGCTGCTCGCAGGTTCCTGAACACTGAAGGGAAGGCAGACTGACAGCCAGTTCTGCTCTTCTTGAAATTTTTCACTGTGTCCTCTTCAGATGCCTTTCTTCAAGAAAGCAGATTTCATGAGCCACCCCTTTTGTTTCTGGACTATTGAAACACTGACAGATATGATTTAAGAATCCCAACAAGGAGACATTTAAAAATACGTGACAGTAATTTGCAATGCAGTTGGATTTTACATTGTCTCTGAAGCCTGCGGTGGTCACTTGAACTATCCATCAGCCGCAAAGTGGGTTTTGTCTGATTTTTGTAGCATCCATTTGTTCTTGTCTTCCTTTTCTCCCTTACCGCAATATTCCCACGATCGCAGACACAACCACTGTGCTTTGTTTGAATTTCACACTTTTGCTAAACATCTTGATGTGAAATCCCAAAGCCAGATTTTTCTTCCTTCTCTGAAATCACTGATGAAAAGATTCTGTTCTGTATGGAGTCTGTAGAATGGCTTAATTGGAAATTGACATACATTTCTAGGAGGGCTAGGAGGGAACTGCTGCTCATCTCAAAAGGGTTGTTGTGGACCTTTCTGAGCTCAAGTGTCATGGAGAAATAACAATCAATTATAGGACCATTTATCTTTCAGTAATTCTCCTATTTTAATGGGTTCTCATATGTATATGGCATCATGTCTGAATTTACCCTTTAATGATGGTAAAAGCCGTCCATCTGTCTTATACGGTATTGAAGTTGCATTATACTGGGAAAAATGTGTAAATGATTATCGCGGTGATTAAAGACTACTTCTAACACTGCACCGATTTTCATGTAGTTACCTAAGACTTGGCCTGTGGCAAGGTCTCTATATTAGTGGGAAATGTTTCCACCTGTGAGGAACATTTACATTGAATCTTTACAGTAGGTTTCAGGAATTTCAACATGTCAGAATAAAGGATTCTATGGCAGTTAATAAGAAATTAGAAGCATCAGTAATCCTTGGGTGTGCCATGATAGCTTATGAAAAATTAGAACTATGATGTGAAGAGACCTTTAAGAAGAAGAGCCGTTTCGCGATGTACTCTCTTCTTCATTCAACCATTAATTCAACCAACTTTGCTAAGTACCCATCAGGAACAGTGCTGGAGATGAGGGACACCAAACCAAGGCAAAGCTCTTGCATGCACTGTTTAGGGAGAAGAGTATGTTATAACACTATTTTTTTTAGACCTATGTCTCTTGTGTTCTACTTTCGGAATTGCCTTTGAGGTTTTTACTAAGAAACTAACTTAAAGACAACCAATTATGTTAGAAGGATGGAAGTAGGAAAGCTAGGGCCTTGATAAGAGCAGATTATCCCCCTTTGACTTCACATGTTTCCATCATACCCCAGACTGTGAGGGGCAGGACTGGTTTTTGTCTGAATTGATTAAGAGCTTGAAATAGCAAATGTGATTTAGACCTGATGGATTGGAAATATTTCTTTTACAAAGATATTATTGCCATCGAAGGAAATAATTTCTGGAGGACACTAGGAATAGGGAAATCTGCTGCCACTGCTATGGATATTTCTGTTTTCTTGTCTTTTGCATTATCCTATAATAGTTTATTTTTCCTTTAGTCAGCATGATGGAATGGGTCATCGCCCCAACGTGGCAGTGCTTGAATGTAAAGTACAGTGGCCAAAAACTCATTAAGATAGAAAGGGTTTCCAGGGGCATACCCCCAAAGTGCATACGTGCGTATGCACAACTTCTGAATTTGGATAATCCAAAGGATATACGGTTTTACTCACATTTTAAAAATTATGATTAAATTATTGTTAAATTTAAATTTTAAAAGGTAAATTTATAATTTGTGCTGAAGAACTTGAGGAACTTCTAGTTCCTCAGCTGCATCATCCACGGTAACTCTTACTCCAAGCTACCCTTTTGGTGTACTGCATCTCTTTCTTTGATCTATCAACTAAATGTGAAATAATTGGCTTCTCCTAAGAAGTAGTGTTAGATGAATGCTCAGGATGTATATGGTGTTGGGAATTTTAGGTTTTAATAAAACTTTGGAGTTAAAACTACTATGGATCATAAAAGAAGTGATTAAGTTGTTTAGTTATTATCCTTATTTCACCTCTTTGGCTATACTGCAAGTTCAGTTTTTTTTTTAACATACTGTTAGACCTTTCCATTGATTGATTAAATTCTCAAATTCACATATGATTAGTTCTTTTCAGACAACATAAATATTACAGTGATTTAATATTTAATGTAGCCTTGCAAGTAATTAAAGGATGGATTAGTCTGTTACCTTCGAGTTGACTAAATACACTTTAAAATGAATAACACATTTATGTTTATGTTTTAGGACTTGGATTATGTTCCTGATTTTGTACAGACTGCCTTGACTCTATATATAAAGGACATTCACAAAAAAAGGTGACCTGAAAGGTATTTGTCATTACGTCATCTTAATTTCCCATATTAGTGGCATATAAAATTTTAAGAGAGTAATTTAAATAATTACCTTTAATTATCTAAAAGTAAACAATTAAATTACATAAAGATCAATAATTAAATAATTGCCATTATATGAAAGAATCTTTAAAAATATAGCCACTGTTAACCCACAAGCATATTTGGGTTGGTTTCCAGTCAGAGAGTTAGAATTGCACTGGTTGTTGGCTCTCTGAGCCTGGGTCTTTTATGGCTCAAGGCAAATCTTATTATGATGGCTCCCTGGAATCAGAATGAAACTTGTGGCTCTGGGACCCATAATAGCTGCCAACCATACTTGAAACAAATCCAAGACTCTGACCCCACTATCATAGTGCTGTGATTTATTGAGCAAACAAAGAAATTCGTATGTGGGTACTAAAGTAACTTAAAGTGGCATTACTAAGTATCTCTTATGTACTGAAAATACTTCTCTGCTTAAGAAAGATAAATCCCTTAAAATATGTTGTTGTTTAAGATCTTTAAGATAAAGAGCTTTGAGTAATTAGTAGTATGAATGTAGTTATATATATACTCTTTGGTTTTATTGTTGCTGCATCTCAAAATACACCAGCAAGGAGGGTCTGTTTTTAAAATATATTATTTTCCACTAGGGGGAGATATATGCTCCTTTAAAAATCAGTTACCCTGAAAAAGAGTAGGGCAAAAAGCAAGCAAGGTGTCAGACCAAAACTTCTTATGAACCCAAAGTATTTGTAGTAAATTTGTTATTTGCATATTCTCTTTCATTTTTGGAATCATAAAGTGTCAATTAACGCACAAGTGTGTATACTGCTCTTGCTGTGAGCTAGACAGCGTTAGCAGGAATTACAGGACAAACAAGGTCCAAGACACTAGTGCTTCTTGGATGAGAGGATCAAAACAGAAACAGATTTGAGTGATGGTTGAAATCAATACCGGGAAGGAATTCTGTATGAGGGGTGGGAATGGACGTAAAGGAGAGTTGGGTTGAATTTTAGGGAGCCCCTGGAAAAGGGAGGCATGATGGAGGCAAAGATGAGATGTAAAATGTGAGGAGAGGGAAAGGGTGAATCATTGAAGAGACAGGGGAAAAACCTGAATAGTGTAGTCACCAAAACCCCAGAAGGAGGGAGTTTGGAGAAAGTGTTGGTGGGGTGGAGGAAAGGAGGATGAAGTGGGTTCAGACATACCTGAATAGGTGGAGGAGAGTGAAAACAGAACAAATGTTGTACTTGGTTAGAAAGAAGACTAGTGGGTATAAATTCTAATCGCATATACTTAATAATCATTCTCTAGTCAGTTAATAGGAGTGGTTCAGCAGGGCATTCAAAGCCCTTCAGATATTATCTGATGGCTATTAACCACCCACACAAGTCCATATAGAGTCTAACACCACAAATGACAGCAGAAAAGGAGTGGGAAGAGGAGGGTTTCCCTCCTGTCTCTGTCACTAACCAGCCACGTGACCCCGAACAAGCCACTGAGGCTCCCTGCACCTTATTTCTTCATCTGTAAATGAGGCGGTTAGATTTGACCCAGGTTTTTTAATCTGGTGTCTAAGGATGAGCTTCAGGGAGTCTGAGATGCCCTTGGAATTATAAGCAGAAAAATGTTTTTCCCCCTAAGTTGAGAATCCATAACTTTCATCAGATTCCCCGAAGAATAATGAAGCTTAAAAAGATAAGAGCTACTAGGTTAGGTGATCACTAAAGTCCTGTCTACTTTCGAATTCTAGAATTTTGAATCTCTAGCTTTAGCCATGCTATAGAATTCCACATGGCCTGTCTCAGCAAATCGCTGTCCGAGATCACATTAAAGGTTAGAGTTTCTAAAACGTGATTGATTGGATCAGTCCTCTCCAAAAGATTATTTAAAAAATCCAGATATTTTTAAAAATTAAAACTAATCATTTTTTAATAGCCTTCAGTTATTTTTATTAGGTCCCAGCAATTACATCTTTGTTCACATCAGTTACCAGCCATGCATCTGATGAGCATAAACACCAGAAGTGGCTGCAGCCATTTAAATGTTGTAGTTGGTCTGTTTGCCTCTAAAGAGAAAGCAGTTCACTGAGTGAAAACTGGTGATTGAACTTGCACCAGAGTGATTGATTGCCATGGTGTTTCTCTTCTGGCAGGTGTGCCCTGAGCATGCGAGGGGTACCAGCCCTCTCAAGTGTGCTGCTGCCCTTGGCAAGATGGCTGGGAATGCTGGCGTTGATTTGATAATAGCAGTGGTCACTGGAGATGACTTCATGGGAGAGGTTATTGATGTTTCTGTGATACATTCCTAAATAAGAAGCCATCATGTGATAAACAATATGATCGTTTAATTTGACCTAATGATTGAATTTGGTATAACTCTTCAGCCTGAGCTCTAGAGATCCCTCTCTAATCTGCCTCACTTTAGTCTAGCAAATTTGGTATGTCAGCTGCCTAGACTAGTTGTCCATGTTTATAAACCACTTATGCGTGTGGTATCAAAGATTTGGTGATTCATCAATGACAGTGTTTAAAATGACTTTGGACCTTCTTTGGACACAGAAGACTAAATTGAAATTGTTCTTCTTACAAAACATAAACTTATTTAGCACAAGTCACTATCTGCCTTTCTAATCTTAATATCATCTTGGTTCCAACTGGTGGATTTTGCTGCAGTTGATACATTCTATGTCACAACAGGAAGGGAAATAAAATTAATAAGTGTTTTATTAACACTTTAATTGGACAAGTTAGATGTTTCAGGCAAACATCCAGCTTTTCATTGGTTCTGTTAGGGCCATCTGAGCTTGGCTCTCTGTGAAATGCAAAGGGTGTAAAATCCCATTTGTGAAATGCAAACAATTTTTGCAGGTTCTTGGTTACTTACACTAGCTGTCAGGAACCCACAAAAACCAATTGACTCCTTTGTCTGAGTGTAAACAGAACAAATCTGCTAATTAGCTTTATCTTACTCAAGCCTTTGGCCCCTGGCACATAGGACTGCTGAATGTTCTGTCTGTGCAGGTTTAGATTTATGATTTGTGAAAACTGCTGGGAAGATAACCTTGCAGAGCTGTCCTATTTCTGTGTAAATACTATATTTGTAGTTCATCTGTACCCTTCTTCTAAAAAAGAGGTTCTTATTTTTACACTACTGAAAAAGTAACTGAGTGAATTTGCTGCCGTAACTGTCCATTGATTTATTTTAAATATGATGTTACTATTAGCATGTGGCAGACTTCTGCTTTAAGAGTCCCAATGTGATGACAAATATGCAAAATCTTTCTCAAGAGAATTAAACCATAGGTCTGTTTTTCCTTTATAAAAGGAAAATACTCCCAGAGAGATTTTAATTTGTTTAATCTGTTTATAGAAAACAGATATGGAAACAGTAATACCTTGAAGCAGGTCCCCGCCTGGGAATATCAGAGCTTGACCTTTAATAGCCAAAACCTGCCTATTCCTGTTATAATAGTAACTGAACACGATGTAAAATATACTTTCTATAATATGTATATGTAACACTTGTTATATGTGTATGTTATGTTATATCTTGTAGGTATGTTTTATAATACATATAAAACACTGAATGCCTGTTGGTGACTTGAGGACAGAGCAGTCCCAGCTTCAACCTTTGGTGGTGAACAGAAAGTGTGCTCAGCAACTTCAGAGCTTCTGTAAAGTGATTGATTACATGTTCTTTTTGTGAATGACCATATCTAAACAGCTTCAGCTAGTGCTGTGGTGGTGGACACAATTTTCAGGAGCTATGAGCTGTTTTCCATACTTCTAGCCTGAGTCCCTTTTTGTGGGGGGCGGGGGAAGGGAGGGTTGTAAGACCACCCTATAACCATGTTCTCTCCAGTGCTTTGGTGAGCCTTGTTCAGGGTTGATGAAACATATTTATCTCCAGGGTCAAAGAAGAGAGTCAATCCCAAACAGATTAAACAAAAAGAAAGCCATAACAGAGAAAACATAGTACAACTGTCTAAAATCAAAAACCAAGATTGTAAGAGCATCCAAAGAGGAAGGACAACACACAAACATCAACGATTAGATTGATAGCACACCTCTGAACAGTAAAATGAGATACCCAAAGATTGGGCAACAGTGTCCTAAAGTAAAATGACTGTCATTCTAGAATTGTATGCCCAGATAAACCACCATTGTAGAATGAGGGTAATGCTGACAGATTACCCAATAAACAGTCCTACAGGAAACGCTGCTTTAAAAAAAAAAGTAATGTAAATATTCAGGAGAGTGTTTTTACTCACATCATTTTATGCCTTGAACTACTTGAAGCATGTATGAGTCATTGGACAAAATGATGCTTAAGCAGTTTTGTTCGTTTTAATCAAAAGCTTTAATCTGACCTGGGTTAAAAACAATAACAGTGATGTTTTATTTCCCAAAGAGTAAGACCAATTAGCAGAGCCCTGCACCTTGGTGCTGACGGGGTACTGTGTCATCAGAGCTATGGTACCAGGACCCCTCATTCGTGCTGCAGTTTAAGGGGAGAACACATCCATTACCTTCAGCTTATCTTTGTTTCACTTACTAACACACAATTGATTTGCTTTGGCCATTATAAAATGTGTTTTCAAGTTTTTAAACGTTAAAAGCAAGCCAAAATAAATAAATTGCTTTTGTAATTGAGGTTTAATATGCCTGGTATACCAAAAGTCAAATTTGTTGTATACAAATTTGATTTTGTATACAACAATATTCCATTAAAACGTGGTAGAATATTTATTGTTGTTATTAGAGATGACCGTGTGAAACTGGTTTATAAACTGACATATGTGGTTGGTGTAATAATTTCTTCACCTCTGTATTCAATACCCCCAGGCTTTATATTCAATACCTCGGAATCTTATAGAATCTTAAGGTAATTAGTAAAGTCTTTAGAGTTTGAGGACCCTTCTATATTAGGGGACTATTTTGATTTTGTCAATTTTTTAATAGTAATTTTTCTTAAACTTTGATGTATTAACCCTTTCCTAGTCAAATTCTCTGCTCTTGGTGTGCCTACATTTAATCCCTTAGGTGTTTGAAGTTCTTTGTTGTGCAATATTCAGAAGTCAAATCTGGCTTCTTGAGAGTAGTGGAGCCTCTTTCTCTTTCTCTACATATGGAGAGAGAACAGTGATAATTGTGTTACGTAGATAGAAGGGATGATTCATATTTTAGGCTTTTTTAGATCTCCCCTGTTCACCGGTTCTGACACAACCCCGTATATAATGGCTCTTATGAAGTTTTGTTCTCTAGTTTTAAGTCCTCACTCTCCCATGAGAGACTGCTTCTAAAGCCAAATCATTTCATATTGATCCTCAAATCTAGCTGCAGCTGTTCCTCCAGCAGACTCTTCCTTCCCTCCCTTTTCCAACCAGTTTTATCACTTTAGGGCCTAGCTCTTACTCAAATTGATTTCCCTTTTCCTCTCTTATTTTCCTCCCACTCAAGAAGTACTGTTCTTTGTAATCTTGTTTTTGCTAATATTCTGAGGAAATTGTGTACTATGTATACTCAGGCTGCTTCCAGTATTATCATTATCTCTTACTAGATTTGTGACTTAGGGAAGTTATGTAATCTCCAGGCTTCTGCTTCCTCATCTTCATATCTACCTGGGTGGTTATGAAGATTAAATAAAGAAATCAGGTGAAACACTTAATACAGTGTCTGTGAGGCTCCAACAAGCATGTTAATTGTTACTAGAAATAAGGTGAACAGTATGAAAGAGAGTGTTCAGAAAGCTTAGGAAATTCATAGCTGGCGGCTCTAACCTGTTTTGAAGAGGAAAAGAAAATCCTCCAGAGGAAGTTTGGTCACTTTGCGATTTTAGGGATCATAAAGTGAATGAAAACTCTGAGTTCCAAACCCTGTAACAAAAACACTGTATTTAAAATAGAAATACCTGTATTCCCTAAGTGGATAATACAATAAACTTTTTTTGTAATAGTTCACATTTCCTTAGTGTGTGATCATTTGTTTTATCAAACTTGAAACGTGTATCAAAAAGTCCTTCATTTCTTATCTTTCCAGCTAGCACCACCTTACTCAAAATTTCTCAGTGTTTACAAAAAAAAAAAAAAAAAGGAAAATGTATCCAACATAAGACAAGAAAAAAATGAGACACTTCAAATCTGAAAAGTTGCAGGTATCTGAGCCTGATGAGTGTCCGATGGGTGCTATGTTGTACTTAGACATTCCATTTTCGTGCAGTCAGCAGCGAATGCAGAATATTGGGTTCCCCAGGGACATTTGAAAAGCAATACTGCCTACCCTTTCCTCCATTTGACTTTTAAGTTGAGATCTTCATGGCAGATATAATTTGTTCTGGGAAAAAACAAAGGTTCCAAGTAGAAGAAACTGCACTGCACATTCCAGGGCCTTGAAGGCACATGGTGGAGGGATGCAGGAACTGAGAAGTCTGGATGGTGAGATGGAGAGAAAAAGCTGGGAAGATGGTGAGAGGTGAGCCCTGGAGAAGTAGGCAGTAGCTAGAAGGCAGAGGACTCTGAATGTCATCATTAGGATTTTATACTTTATCTTGACCACAAATCAAGAACCAGTAAAGAAAAGTAAAAGCAAAGAAATGACATGGATGACATAAGTTCTAAAGTGATCATTTCAGCTACCTAGTGATTTAGGGGCAACAGACAGGAATAGTAGGCTATTGCCAGAGGTGAGTCGAGAGGTAGTGGCTTGAGCGAGGGAACGAACTGAGAGCAGTGTACTGATAAAATAATTGTTTAGGAGGTAGACCTGGCAAGATCTGATAATGGAGGGGATGTACAAGGTCAAAGAGAAGTAAGTTCTAGGCTTTTGGACACACCACCAGGATTACATTTTTTAAAATAATAATAATAAGGAAAAAACCCATAAGAGGAAAAAAAATGGTGTAGATGATAAAGGCTCTGTTCATCCCTCTGGCGACCAAATCAAAGTCGTGCTAGAAACAAGGAGCAGCAACAAGGAAACATCGCCTGGGATCTAGATGAACAGGTCATACAACTAGGGAGAAATCCAAGAAATCACCCTGCAATGGCAGAAGGCAGGACAGAATGAGGACACAGGGCAGAGGCTTAGGCTAAATTTGGCCTGCAGCTGAACCCCTCTCAGGACTTTGCCACTGGACACCTACTTCACAAATCTACACTAATAAGACTTAGAGACTTAGGAACTTTGCTTAGTACATAGAAACAGACACAGAAAGGCAGCCAAAATGGGAAGACAAAGGAGAAACCATATGAGAGAACAGAACAAAGATCCAGATATAATGGAGTCAAGTAATCTAACAGATGCAGATTTCAAAACACTGGTTATATGAACTTTTGGGAAGTGTAGATAAATTCAGTGAGAACTTCAACAAAGGGATAAAAAACACAAAAATGGAAATTGAAATTATAAAAGAGAACCAGTCTGAAATGAAGATCACATTATCTGAGATGAGAAATATATTAAATGGAATAAACAAAGGAATAAACAAAGTGAATAAAGAAAAGGATCAAATGACCTATCTAGAGGATGGGAAAGCCAA
>CM053512.1:28013353-28257268 GCA_028627145.1 Eidolon dupreanum
AATTCATTAGGCACGTAAACAGAATTCAGTTCTCATTGTCACCTAGTCAAAACTGGAGGGTCTCCCCTCTCAGAAATATAATTGGCATTGAAGCATATGTAATAATAATAACACCCCAAAGTGAAATTATTTTTAATATATTGCTATATGAGATCAATAGATATTCTTCTCCCAAGAAAAAAAATTGTAACAAATATCCAGATCCCATCAAAAGCAGTAATCCATTGAGACAGATAAATTTGAAATAGAAACCAATTAATGAAAAATAATGAATTATATGAAAAAAGATTTAACTTTCTTGCTTTGATAACAAATACTGACATCAATAAAGTAGCATAAAACTCATGATACCCACTACGAGTCATCAATGACAAAGTTTCTATAAATTGTATTAGCTTTAGGCCTCACAAAACCTAGATATGCTCCACTTCTAATGAATGAGTCTTCTACTTGATTTTTAATGTTAAAGAAGGTACAGAACTTTTAAAGCTCCAGGTTTTTCTCTTTTCTGAGAACAGTAATGAATAATGTGTGCCTACATACTTTATAGGGTTATAGGGTTCTAAAAGAAAGACACAGGGAGAAGACGAGAGGGGAAGGAAAGGGCACTGGTGGGGGGGAAGGAGAGAGAGAGAGGAGGAGGAGGAGGAAGGGGAGAAGGGGTAGAAATGTGAAGGTATGTTTTAAGCTACAAAACAATATACACGAGCAAAATACAAAGTGATCGCAATAAAATATTTCTACAGTATATGACCTACTCCTGTCTCTTAGTATATTGCTTATCATTTTACTTTTTATTGATGATTTGAGATTGTCATTTTGAATGTATGAACCGCATAGACTGATACTCTGTTTATAGTGTCCATTAATCCTCAAGTTTGAGAAAAATAAAATCTCCAATGTGTTTAAGTCATTGTTTTTTAGTTTCTGATGCAGTTAAAAAACAATGTGTAAGTGATATGGAATTTGGGAAGGAGTATAGGAATTCTGGGTACTGTTCAGTGTCCTCATTCTAGGCTAGATTTTTTGATATTGTTTCTTCAAATGGAACATTGACAGCACATAGTCTACTTTCTGTCACACAGCATGGGATCGTTTGACAAAATTTTGCATCACTGCATCATAAGAGTTACCAGCTTTTTGCTTTCAGTATCTGAGCCTTTGCTGCTCAAAGCCCCACTTCCTCCAGTAATTCAATCCTACATTTTAGATTGCAGCACCCCATTTCCAGGTACCATAATTCTTTATAGTTCAGGGTTCTTAGTCTCAAACGGAACTCTAGCTAGTTTAAGCAGAAAGAGGTTTATTGAAAGTTATTAGGTAGTCCCCAAAATCTTGAGAGAACCATAGAACCAGTTTAGATACTACTCAGCCAAAACACACACACACACACACACACACACACACACACACACACACAGTGGTTCTGCTGCATCAGGCAAGTAGGATACTGGATGCCAGAGTCCACCTTAGTTGTCTCAGAAGAACTACGTGGCTCCAGCACAGAGCATACAAACTCCCTGCATGCAGTGGCCACCTCTCATTGCTCATTTCTAATTCATGTTCTGTTTGGTGGGAGCTTAGTCCACAAGCCAGCACCCTAGCTGCAGGAAGACTGGGAAATGTTGAAGTCAGAATGAATGAGGGCGAGCCAACCTTCAGAATCTACCACAGTTTCCTGCTTCCTTAGGAATTCATTGTGAGGTTAGGCAAGGTGCTTAACCTCTCTAACTAATCCATTTTCCTAATACCCAACATTAGGATTTTGGACTCCATGAATTCCAAGAGTCCTTACAGTAGTACAAGTCTGTGTCTGTACTAGTTAGAATGCTGGCTTTAGTGATGGCATTCTTAGATGAAATAGTGAAAGTAAGTCAATGGAATTTATTGGCTCTTATAACCTAATTGTGGGAAGAGCAGGGGCAAAGCTGGCTTTAAGGGTGTCTGGCTCATTCGGCCTCTCACTGCTTCTCCTCTCTGCTTTCTGTGTTGGCTGTAATGATCAGCTTCTCCATGACCACCCTGGTCTGTGACCGATGCAGAGTCTAAGATATAGTGTGCCACAGTATATGATGTGGGGTTTAATCATTTATTTTCAGGCTTTCATTTTTGTGAATCTCAATGTTGCATGGCATGTAATAGGAGATGCAAACACCATATAGGCCAAGCACCTGCATTCAGGAAGCTTAAAATTTCATTACAGAGATAAAAGCAAATAGAGGCATATGAAGACTGATCTGTAAACAAACAATATAGCAGTATTAAGGAAAGATCTGAAATCTTAAAGCAGATGAGTTGGAACTTGAAGGGGGATGCATTGGTTTAACAATTTTTGCTAGACATTTTGCCCCACATCATAGTCCCAAACCAAATCATATTTTACTTGAAAGATCAGTGATCAAATATAGCACTGATGTTTTTTTCTTGAACTTTTGGCCTTGCTCTTTTTTCTCAGAGATTGATTGTGTTGGTATATAGACCAACATAATGTACTTTGGAAAGTACGTTTTTGTACTGAAATATATTTTGTCCTTAGCAGTAAATATGACAATATGGTCCTTTAGTCTTATACTTTATGAACATAGCTTATATAACAGGAATAAAAATTCTACCATTTTTTTTCCTTGGAATCAAGAAATAGGTAGCTCACCTTAAAATTTATCTAGAATGCAGATAGAATTTTACACATTAGGTTATACTGTGTTGGCAATTAGATTGTGGAAAATGTGTGAAAAATTTCAGCCGATCAATGTGTTGGCCTTTGGTTCATCATACAAATGAACTTGGTTTTATAATCTGAAGCACATGCATATTAAGTAGAGAGAGCTAATTGCAGTAAATCCTGGCAATAATCCGGATATTTCAATAATGTCACATTGTTATTCCTGAATTTACTTGTAACACTGTTACATAAGGGTCTTGTTTTTGAATTGTTTTAATTTTGTTCACCTCTCCTCTGCTTATTGAATTAGATTGATTGAATTAGAATTTACTTAATTAGATTTTCTAGTTATGTGTCATGTCAAAGCTCTTGAATGCATTTTGTATCCTTTTCCTCGTGGACAATCCATATAAATGTAGTTAGTGGTTTATATGTATTCTGTTTAATTATTTCTTCCTTGGAATTTTTATTGCAATAGGCAATAACCACTGTACATACTTCAGGGATGATAGAAAATCACTCCTTGCTTTCAAAAATAGAATATATTTATTTCAATAAGTAGACTAGAATGGTTTTAATGACTATCAAAATCATTTTAATGCCTATTCCAGCATGTATGCCCCTTTTTTTTCACTGTTGGGCAGATTATAGACCTTTAGCAGGCTGAATTTACAGAGCTTAACTGCATTTGAGAAACAAAGGAGAGAGGAGCATCAGGGATCGCTATGAAATCTGGTTTGGACCACTAGGTGATGGTGGTGCTGCTCATGGAGAAAGAGAACATGGGGGAAGAAGCAAGTTAGGGAGAGTCTGTGGGACATTTCAAGATATCCAGTAGGGAGCCACTGAGGAGACATCAATATATAGATAATAATTTCGTGTCAACATGCAAAAGATTTGTAAAAGAGGATCTTTCAAAACCGGCTTAGAAGGATCTTCCAGAATTGGGAAGAACTAGGACAGAGGCTTTTAAAAATTCAAGGAAAGAAAGTATTTTGAAAAAGAATTGAATGGTCATGGTGTCAAATGCTATGATGAGGTCAAATAAGATAAAAACCAAAAATTCCCATTGAATTTTGCAGTAAGGATGTTGCTGGTGACCTTGGCAAAAACACTTCCAGTCAAGTGACCGGGGGCTGAGTCCAGATGCAGCAAGTTGAGGAATATCATTGTTTTAATCATTGGAAAAATAGTTGATGGGAATAAATAAATCCTATATACAGAAATGCTATACTTGAACATAGAGTAAAGATGAAGAGAAGCCTGTCGTTCTCACTACAACTGAAGTAGCACCTCTCCTAGTCACTCTCTAGCCTATTACTCTACTTTTTTTTTTTAATTAAAATTTAGCACCGTCTGTGGTTATATCTGTCTCTCCCTTCTAAAATGTGAACTCTCAGAGGACAAGTGACTGTTACCATTCACTGCCAACTCTCCAGCACTAAGAGTAGTAGTGCCTGTCTCACCATAGACACTCAACACATTCATGGTCAATCAATAAATGAATGAACTAGGTGCAAATGACAGCAAAATAGGTACTGGGAGAGCATATATCACTCAGAAGGGCTGACGCTCACCCAAAGGGAACCAAATGGATACCTTGAAAGACTTTTCCTCATGTGTCATGATTTGAATGCATAATTCTAAGCCTTTATCTTTAATATGATGGCTAATTCTTATAATAAAATAACCTTGTACAATTCATTATTCTGATGCAGATTAGTAAAATAAAATTTAAGGTGAGAGTCAAATTTCTGGAAAAGAGCCAGAAATGGTTATTGGCCAAATACATGTGTGTGTGTAACTATTTTGGGATTAAACAATAAACAGAATAAGCTTTAGAAATAATATCTTTTTTTAAAGGCCAACAATTCAGCAAAATTTAGAATGATCTTTACAATGTAATTTGTAGAGTGAGCAATGAAAAAATAACTATGTCATCTTATTTTACATACAGAAAAAGAATTGAATTGGCATTGTATATGTACTAGATAGCAGTTTTAGATATAAATGTTTCTTAATAAGCAGTGCCAAATTTGCATAGGCTCTACCGGGTTGTGTATATTTTTGATTGTTGATAATATTTTAAATATGAATTTGACACTTTTACTTTGCTTTATTTCTATGTATTTTATTTGTGAACAATCATAAAATTTTATTTGACCTAGATAGCAAGAGTATACAATATGGATTTACTGTCAAGAGTTTAACTATAAAATATTTCACTAATAGGAAAAGAATAAGACAAACCCTTTGTTGACCTTTGTTTCACATTAAAATGACCGGATTTTGACACCAAAATGACAGCTGGTTAAAACAGCTTGAGATTTCAAAGTGCTCGAGTATATATAAATATTATGACTGATCTCATAAGTGTGTTGGAAAATACTTTAAGAAAGGTCCTTGGTTTAAGAGTTGGCTACATTCTCCCCTACTTTGGTTGGAGGGAAATATCACCCCTCCCCCCAAAATTTTATCTTCTGAATATAGAGGAAATAGAATAATTAAAAACATGTAGCTGAACTCCACAGAACCAAGATTGGAGATTAATACTGTGAACGTAAATTGCTACTTTATGCACAAACCTAGGGTTCAAATTCCTGTAGGACAGATACTGCCTCAAATTACTTTATGTAACAAGATGTCAGTAGTAATAATATATAGAAAATTTATTACTAAAATTTATTTTTGACACTTCCTTTTCTATAACAACAATGTTAGGGCATGGAGAACTCCCAGGGATCAAGGTCAGTCAAGGACAGATAGATCATGTCTATAGTGTGGTCTCCTAGTAGTCAAAAGGGCATATCTACTATCAAGCCTCTACTCCTTAAAATTGTCTTGATTTCATTTTTTAAAATTTCACTCAGGCTACTGTTTATCCTTAACATTATACAGTAGCTAGTTGGAGTCTTCTGTGGGCAAGGATAACTTGTGATGACAGAATGGAAAGAATAGGAAGCAAGAGTGATAAACAAAAGTCACAGTGATATAGTTTGTTATTAGACGGAACAGATTAAGATTATCAGCCATACAGAGTTCAGGCAGAAGCTTTCCCATGAGGCTTGAAACATTTCTAAAAGACATTAGCATCAATTAGTGAAGAATTAATTCAGAAAGTGGAGGTTGACTAGGGCCATGTTATCCGGGCGTGAGTGCAGGTCGGAGGAGCAGAGAAAAAGCCGAGCAGGTCTCCTGCAGGTGGGAGGGTGAAGGATGAGGGAGGTGGCATGGTTGGCAGAGGTCGAGATGAATAATTTTATTTTTATGTTTCCTTTTTAATTTTTAAAAAGGTAGTACATTCTGCACATAGTACAGAATTCAAACAATACAACAAAATCAAATGAGTTAAGTCAGCTTCCCATCCCAACTTCCAGTGCTAATTCCCTCTAGAAGGTCAACACTTCTTTATTGTTGTAAATCTTTCTCTGCTTTATGCACAGACAAGCATTTACATACAACTATTTTTTTAAAAATGCAAACAGTAGTATTATACACAATATCTCCATTTTTCACACAGGTAGCATGCAAGTCATATTATTCTAAACTTTTTTTTTAACCTAATAGATTATAGTTTCATTCCTCTTAATTTCCTCAGTTCCTTTTAATAGCTATGTTATATTCTGTCCTATAGATGTAACAGTCCCCTATGATGGCCATTTAAGTTGCTTCCAGTCCTTTGGTCATATAAACCATCATTCAAAAACCTGAGAGTCATCCTTGGCACTTCCGCCTCTCTCCTCCACATCCAATGTTTGGCCAAATCCTCTCAGTTCTACCTATACAGAGTATGTTATGCATCTGCCCCTCCCACCATCTCCACTGCCATTCCACAGCCATTTCTGATGTGCCTTACTGCAAGAGCTTCTCACTGGTCTCCCTGACTTCACTCTTACCCCCTTCAAGTCATCTCCACATGCAATGAATATGGTCTGTTCTCATCATAAGAAATCGAACTATAATGAAATGCCATTTTCCACCTATCCAACTAGCAAATTTCAAAAATTTTGATAATGTGTTGTATTGGTAAGAGGTATAGTTAACAGGTGCTCCTGCATTGCTGGTGGGAGTATAAATTAATCCACTCCTTTGGGGAGCAATTTGGCAATATCTATCAAAGTTAAAATAATATATTAAGGCTTTATGACCCACCTGTTTATTTCTGGGAATTTATTTTTCAGGTATCTTAGAGAAGGGCAAAATATATGCGTGTGTGTGTGTGTGTGTGTGTGTGTGTGTGTGTGTGTGTGTGAAATAAATATGTATCTTCTAAATGCCCATCAATGGAGAACTGATTTAAAATAAAGAATGGTATGTCTATGCAATAGAATACTAAGTAGTATTTGTGAGCTAAAGTGAAAAGTGCTCCAAGATAATAAAGGAATAAAGCAAAATGCAGAACAGTGTGTGTATTACAATTGTTGTTAGAAGGAAAGGAAGGAGGGAAGGAGGGAAGGAGAGAGGGAGGGAGTGGAAGGAAGGAAGGAAGGAAGGAAGGAAGGAAGGAAGGAAGGAAGGAAGGAAGGAAGGGAAGGAGGGAGGGAGGGAGAGAGGAAGGAAAGAAGGGAAGGTGTTTGGTCTGGAACAGAGAACTAGGTAGGACAGGACTGCGAGGGAGATAAGTGTTAATGTAGATACCCTTTTATTGAAAGTGATAGTCTATACAGTTTACATATTCAAGAAGGGAAAACCTTTTTTTTTAGAGAGTGATTTATAAGGAGTCAAAATATGGGCACGTGGATTCTCTGTTGAGCATCCTTCTGTGAATTCCTTGCATGTAGGATAAAACCCAGTCCAAGACTATTTGCCCCGACTTGGGCCAGCTTTTATCTGTCTCCTGACAGCATTTTGGGGACTTCTTTTTTGTTGCCCGCGTACCAGCCTCGCTTTTAGTTCTTCTAACATGCCCTGTCCTTTTTCATCTCTGAAATGAGAAAGTATATGCGCCTTTGTTTATATTCTTCCTGTTGCCTGAAATGCTTATGTCCTTTATGTATTCCCTGAGAAAACTTCTCCAATCTAAATTAGGTTTCCTTATTAGTCTCTCTGATAAAAGATTGAATTAAATATTTATCTGTGTGGATTTTACTTAGTGTCTGCTCTGAATACTATTTTTTCGTTATTAGGAAAGGGTAGTGGAAAAAGAAAAACATTTTTTTGAGATTCAGGAGATCTAAGTTCTGATTCTACCACTGCATAACTGGCCTTTGGCAAATCACTTAACTTTTTTGGGCTTTGGTTCTCTTATCTGTGAAGTCAGAAAACTAGACTAGTTGATCTGTAAGCCTTGTAATTTATAGTATTAGAATACTATGAGTATACAGTATAAAGTGAAATACATATAAATGCTGAATGCTGGTGTGCTCTTTAAATAATGTGAAATACACCTAAATATTGCATGCTTGTATAAAAGAATTTTATGTTATAAATGAAAGTTTAGTTAACTTCTTTCTTCAGAGAACTTTATTTCTCACCGTATAGTTTCTTGATTCCTTCCTTACCTTTTATAAATGTGTCAACTACTTAGATATCCAGATAACATTCAATGATGTGCTTAAGGTACAGACAGGATATTCTTATATGCCAAACCCTTATTGTTTTCTTATAATACTTTCCTTGCCAATTTTTTATAAGGTATTATTTTTATCCAATGTCTATAATTTGAGTTATTAGATCCTAAAAATCTTTCTCACTTCTGTTTTTGATTAAATTATAAAACCATTAGATGGTGTATATACACAGAGAGAAAGAAAACAGTTCTTTTGTTCTACTTTATAGTCCAAGTTTAAAGTTTCTATTTAAGGAGAAGACTAAAAATTTCTGATTGTATATTGATGTTTGGAGCAAGGAAAAGATGTCCCCATCAAAAAACACAACCAAAAAATGATTTCCTTAAGTAAATTTTAATGTTTCTGTTGTCTATTAAAATAGTTAATTCCACAAATTGAATATTTAAATTAGAAGAATGTATCAAATGAGTACAATCAGATTCAAATGTGATGAAATTTGTTTGCCTTCTTATTTCTTTAATAATAATGAGTCTATTCCATAAGAATTTTTAATTGCCAAATTATTCCTCCAGTTACTGATTTCTAACTATGAATTCTGGACATTGTTTTAACTTGTATTTTCTGAGGAGCTAATAGTACCCTATGTTAGAAAATTAATCCTTTGTTATAATGGACCACACTGAGGTTATATTATAAGAATTTAACAAACCCTTATATTGTTAGAAGGAAATTGTTTAATTTTTTTTTTTCTCTTTAGCATCTGGTCTGACGGCAGCAGTTGGAGGTCGTCCAAAAGTGTAAGTTTACTGATGGTATGCTAAAGTCAGTTTTTATATATTGCTCTCTTCAGCATAGTTTTATGTATAGGGGTGAGAGTAGGGCAGGTCTAGGGATCAGAGGCCTGTCCTTCTGTCACATCTTGTTTATTAACTCTCCCGAGACTCACAGGAGCCTACCATGGCTCTTGAACAGTAGGCTGGCCTTATCTAAGAATCACCTGTGCTGATCCTGGATGACCCAGACAGGTGAATTGGTCTCTGTGGTTAAAGTTCTCATGAGATAAATGGCATTTCTAGGGAACAGCATAATAAGGCGGAGCTAATCTATTTTTCCAACCACTAATTTACAATGGGGGAAATTTGATTTATTGACAAATAAAGGAGACATATTTAGCTTCACATAACAACATTAGAAGAAGGTGGCCACCTCTTTTAGGCCAGCACTTCTACCAGAATCTCGGGTTCTGTTTCTTTCGGCAGTTCTTTCTGTTTGTAGAAAATGAAGTAAATTCTTTTGCTTTAGTGGAATTTTCTAGCTGCTTTGTGTTCCATTCTTTAGAGATGAGAAAAGTTATGATAAGGTAAGATTACTAGATTCCAGTATGTATTTGTGTCAGTTTAATCAAGAATGCATGGGTTCTCTTTCTATCTAAAAGTCTGATAAGGCAGAAAAAGAGCCTCAAAAGAGTTGCCTGTGCTGTTTATTCTTTTCTCTCCACTCTCTCCTGAGCCCTCTCTGAGAAGCCTTTCAGCCTCATCAGTCCTCAGAAGTGCCCTCGTCCAAGTCTCCCCGACCTTTGTTTTGTTTAATACAAGGTCTGTTACTGTCATTGTCTTCCTTGGACCCTGAATATAGTTTGACACTGTTGATCACACTTCTCCTTTTTAAAATGCTTTCTTAATTTGGCTTCCAGGGCACTAGATTTTGTGGTTTTCTGATACTCCTCTATCTCCTTTGCTGGATCTTCTTCTTCCCTGACTTCTAAACATTGCTATGCCTCAAGACATGGTTCTTGGGACTCTCTCTGCTTTTCTAGCTATACTTACTCCCCTGAGGATCTTGTTTTATCTTTACCTTTAAATACCAGCTAAATGCCAATGACTCTTAATTTTTTTCCTCTAGCTCCTATGTCTTTCTTGACTCTCAAGCTCATATATTATCTATCTACTTAACAACTCCCATTTAGATGCCTAGTAAACATCTCTAACTTAACATGCCCCAAACTGAACCCCACCTACCCCCATCTAACTAGTTTCCACTCTTCTCAGTAAATGACAACTTCAAGCCAAAAGCCTTCCTGTCATCCCTGACCACTTTCCTTTTCTTACACTTCATATATTATCCATCATCCAAAGCCCTGTCCCTGTGTCTTCAAAATATGTCAAGAGTCTGAGCACTTTTTATCACTCTCACTATTGCCATCCTGTTTTCAGCCACCATCACCTCTGACCTGAATTATTTCAGTGATCTCCTAACTGGTCTCCTGGTTCTACTTTCTACTATCATCTATTCTCAAAATAGAGTAATCTTTTAAACATGTAAGCCAGATGATATCACTCCTTTGTTTCAAATCTTTAATTTCACTTGGAGTAAAAGTCAAAGTCCTGAAAATGGTCTCATAGTCTTTGCCCAATCTCTGATCTCCTCTGCTGACCCCTCTCCCAGGTACTCATCCTGCCTCAGCCTCACATACTGGCCTCCTTTCCATGCTGCCTCAAGGTCTTTGCTCAAAGGCTGCTCCTGGAGGACCCAAGACAATTCCTTTTTGAATGAGACTATCCTTCAGATTGCAGGACATACAGGACACCTGGCCTTTACCCACTATATGGCAGTAAACCTCCTCCATCATTATTGGGAACACAAATGCCCTCTCAGGTGTGGCACCAGTCCTGTTGACACCCACTGACCTATGGTACATACCTAGCACTGGATTACCGGGTCTTAAGATATGAGCATCTTTAACTTTACTGAATATACGTTTGTTCTTCAAAGTAACTCCCCATTCTCCCACATGCTTAGGTCAATTTATACTCTCACTAACAGGATCTTAAATTGACCATTTCTTCACATAAGTGCAGCTTTTATTCTAAAGCTGTACTTTTCCTAGGTTACAGCTTTGTTGACCTCAACAGTTAGTTGTTAAAAAAGTAACTTACCTATGCCCTAACTCATTGTATATCTGCCCCCAAAGTAGGGCATCTCCCACCCTTCTGTGTAAAACCAGAGAAGCAAACCTGCTAACTTGAATGCAAGTGTGATCTCTTCTGCCATTTTCTCAAGTGCAGCTATGGTCCCAGAAGTCCCTACTGATTCTAATTCCTCTCCACTAACCCCAGGGATATCTATCTTCATCTCTTAACCACCCCCTTCTAGAGGGATCTCATAGGGGTTCCTCTGGGCATTTAGAATTTGCCCACATAAAAAAAATCTTGAAATCTGAATCCTTAGTTTCATAGAGCAAATACAGAGTGAGGTAAGTGGAGCCAAGTCCGTCACTATTAAAGAGTGATAACAACCTAACCTTTACACCTCTGACTATAGCTATAAAATAGTTTTTGCTGTCGTAATGGTAAAATACTCTAGACTCATTGACTCAAGATAACAAGCACATTTTCTCACACTCATGGTCAACTTCAGCTGGGCTGATGTAGGCTTGGCTGGGGTGGCAGTTTTGCCTCAAGTTGTATTTTTGTTGGGCTTTGGAATGGTTTCACGTCTGCTCCACATTTTTTTATTCTGGGGCATAAGGACAGGGGCCAAAAGAGCTTGCTCTTCTGGCAGATCATTGGAGCGCAAGAGCATGAGTCTACCATCCAGCATAGCTTAGAGCTGCTGCTCGCGTCACGCCTGCTGATTTTCCATTGACCAAAGCATGTCACATGGCCAAGCTCAAAGACAGAATATACTTTGTTCCCAGGGATAAGTGGAGAGGGCTGAGTATTTACTGAGCAGTCCAAGGCAAAGCAGCAAGGCTTTTGTAATGAAATAGAGTCTGTGATTAAGCAAACATTTTGGCTTTTATGTCCAAAATATGGCAAATATATCCAAACCAATATCAAGAATTAATGGAATAACAACTAGAACTAAAACCCTTTTGTGCATGTCTATACGGACATGCTCTTTCTCTTTCATGCCATGTACACTCCCTCAGCACCCGTAGCCATGGTCTCCTTACTCTTCCTTCAGTGACAGAAGACAGGGCTATCTGGTTTGGAGTATGGCCATGCTAGAGGGATCTCATAGGAGTTCCTCTGGGCATTTAGAATTTGCACACACAAAAAAAAATCCAAGAATTTTTTTTGTGTGTGCAAATTGCAGGACATACCTGGCTTATTCTACCTACTATGTGTTTCTCCAGTGGGAAAAATGAGTGAAGAAACCACCTCAGTTCTCCCTCCACCTCCCCTCTCTGCCAGCCCAATCAGAATCAATCCTTTCCAGTTACCCCTTTTTTGAAGCACAGTGAATTTAAGAAACTTTTCTTTCCCTTAAATGAATCAACTTAATATATTAAAAAGATAGTACAGGTCTTCACCATAATGAGAATCTATATTCTTAGAAAGAGAGATTAAAACTTCTTTGAATTTTTAAAACATCTAAGAACAGAATGGATAAATAAGTTGTGGTATATTATTTTAATGGGATACTATATACAGTTGTGAAAATTTACTGTATGTAGCTGAACAATTTACAGCTACATTCAACAACGTGTGAATCTCACAAACATAATGTTGAATGAAATGAGTCAGGAACAGAAGAATATGTACTGTGATTTCATTTATATAAAGTTCAAAAAGCAAGTAAAAATAAACTAATGTTTTGGGATTAATGCTTAGGTGAAAGAACTATATAGGAAAGCAAGGAAATGATTGTCATAGACGTCAAGATAGCAATTATCTTTGTTGGGGGGGGTGGTAACTGGGAGAAGCAGGATAGAATATTCTCAGGTGCAGGTAACAATGTTTCTTGCCATTGGCAGCGATTACATGGTTGTTCTTTTGTGATAAATCATTAAGCCGTGCATGTTTGTTCCTTGAACTTTTCTCTGTAAGTATTATATTTCACTATAAAAATGTTTTAAAATGTTTAAGGATCCCAAGATATTTGGTCCTATAAACTTAATCTTACATGCCATGTAACTTAATAATAACATACTTTGCCTTTAGTTTCAACTCAGTTAATTTGGTCACAAATATTTAATGCCTTCTCTCTGTGTTCCTGTTATAACTTTTGTGGGTTTTTCTTAAACGTTGTTCTGTCCACATTGGATAATTAGGTTTCCTTCCAACCTTTCTTTTTGAGATTAAGGTTAAACTTAAATATTAAATCACACCGAAGTCCATTTATCTCTGTCTATGTCCAGAAATTATGCCCTAGCTCCGCTCAGACTTCTTTTAGGTACTCACTTGGTCTTCAGAAAGACTGGATGAAGGAAGGTCCTGGTGAAAGTCTGTAGGCAATGCTAGGAAACTGTTTCATTCGACTTTTAATGCCCCAATAATGCTTGGTTTTCATGTGTGTAAATGCACTTTCTGATGAATAAACCTCAGCGCTCTTTGGCAGGATCAAAGGGAAATGCAAACAATAAATAAATTGGTGTATATGGTCAATAAGAAAACTAGACAGAGAGGAGTCAGGCACTGGCAAGTGCGTGGAGGTCCATGGAAACCCCGCCTCTCTCTTTTATGAGCCCGCACATTTGCAAACCTGATGTTTATTGTCCCTTCTTTTGTATCGCACTCTAAGTCTCCTGTTTTAAAACCATTCTTTTTCCCAGTATCCCCCAAAAAAGGTTAAAGTAAGAGACATTCCTTAATGTGCTACAATAGTATCTTAATTACACCTTCAAATGTATGTGATATTGTTTTTTGGAGAGGTTAGTCTTGACAAGCCTCTTTAATTATACTGTTTATTTGATTAAAAAAGAAAAACTGTTCATGGACATGGTTGGGGAATGGGTCGCCCTAATTCTCTGACTATTCTTATTAAGTGAAGATGAATCTACTCATGAACTGGATCGGTCTTGACTTTAGACCAAGTATATAACTATGCAGACAGGTGGAGAGCACCTTATTGCCCCTGGGTTTTTTTCTCAGGGTTCCAAGATTGTATTGGATATTGTTTTGGTTGTTCATTTTTAAAGAAATTGCACTTTGTCAATCATCTTTGGTCTAGGAATCAGGATGGCATTCACAGTGAAAAGATACTCATAAAAGTATAAATGTCTCATAATTTAAACAGAAAAAAAACAAAAGGAAAAAATAAATGTTTCTAAATTTTCACATGTTAAATATAAAACTTTAGAAGCTATAAGTACTCCCCAAAACATTGAGTTTCTTTAAAAAGTAATTTTCAAAGTAATCAAAGTGCTTCTGAATTTTTAGTCAGCAAAATTAGAAAGTATTTTTTTTAATTAATGTTTAATGCTAATAAATTACATGAAGGGAATGATCATATCTTTCTTATTTACCACTGTATCCCCAGCACAATGCCTGGCAAATCGCAGGTGTCAAAAGTGAATGAATGAATGAATGAAGTTCATTGTGGATAGACAACACTACATATGGTATTTTATTTACTCCTTAAAATAATGTTGCAAGTTAAGTTTTGGTGTTCCCCTTTTATAGATGAGGAAATTGATTCTCAGGGAGAAGAGTTGCCCAAGGTCACGCACACACAACTAGGAAATGGCAGAGATGGGAACCAAACTGTGATGTGCATGACTCCAAATCCGACATTTTTTTGACGGTGACACTGCTTTTAGCAAAGACAGCTAGTTGCATGCCCAACAGCCATTTCCGTTCTCATCCTTAATTAGAGCTCTAATTTTGTTCTAGTGTCCTATTTCCTCAGGCGATGCAGGTAAATCCTGATTGTTCTAAACCAAAATAATGCCCTCAATTCTCATGCCTGCTTATGACCTGTTTAGGAGATTGGAATGTAAGCTGGCTTGGCCATTGAGATTGGAAGGAAATATGATAGTTGGGGCAGAGGATTTTTTGCCCCTTGCGAAAGCATTTTTTTTGCCTCTTTTACAAAGAAACACAAGGGAGAAGCAGACCTTTCTCTGACCCCTGAGTGTTGATATATGGAGATGTGATGCCTGGAGCCACTGACATCATCCTTCTGCGAGGGGAGCTAGAAGACAGTCGTAGGTGCCTAGTTACTATCAATCACATCCCAGGTTTTGCTCAGCCAGTTGCTTGAGAGCTTCAGCTACCAACCAGCTAACTGGAGTATCAGTCACTCTAGAATACTGACCCTGTCAATTCCACTTCTGTTTTAAATATCTTTATTCTATGTGTCCATATGAAATGAAATGCTTTTATAGTTTTTATCATTTTATGGAAATGGGGTGTATTTACTTATTCATTAATTTGCTAACCATTTGGTAGATGCCACTTGCTGGGGAGCAATGGCACATTCTTGAGTAGAGATACACACATAGAAGGACAAAGAGAGATGCTCGATTAGCCTGGTCAGGAAGAAGAAAGGTCAGAGAAACGTCAAGGAGGAAGGGGCAGGGAAGCCTCTACACTGGAGTTGATGAGGAGTAACATTTAAACTGACCCTGAAAGACCAGTAGAAATTACCCAGGTAGAAAAAGAAAAAAAGGGGGCATTGCCTGAAGAAGAGGTAGCATAGGAGATAATGGGAGTATGAGAGAATATGGCACAGTCAAGGCAGTCCAAGTAATCGAGTGCTTAGGGTACAGGTTGGACAAATCTAAAAGGGAGGCTAGAGAGGTGAAGAGGGACCTGATTAAAGAGGGCCTTAGCCCCAAGCTACAGTCTGAGACCTATATCAGAAAGCAGTAGGGAGTTACTGAAGGGTATTAAGGATGTACAGAACATGATGGTACTTGAACTTTAAGAGGATCACTTTGGCAGCAGAGAGGAGAATATTTTGGAGGAGAAAAAGATGATGAGAGCTGAGGAGTAGAGAAAATGAAGAGGGGCTTTTAGATTCAAGAGGTATTTAGGAAGAGGTTTAGATAGAACTTGGTGACTAGATATGAGAGATGAGAGTAGTGGGTAGGAAATTTACAAAGAAATTCAGAGTTGGTAAGGGGCCTTGGAGGCTGCTGCCAGACTGTGTGCTGAGGGCTCAGCTGAGGATAGAGACCAGAGTTAATGGCTCCAGCGCACACAGTTGAGTGAGTTACTTAGTGTGGTTTTGGGGGCAAAGAAGGCTGGATTGGTCCACATTTGGTTAAGTACAGCAGATGGAAAATGGAGTGAGAGAAGTGAGAAGTTGAAGGTATTTAAAAAAAAAAAAACAGGTTGAAGGACTAAACCAAAGCAAGAAGAAGGAAGCAAAACCAGAAGAAAGTCTAATATGTGGAGGGAGAAGATAGGACTTCAGTCCAATTCTGGTGGATAAGCAGGTATAATTAGAACAATAAGGATAACAGGAGCTTGTGAGTTTGGTGAGAAAGTTGTGGTTGACGATATTATAGGTGGAGTAGCTCTAAAAGGTAATAAGGGAGAAGGGATGAGTTTTGATATTAGTGTGGAGATGATTATTGGAATGTAAGAAGCCAAGGTGCTGGAAATTGGAAAGGTCATCCATATGAACATCCATATGAACAAGAGAATGAGATTATGGCTGATTTGGGGTGGAGACAAAATCATAAGCCATGTTCCAAAATCTCTGATACACGTCAGAGAGTGATGAGAACGAGAAGGGATGGAGGATGGTAAATCTGAGAGGCATGAGTTTCAAAGGGAGAAGAATTTTTATGGGAAATTAGAGGAATATTGAATGGGCCTGTGCTAATAGTTATTTAACACTTACTGTGTGCCAGCTTCTGTTCTAAGTGCTTTATGTATACTAAACTTATTTAGTTCTTACCTATGAGGTAAGTACCATTATCCATCCCCCATTTTACAGGTGTGAAAACTGAGGTTGTGAGACTTTTAGTAACTTGTTCAAGGTATATAACCATGATTCCAATCTAGGCTGTTAGGCTGCAAAGTTCACATGCTTACCTACGTCCCTGTCCTGTGGATTCTGCTGGACAAGCCCAGCTGGCCCCTGTTGGTTAAGTGGTAAGTTCAAGAACAAACAGCCTCTGCTTAAGAGTGTCGGGAGGAGGTAGTGTCTGTGGTGGGGAGCCATTCAAAAAGGGCAGCAGCAACTTCTTTATGTCTTCTAGTGTCTATTTTATTTAGTACTTACACACGATAGTGTGCCTTTGAACTATGTGTTAATGTGTAAACTGCTCCAGCCCTTTTTAGAAGTGGGTGTGGTATAATTTAAAATAAATGGTCACATTAATTATTAACTGTAAGTACTCAATTATATAAAGGAATTAATTTGGACCTCTCAGTGAATTTATACACATTTTGACTAAGGAGGGCCAAAAAGAAGCTAACATATGCAATCTTGAAAAATACGTGACTCTGCTTTTCCCCTCTGGCATTCCTAAGCTTTATAGCCAACCAGTTTATTTGGGTTCATGACTACCTGTTGGAAAAAATTCTCCTGACTTTTCCTTTTTATTTGTGTTACTTGTCAGACACTAAGTATCTTAAAAACCAAGAGCCCAAGAAAGTTAGGAAGCATAATGATCCAAAGGAGAAGCCTATTTTGCTTGGCTCATTTTGAGTTCTTTTTATTTTCTTAGAATTAAGGCCCTCTAGAGGCTTTGAATAAAGTGCTAGTCCTACAAATCACTGAGAAATTAGCTTCACTGTCTTATAGAGTTACTACTCTTGGTGAAAAGTGTGGCTCTAAGAAGTGTAGACTTGAGGAAAATATGGATTCATACAAAAGGAAATTTATGATATAATTATAAATTGTGCCATGGGCTCATAATTGGGAGTCTGCATCTCACGATTGCATTTAAGAACTCTGGTACATATAAAATAAGTTCTTTCAAAATGTGATTCAGGCTTCATTTAGAAATACATCTACTGAAATGAAGCATACTGTACAGAGGTTATGCTAATCATGAATGTGAATATGGGTAGTTTAATCCAAATTAAGAGTTAATTGATAGGTCAGACATAAAGTTTCAGTACAGTAATTTGAGAAACCAAATGATTTCCTTTCCATCTGAAAGGTTCAGAAAGGCAGCTTTTGAAAAGTGCCATTGACTCTTCAGGGGAGCTGTTCTTAGTGAAGCTTTGGTTTCTAGAATAACTAGAAGGTTTATAGACCAAATAGTTCTACACAAGGGAAGAGAAGAGAAATTGGAGAATTGCTAGTAAAAAAGATTATCCGTTATTTATACTACCATTCTGCTCTTCGGAAAAAAATATTTTGTGAAGTCAAAAAGTAATACAGACGAAAAGGCAGTGCAATTCAACACAAATCAATTTATCTGATTTTTTTTCAGTGTCCAACTTGCAAGGCTCTGCGTTCCCTTTTAAACTGTGTCCATGTTTTGGCGAGGGGGTTGCGGTGGGAAGGGCAGGTAGAAATAAATTGTAATCTTTTCCCTCGTGTTGCTAATAATATATTTGAATTTTATGTTTATTGTTCTCTTGCTTATCTGAATAGTTTTGCCATTTGTGGATATGATCACACTTATTTGATACATTCTTCTAATTTAAATATTCAATTTGTAGAATTAAGTATTTTAATATCCAACAGAAACTTTAAAATTTTTTGGTTGTGTTTTTTGTTAGGGACATCTTTTCCTTGCTCCAAAAACCAGTTTTGGACATTATATATGTGGAATCAAGCTGTTCATCTTCTTCTGTAATTTGTTTTTTTCACTTAAAATTATCTTCTGATATTCATCAGTGTTGAGGCATTTAGCAATCATTCATTCATCTTTTCTCATTACAGAGTCCTTTATTTTATGAACATGCAATAATTTTTGAACTAATTTTTGTTTTACGAGAACACTGAAATTTTTTTAGGTTTTTGTTTGTCTGCTTTGCTCTTACACACATGGCTGCCTTAAATAACCTTGTACATCGCCTGGTATGCATTCCTGGTATTCAAGTTTCTCTAGGTATTTACCTACAGGTAGAATTGTTGAGTCACTGGGTATATCTCTGTATTTGCTGGATAATGCCGACTTGTTTTCCCAAGTATTAATTTACATTCATCTCTTCAGTATATGAGTGCTTGAGAGTCTCTCCAGCACTTGGTATTAGCCAATATTTTATTTATTGCCAATTGTGATCAGTACAAAGTAATATTTCATGTAGTTTTAATTTGCATTTCCCATGTGTTTATTATCAGTCTTGTTGCCTTTCTGGCAATGCCCATTTGTCTTCTTAGCTGATTTTTTTCTGTTGGGCTGTCTGTCTTTTTCTTCATGACTCTGAATTCTTTAAGTTCTTTTTGAGTTCCATATATTTGGAAATTAATCCTTTGTTAGGTATATATGTCACAAATAATTTCCTCCTGGGTTGTGGCTTTCTGAGATTTATTGATGAACAGAATTATTTAATATAATTCATTTCATCTAATTTTTTCCTTATGATTTGTTCTAGATCACCTTTCAAAGAAATTCTTACCTATTCTGAGATCATTTATGTCTTACATTTCTTTCTAAAAGTGTTAAAGTTTTGCTTTTTACATTTAAGTCCTTAGTCCAACCCAAATTTCTTTAATGTATTTCCAATAAAATTTTTAAATTTTCTCCATAATTCTTGATATTGAGATCATTGTATGTTTTCTTTCTTCATTGTCTGTTAGGGCAGTATTAGAGCAATAGATTTGATAACCTTAAGTAAACCTTGTATTCCTGGAATAAATCCTTCTTGATCATAATGTACATTGCTCGATTGCATTTGTGAATATTTTCTTCATGATTTTTATATCTGTTTATAGGGAAATTGATCTAAAAATTTATTTGTTTTTTGTATTAAGTTATTTTAGCCCACCAGTATTCATTGTATAGTGTCCTTCTCTTTTTTTCTATATTCTGGAAGATTGAAATTTCCTTTTTATAAAACTTGCCTATAAAACTATTTGTACTTGGTGCTTTCTATATAGGAAAATATTTCACTGATTCAGTGTTTTTAATAATTATGAAACTATTTAGTTTTTCAAATTTTGAATTCATTTTTAAGTTGTTTTTTCTGAGTGTTATTTTTTTCAAGTTGACTACCATTAGTGAATCATAACATAATCATACTATATTTTAATCTATGTTGCATCTGAAATAATCCCTCTTTTCATTATGATATTTCTTATTTGCCCTTCTTGTAATGATCAAATCTTACTAGAGATTTCTCATTTTTATTATTCATTCAGAGACCAATGCTTGGTATTTTTATTCACTGGTGTACATTTGTTTCTTATTTCATTAATTTTCCCTATAGCCTTTATTATTTCTACTTTCTTTGTATCTATTTTGCTGATCATTTCCTAACTTCTTATTGAATGCTTAGCTCATTAATTTTCAGCCTTCTTTCCTCATGTAGGATATGAAGGGTATATTTTTTCAAGTGCCATAATACCATTCTACATTTTTTTGTATTTTATGTTTTTATTTTTTTCATTTTATTTTCTAACTTCTATTATGTTCCCTTTTTACTCATGAGTAATTTAAATGCATATTTTCTGAAAGAATCAATCAAAAAGCTCCTGGAACTATTAAGCAATTATAACAAGGTCGTAGGATACAGGGTTAATATACAAAAGCCAATCATTTTCTTATATACCAACAATGAACAAGTAGAATTTGAAAAAAAAATGCCACTTACATTAGCATGTAAATCTAGCAAAACATGTATAAGATATATACGAGGAAAATTACAAAATTCTGATGAAAGAGAGAATAACTTAAATAAATGGAGAGGTGGTTTGTGTTCACAGGTAGGGAGGCTCGGTATTATCAAGAGTTAGTTTTTCTCAACTTGATCTATAGATTCAATGCAATTGCAATCAAAATCCCAGCAATTTATTTTGTGGATGTCGACAAATTGATTCTAAAGTTTATATGGAGATGCAAAGGACCCAGAATAGCCGACATGATATTGAAAGAAAAGAACAAAGTCGACTGACACTATCCAACTTCAAGACTTACTATAAAGCTGCAGTAATCAAGACAGTGTATTGGTGAAAGAATAGACAAATAGATCATTAAAACAGAGCAGAGAGCCCAGAAATATTCCCCCACAAATATAGTCAGCTAATCTTTGAAAGGGGCAAAGGCAAGTTAATGGAGAAAGATAGTCTTTTTCCAACAATAGTGCTGAAGCAACTGGCATCTACATGTAAAAAAAAAAAATCTTAGATACAGACCTTATACCTTAACAAAAATTAATTCAAAATGGACCATAGCTCTGTATGTAAAATGCAAAAGTATAAAACTCGTAGTATATAACCTAGGATAAAACTTGGGTAACTTTGGGTATGGTCATGACTTTTTAGATACAACACCGAAGGGACAACCAATAAAATAAATAATCAATAAACTGAATTTCATTAAAACTAAAAGTTTCTGCTCTGTGAAAGATACTGTTAAGAGAATGAGAAGACAAGCCACATTCAGGGAGAAAATATTTTCAAAAGATATATCTGATAAAGGATTGTTATTCAAAATATACAAAGAACTGTTAAAACTCAACAGTAAGAAAACAAACAGCCTGATTAAAATATGGGCAAAAAATCTTAATGGACACCTCACCAAAGAAGATATACAGATTGAAAAGAAGCATATGAAAAGATGTTCAACATTATATCTCATATAGGAAATGCAAGTTAAAACAATGAAATGTCACTACCCACCTATTAGAACAGCCCAAATCAGAACACTGATGACACCAAATGCTGGTGAGGATAAGGAGCAACAGGAACTCTCATTCACTGCTGATGAGAATGCAGACTGGTACAGCCACTTTGGAAGATAGTATGGCAATTTCTTTCAAAACTAAATATATTTTTACCATACAATCCAATAATCGCATTCCTGATATTTACCCTCATGTCTATACAAAGTCCTGCACACAGATGTTTAAGGCAGCTCTCTTCGTAACTACCCAAACTTGGGAGCATCCAAAGATATCCTTCAGTAGGTGAATGGATAAACTGGTACATCCAGACAATGGAATATTATTCATTGCTAAAAAGAAATGAAATATCAAGTCATAAAAAGACATGGAGGAAACTTAAATACATATTATTAAATGAAAGGAGCCAATCTGAAAAGGTTACATACCATATCATTCAAACTATGTAACATTCTAGAAAAGGAAAAACAATGGAGACAGTAAAAAGAATAATGGTTGCCAGGGGTTGGGGAGAAGGAGGGTTGAATAGGAGCACAGAGGGTTTTAAGGACAGTGAAACTATTATGTATGACAGTATAATAGTCACTTTTTGTCGTTATACATTTGTCAGAACCCATAGAATGTGCACCAAGAGTGAATTCTAATGTAAACTATGGACTTTGGTAAAAATGATACATCATTGCAGGTTCATTGATTATACAAATGTACCACTCTGGTGCAGAAAGTTGATAGTGGGGAAGGTATGCATGTGTGAGGGTAAAGGGTATATAGAAATTCTCTGAATTTTTTGCTCAGTTTTACTGTGAACCTCAAACTGCCCTAAAAAATAAAGTCTTAACAAATGAATTTATTTCTCCCCTAATTTTGAAAGATAATTTTACTAGGAAGATCTGTAGGCTGAAAGTTATAGCACTTTGATTATTCTACTATTGCTGCTGAAATATCAGCTCTCAATTTGGCGATCCTTCGGTGGTTAGTGTCCCTTCTCTTTTCTGGCTTCTTTTTGTCTTTGGTATTCTACGGTTTCAACATCTGTCTAGGTATCCATTCCTTCTTACCTCATTTGGGATTCATTTGGTTTCTTGTATTAGAGAATTTGTTCTTTCATTCTGGAAATTTGTAAACTGCTCTCTCTCTGAATAATTTTTCCCTTTTCTATTTTCTCCTTTAATTCCAAATAGAAGTATCTTTTCTTCTCAAAAATAAACTTTTTAGAGTTACTTCATCTTTGTTAAAAGTCATAGAAAATATGTCCTGTGTAAGAGTGTCTGGATTTGCCCTTTTATCCACCTGAATTGTGACCTTCCTGAATTTTTCTCTGTTGTGGAAAGCCTTTTGCCTAGAGTTGGAGAAAATACAATAAAATAATGTTTTACATTGATAAATTCATTGGCAGGATTCATGGCAACTTGTTTTTTGGTAATATGGCTCCAAAGTTTTAAATTCTCTGTAATATCATTGAAACTTGAGGTGATACAGTCTTGCTGGTCATGGAAAATGATGGAAGTGTAATGATGGAGTGGGTCGTATCCCCAATTGATGCCATTTGCAGACTTTTTATATAGTTACTGGAAATTTGGAAATTTGAGTATAACAAATTGATAAGGATTTTCTAGAGCTGCCAATGTATGGCATGAGTAAAAAGCTAATTTTTAAAAGGGATTTACAACTCACTTTTATCACTCAGTTTTAAAAAGCCTCCCTTTCACCCATTAATAAAAATACAAGATCACTAATCAGCTCCTCCCAGGCCACAGTGAAGTCACAAACCATAGGAAAATGGACGGTAAGTGAATTTGCAGCTAGTGAAGGTCTCCATTTGGAAGTATTTTATTTTATTTTATTTTATTTTATTTTATTTTATTTTATTTTATTTTATTATTTTATTTTATTTATTTTTTTTATGCCTACAGCACTTGGTATTCCTGGGTGGTTTTCCATCCAAGTACTAACCAGTCCTGACCCTGCTTAGCTTCCAGGATCAGATGAGATTGGGCTTTTTCAGGGTAGTATGGCCATAGACTGGAAATATTTTAAAGGTAGTTTATCAGAGCAAATATTCAAATGCCTCTGCTTCAGTATATTTCTTAACATTTGGAACGAACATATCCTGGATAAGAACCTGTAAGCAAGCGCCTGGTAGGAGTATTCAGCATGGCCATATCCATTTTTGCCAGATGACCATATAAAATTGTTGACACCTGTTATTGTCATGGATCTCAGTTTTGCCCAGAACTCACCCTGGCAAGAAACGCGAACCCTCTTTATATTAAAACAACAGTGGCACAATTCAGTCAGTTGCTTTTGCTTTAGTAACCTTAAAGAAGAAAAACAGCAGCCTGGGAAAACAGGCTGGACAGGATAGGAGGAGAATGAGCATTCCATTTGTTTAGATGGAACCATTTGGAGATAGAAAAATAATCCTGGAATAAACACAGAAGACCATTCCAACTGATATTTAATGCCTGCCTACTCTGTGCAGCGTGGTTCCAGTTCTCACAGCACTTGCATTAGTCATGAAGAAGATCAAGAATAATTGCAAGGGCAGCCCTGGAAAACAACAAATAAAACCCATACGATTTACACAACATTTACTGAGAGCTTGTATGTTGCAGGCAGTGACTGTGCTAGGCATTAGGACACAAAGAAGAAAAAGACAGCCCACCCTCACATACTCATATAAACGAATGTAGTCATATAAGTAAAATTAAAAGACATGCTTTTCTAGATTTTCCACTTTTCTGGACTTGACTGTACATTGGTGTGTGAGCCAGGTTCAATACACCCTGATAAAAAGATGAGGCTGACCATTGCTTATGACAAAAAGCTCTATTGTGAGGCACTGGCACTTGAGAGAAGGTATGCTTCAGACCTGAAAAATTCTCGGAGGACAGAGTGAAGAAACTAGAAATGCTTTTTCAGGGAAACTGTACTGGTGAGGCAACCATCAGTTATTGATCCACAAGAAACAAAAAGCCTTTGATTCCAGTGTCAGCCTCAGGGCCATACTTGTTAGTGGTTCTTCAACTTAGTTTGCCCCGGAGTATCAGACCTCATGGTCAGTCTCTCTTTACCATCAACAAGCAGATGCAGAACTCCTGAGAGACAAATACTTGGCCAGAAGCAGAAGAGAAGTTGGATGCTGGTTGCACTTTTTTTTTTGTACTAAGAAGAATGATAAAGCAGTATACTTCATGTAGTTCCACGAAAGCTTCAAAAACAACAACTAAGGTGGGAGTAAAGAACTGACCAATTAGTATTCCAAAAAACTACATTATAAATACTGACTTTCTTATTTCTAGAAACTTTTTTTCCCATATCCTGGCTTAAAAAATTTTTTTTCAGGTTGATATCCACATATTGGAGAACATATTGAAATCTTTCATGAAGATCCTACCTTTACCCTGGACACATTGGTTTTACCAGATTTACCCAAGATAAATGATAACCTAAAAGATATGTTCATTTTCTCTATCTGATATGTTCTGCCAAAGTAGTTGTTCTTTCCATTTTTCATTACTTATTTTTTCTCCCAGTGTATTTTTGTATCTGTAAAGATCGTAAGGCAAGTATGTAGGACACTTCAGCAGGAAATGCTAACATTGTTTATCTGAGGTCAAGGCATGATGAGACCTGGGCGTGGCATGCAGGACAACTGAGAGTTTCGTTCATGAAAGATACTGAATAGACTGAGATTCAGAGAGAAAACTGATGACCCTACAATTCTGTTTGGTCTCTCTTTTTGTTGATGAGAGGGTCCAAGCAAATATAATGGTTATTGTTGCACAAATCGAAGATAGGCCTACACAAGTGGAAGGCTGGATTTTAGGCTGGATACAGAGAGATACACTATCAGAACAGTTATCTTATGACACTCTTATGAAGGTACGATGGGCACGCCAAAGGCAATCATTGGTATGGAAAATAGTCATGAAGGGAACATTTGATTCAGAAAGAGGGAAAACTTTGGAAAACTCTCAGTCTCAGCCTTTTAGATATTCAGCTTGAAGAAACTAAAATAAATCCACAGGTCTACTCTGACTTGTCATACTCCTTTTTATGTTTGGATCAGCTTCCAACACTTTATTCTTTGTCCTTTCAATTGGGAAATATCTCTTGAGAATTCCTTTAATGTGAAAGTTTTCTTTTAGGCATCACTTCCTCTGGAACATCTTCATCTTTTTAGTCATAATCTCTTTCCCATTAATGCTGATAAACTTGCTTTCACTGACTTCCTCTGGCTGCATATCTATAGTCTTTCAAGAGTGTCAACATTCTGACAGTTCATTCTTCTTCTATAATTCTATTTATAATTTTACTTCCCCTGTTATCACTTATTGTTTCTTTGCTGCACTTTACTTTTTCTTGACCGATTCTCTCTTCAATGATCCATTTTTGTAAAATGTCATGTAGATTTATCACTGGGAGACTAGGAAGCAACACAGCTACATACTTTCCCATGTGTGTCAACTGAATAGTAATTATACAATTACAATGTAATAGTAATTATACAATTACAATGTGGACAAAAAAGGGGCCGCATACTAAACCTGACAAGCTCAGGGGAAGCCAGCATGGGTGGCTCTACAAATTCAGAGACCAAAATTAACCACATAGGATGGTCTGAACATAAAAATTCCTAAAAGTAGGCAATGTGGGTAGTTATATCCTATTCCTTGACAAGGTCAGTCTTTTACTTTAAGTGAGCCTGTCTATTGTCTTTTTGTATCTAAGATAACATACCCTAGGAATGTCAGAGTAATCCCCTTTATCCAGACCCCTCAGAGACCATAGAACCCCTCATTGTTATCTTATTCCCCAAATACCATCTCTATGTGCTGTAAATGTTAATAACTAACTCTCCTGTACCCACCAATGTAAAAGAAGTATGTGTCTCTCCATTTCACTTTTTATCCAATCCCAGAGATTTCCCCACTTTCTTTTCTCCTGCCCCCTTCATTTGCCACCAGTGGATTTCATGTAACTCTTCTTACTTCTCCCCTCTTTGATTCTAATGTATAAAATAAGCTGTAAAACTGTCATTCTCCAGAGCATTTTCTCAGCCTGTTGAGATTTTGCTTCCCAGCAATTGTCGTTAGTTTGGCTCAGATGAACTAATTAAAATTCTCTACAGGTCTGGGTATTTCTTATGTCAGCAACATCTAGTTGATATATCATGGTAACTGAAATTAGAACTATGTTTTTAGGGAACTGGTGTTAATCAACTAAATCTTGGTAACAGAAATTCATGCATATTGAAACAGTGCAAAGTGAAGTCTGCCTATACAAAGGATTTACACTAAAATTATTCACGTGCTTATTAGCTTAATTTTAATTACTGTATCCTTATGAAATTTGCTTTGAAGATATTTTACAATTGAGGATTTTTTTTTCCTAATTTTTTGAAATGATTTTCTTAATTCATTTTAATGAGGTTTACTGGTTTTGCATGGTCTGTACCTTTATCTTAGTGATCTGGTATTTATTGTGTGGTCCTCTTCATTAAATTAATGCTGTTCAACCTTAGTGAGTATCTATAAAGTTTTAGTCTCCTGTGAAGATGAGATGTGGATTTAGAGTCTAAAAAAAGAGTTAGTATTCCCACAAAATCATCGTAAAGAGAAACAATCTGAAATGTTTTGCTTCCCGTTTGTTAAATGACACTATAGATCTTTAACTTTCTAGCAGTTATGCAGGTATACCCATTTAGAGTGGTGGGAATATCTGAGCTAACTTTGTCACCTACTATCATTTTGTTGGTTTTACATAAAATTGTAATTTTTTAAGCAAAATGTATATTTATGCCTCATAAATGTTCAGTGTTCTTAGAAGTCTAAAGAAACCTGTCTGATCTAGAGGGCTGAGCCTTCCAAAAGGAATGATCTAACCATGCAAATCTTTACTTCTTTAAGTGACTTTTTCTTTTCTCTTTCTCTTTGATTTAAACTGACCTTGGGCTCATTTGCCTCTTTTCTTTCCTTATCCTTCTATATACCACATAACCACTCTCTTAATTATTAAGCCCTTAGGTCAGCATCAGTTAGTCTTAGGAACAAAGCCTCAGGTCTGTTGGCCACAGAAACAGGGTTTTGGTCAAACTAAAGATAACATCTGGCAGCTCCACACCCATGAAGGTGGAATGACCCAACCAGCATCCCCTTGAAACCAGACGGAATGATGCCATGACTGACATCAGGGCCTGATGCCATGTTCAACTACCTTCTACCCAAGCCCTGACCAATCAGGATAGCTGAGGACCCCAAGCCCCTTAACTGCTAATGAGTTTTCCCCTATGTAACATATTCCCTAGAGGCCATCGGGAGCCAGGTCTTTGAACACCCGCTCACTTGTCTCCGGGTTTGGTGCTATTTCCTTAAATAAATCTCTGCTTTCTTTGCTGCAGCCTCCTGTCTGTGGCTCTTTTGGCTTTGACTCATGCAGGCAAGATGAACCCCTTGAGTTCAGTAACACTCATCATGACAAACTAAGCTGTTCTATGTAACTCCACGTTAGAACAAGCACCTTCCGTATGACCTCTTTTCTTTTCTTTTCTTTTCTTTTCTTTTCTTTTCTTTTCTTTTCTTTTCTTTTCTTTTCTTTTCTTTTCTTTTCTTTTCTTTTCTTTTTTCTTCATATCTCTACAATTTTCTTTCATTGGTAGATCTACCAAGTGGCTCACTGACATGCCACTTCGAAGGTCTGGCCTATATGAGAAACAGGCACAAAGGCACCTCTGCAAATCTAGATATGTTTTTGCTTATAAAAACCATTTTTCACATCTCTAGAATTGATTTCAGTCAAATTTAATAAGTTTTCACTTGGATTCAAACAATGAAAGTTTTTATTTACTGTGTTGGTTAAAGTTTATTAAGTTGTCAGTGGTATCTAGCTATGTTCTTATTGACATAACAAACAAAAGTGAGTGCTTCAAATAAACTGTGGCTCTCAATAATATATTTTCATAAAACATAAAATGTTTTAAATGTACTTAGGGCCAGAAAATCTACTCCTGTCTTGTAGTAGTATAATGAACTTATTCTATGAATTGGCCTTTTGCCAATAGTTCCCTTTTAATCTTCTTTTCCCTAATGTTCTCTAAATAGCACAATACTTTATTTTCACCATATTTCTATTTTTCCTTACATATACCTATTTCCTTTATTTATATATTTTTAAAGACTACCTCTTCGCTTCTTTGGAACATTGATTTTGTATCCAGAAACTTTACTGTATTTGCTTATTGTTTCTAGCAGTGTTCTTGTGGAGTCTTCGGTGTTTTCTGTATAGAGAATCATGTTATCCACAAATAGTTACAGTTTGACTTCTTTTAGGATACCTTTTATATTTTTCTCTTGCCTGATCCCATTTGCTAGGACCTCCAATGTTATATTGAATAACAGTGGTGATAGTGGACAGCCTTGTCTTGTTCCTGATCTTAGAGGGAAGGCTTCTAGTTTTTCACCATTAATATAATGTTGGCTGAGGGTTGTCATATCTGGCCTTTATTATGTTAAGGTACTTTCCTTCTATACTGACTTCATTAAGTGTTTTGATCATAAATGGATGCTGTATCTTGTCGAAGGCTTTTTCTGCATCTGTTGATATGGCCATATGATTCTTATTTTTAAATTTGTTTACGTGGTATATCACATTAAAATCTCTTCATTTCTTAATACTTCTTTCTCCTTTTCCTCTCCAGGAATTACTGAATTCTTTCCTTTTCTCTTTAGAATAACTTCCCTGGTTCTTTTTTCCTTTTTAACCTCATGGGATGCTATTCACTCAACTCTTTATTGAAATCCCAACAAAATCCAGACTACTTTTTAACAAATGCCTATAAGTGGACTGTAAAAGCCATTGTCTTTTAGTAAAAATAATATATAAAAACCAGAGTGGACTTAAATCTCCATTGTCTAGTGAATTTGTAAACTGAAAACAATACAAATGTATAAATACTTATTATTGGGGCCTGTATCTGGAATCTTATAAACAATGACTCCATTGACACTTTGTCTGTACTTGGCAGGCTATCTGGATGATGGCCACAGCCAGTTTGTGTACTTCATCTTCACCATTACCTACTGCATTTGTTTGAGCCGTCTGAACTGAGGTGACTAAAAGAAATGGATTAGCCAAATTTTTTTCCTGATGATAAAAAAGAAGAGTTCTCCGTCTCAAAAATAAATAAATAAATAAATGAGAGACATTTATATTTGCTATTTTTTTACTCAAAAAATATTTAGCCGCTACCATTCCCCAGAGCATTAGCTGTTGGCAGGAATAGAGCAGTGAGCATGATAGTCAAGGTCTTTGACCTCTGACATGTAGTCTTTGACATTAATATCCTGACATTCTTTATTTGATTTTGTGTCAATCTTCCATTCTCTTTGCAAGTTGCAGCTATTTGACATATGTTTAATTTTAAAAATTAAAGGAATGAATATAAATTTCTTAAAATTTTATAATACACTTTGAGATACTTAGAGTTAGCAAACAAAATAAGGAGCACCTTGTTACACTTGAATTTCAGATAAATAATGAATAATTTTTAGTATAAGTATGTCCCATGCAATGTTTAGGTATACTCTAAATTAAACATATCTAAATCTGACCTTAGAGAAAGTCTGGACATTTCCAAATCAGGGAGAATGACATTCATCACCAAGAGGTTTACTTTGATGGCAACAATTTGTCCACTGTATCCCCTCAAATTCTTTTATCACTCCCATCCCCACCCGATATACAATATCCTCACAGAATCAGATTAAGATATTTCAAATTAGCAAGTCATCTTGATCAGTCTTAAGCGTATGTGCTTATTAATATGATTTTTTTTGTATACAACAGGCATCATAGGGCACTGTCTCTACTACCTGTACTTAAAAGAATTTCTAACTGCTCAAGCCATAGAAGATTACTTCTAACATATTCTGCATAAAAAACAACTTGAAGGGAATTCAGTGATAAGGTATGGTTTGACTGAAGTGATTGACTTATAAGAATTGAGCATGCTGATTTCGAATTAGGAGATTAATAGCTTTTATTTGGTTCTAAGACTTTTATCATTTGCCCACATTATGGGAGTTACATAAAAGCAGAAGACATAATCATTGTCCTTCAATATGAACTGATGGTCTTGCTAAATTGACACTCTTTGTACACTTGTTAAATTGACAAGATTTGGAGCATCTAGAAGTCACTATGAGATCCTTTGACATATGTTAAATTGGGTGGTCCAAACACTAAACACAGGAGATGGGAGAAAGCTGTGTGACATGGACTAGGGAAAAACTTGATGGAAATGTATATTGCCCCTTTAGAAAATGTTGCCTCAGTATCAGACTCTTAATATAGTTGAATCATATATCAGAGAAAATTTATTAATAAAATGTAAGTCTCTTTGGGTTGTTCACTCTAAGTGAAATGTAAATAGTCTAACTTTCTTAAAATTAAAGTTTTTTTTAAAGAGTGTATGAAATATATTAAAAATGTGGAATAGTATGTATATTTTAAAACTAAGTTATATGTCTTGTTTGACATGATTATGTCATATATTTTTAAAGGTGATTATTTTCAATGAGAAATAAATTTTTCTATCAGATTACTATTTTATTATTAGTTAATGCTTATTAATTTTCTGATAGCTGACTTTTGGAATTCATATATCTTAGCAGTTTAAGACCAGAGGATTGAAATAAATAATTAGATGAATTTATTTACCATACAGAATTAACAAATTCAAAGCTAAAGGTGGTATAATAGATGCGACTACTTCTATATAAATAATCCTTTCTATAATATTTGATTTTGGAATATTGTCTTACTTAAGGATTGACTTAAAACACATTGCAAGTTTTCTCTGTTTTACTTCATTACTGTTTTATGCCTGACTGAAAAACAACAGTGAGGTTCTACATTATTTTTGGCACTCCTTCACACTCTAGGTGGATGTTTTGAAATGCTTCGACCTATTTTAGATGTTTGGAAATGTCGGATCAATAGCAATTGCAGTGAAGAGTGCTACTACACTTTGATAAAGAACATTAGATTTATGCAAGACTTTGAGGATGACAGGTAGGGACCAATGCCAGATAGATCACTCCCAGGCTGAGACTGCAGCTGAAGAATCACTGGGGCAAAGCTTAATTGAGGGCTATGACCCAGCAGACTTGGGTCAAAATAGGGCAAAGCTATTGACAGCTTGAAGCCTATTGGCTTAGCCATGTAGGACAGGCTTAGGGAAGGCTGAGGTCACAGTCAGATGAGTTAGCAGAGCATACTGATAATTTCTTAAGGAGCATAAGACAGCCAGATAAGCAGAAACTGAGGTCTGGCTCTGAGATAGTACTAAGTATAAGTTCCTGTAAGTTATTTCAGTAAGAGGCTATATTTAACTTATAATTTTTCTCTGTCAGGACAGGTACAAGTCTTCCATAGACAGCTCTGCTACTATGCCAATATTTCTAAGACTGTGTTTGCTGGAGCAAACCAGCAGCTGTATTTTCAGACTCCCAAGGCCTGAACCACGTTTGTGTGGGGTAGCAGTACTCTGCCTGGTGACCTCAGCAGGGGCTCCCTTTCAGGCTAAGTCCTCCAATTTACTTTTAGTCTCCCTCTGGAACTTTTGCTCCCCACCCCCATGTCCTGGGCAAAGGGCCAGGCTTATAAAAACCATGCTTTAGATCAGGGTTTAGGCATACATGGCCTATAAAAATGTCTGAATTGGCAATAATTAATCTTGCGCAACTGAGTTTGGCTCTAAAATGCTATATGTGCTTAGCAATTATTCTTACTGGAAACAGATCTATGAAGGTAGGTTGGAGATGATAAAAATATTCTCAATCATTGGAGATGAAATCTAGAAACATTTCTTTTACTGTCTCCTTATCAAAGCTTTTAAAACTATTGAACTCTGATCTTAGGTTCCTAAGTATTACTAAGGCCATTTTTAGTATGATTTGATTCTGCCGTAATGTCAGGCCATCAAATATTAGCTAAGTGAGTCTCAGCCGACTTGGAAATGGGTAGTAGTGTTTTTTTGTTTACCACAATGACAGTGGACCAATACTGGCATTGAATGGACAGGAGCAAGTGATGCTAAACTTCCTACAATGCATAGGACAGTCCTGTAAAATCAAGAATTACCCTGAACAAAATATCCAGGACACTTCCGAGATTGGCACTACTTGTAGTGATCTCTGGTTGACTCCTAGTTGCATTACTATTAGGAAATGCCTCAACACTTCTGCTCTTCCCAAAACCACTCAGTTACTGTTATAATTTCATATTCTTGTTTTCTCAGACTCTTCATAGCATTCAACAAAAACGTACTCAAATTTGCTCCCTGTTCTCCTTATTATTCTGTATGTTTACCCACCCCGTTCTCCTTCCTCCCTTCTCAGAGAAAGAAATCTTTCATCTCCTTATCTAAGGATAATGGCTGCACCCAAGGTTTCAGTCCCATCCCCCACCACTCCATCCCATCCCCAACTCTGTCTCTTGCATCTTTAGAGTCAGTCCATTCTTTCTCTTACTAAAGTGCTTGAGTTTTCCTGTCCCCAAATATTAAATAAAAGTAAAAACAAAAACTCTAAAACCTGCTACTTACCCCCTCAAATTAACATTTCATTTCATTTCTTCAAGGTAGGGCCCAGCATCTATAAACCATTTTATGCAGTCACTGCCTCTATTTCTTTACCATCTACTTGCTCCTAAAACCCCCTAATCCATCCCCTAATTCTACTCTTTTGAAGGTTACCTTGATGACCACTCACTGTTCAAATTCCTTAGATTTCTCTGTGAAATTGGATACTTGATAAACTCTATATTAGAGATCATTCTTCCTCCCTTTACTTTAGTTTGCTTCTTATTGTTCTCAGGAAGAGTAGGGCCAGCTACACCATATGAGCTTCTTCATTTTCCTGAACTCCGTGTTTTGGTATTTTCCTATCTGCATATGTCCAGGATTCTGGCTCTTTTATTTTTTGAGCTCCTTTTCCTCATCCTCTGTCCATATACTGGATACAGGCATTACTATCCTCTACTCATTGTCATCAGCCATCTTCTCAGCTGAGTGAATGATCTTCACATCTATAAACAAAGCTAGCTATAACCTGTCTCTTAAACTCCAGACCAGACTGCCCACTGCCTGATGGATAGTTCCACCTGATGGTCCACTGCTACTCCCTAAATTTAACGAAATAGAATCTAAAACATTTTGGTGTATTTCTTTTAAGCATGTTAAGTTTGGTGATCTTTTTTTTTTTTTTTTTATGTAACTATCTCTACTACCAGCCTGAGAACTCCTTCAAGACAAGGATGGTTTCTTATTTAATTTTTGTCCTAGTATCTAGTGCTTTAAAAGTGTTAATTGGATGATGAAGAAATTGATGAGTGAGTGAAGACTTGAAGCTCCTTTAGAAAATAGAGTGTGTCTTTCATATCTGTGGGTTAGTGCTTGGCACAATGCAGATACTAAGCAAAATGGTATTTTCTTTCCTATCAATGTCAATGATTCTGCCATTTTCCTGGTAGCCAAGTTGCAAACCTCAGTCTTCTTTGATCCTTCCATAGTCATCAAATCTAATGAGTCACCAATCCGGGAAGTTTCCCTCAAAGATTTTAACTATTTCCTTTTATTTTACTTCCACTGTCATCATGCTAATAAGTACTTTCACTTAGACAGATATTTCTCAGTCTGCTATCAAGTAGTCTACAAGAGTTCATAGAATGTGGTAAATAAACAAACAAATAAAAAACTTCAGGAGCAAATGAATTTTGGGGATAGATACTAGATCAGATGAAGTTAACCTACGTCTACTTAGTACCGTCTTTGAAACTTTGATTGACTAAAATATAAATATCTTTTAAAAGGCAATATAATGTATTATATAGAGTTTTCCAGATTTATTTTACCATAGAAGAACTTTTCTGATACTATATCAACTTCCATCTCCTGAAGGAGAGTTCCATAGAGCCTGAGTTTGGGAAATACAGATACAGGCTACTGTAATAGCATCCTACCAGCTCTCCCTGACTTCAGCTCATCTTTTTTCCAATTCTGTCATTAAAAAGAACACTCAAACTAGTTTTCCTGAAACCTAGTTCTGATAGACTGTTGTTATTCTTTTGTTTACTACTCACCACCCCACCCCAAAAAAATTCTTAATGACTCGCAATGACTTACATAATAAACTTCCCAAATGTCTAATTCTTTGGCATAATGCAATAGCCAGGATAAATATGTGTTAGCAAACTCACAAACCTCAGTGGCTTAAAACAACAAATTTTTATTTCTGGCTCATGGAAGGTGTTCATCACATGTCAATAGGGAGATTCTGCTTGTTTTTAGTGTTTCGTGGACTCAGGCTGATGGAGTCTTGCCAGAAGGAAGAGATGTGTCCTGAGACTGCCCACTCTTTACCTTAGATATCTAAGCGAATGTGATATATTTATTGATCTCTAAGGATGTCATTAGAATCCTGTCAATTCATCCCACCCTCTCACCCCACCTCCTTTGTTATTTCTGAGATGTCCTGGGATTAGAGTCATTTGTACTGGGGACTGAAAACTAATTACCCTGTGTTATTCCAACTTTGTGCTCACTAACAATTTGCCATAGTCATTTGGATTAACTAGCACCAACAGCACTGGGTGTTGAATTTAAACATTACTCCAGAACACAGTAATTTAAAAATAGTAGGGTCATTGTCAGTATTTGGATAATCTTGAAATCTATATTTGAGAACCAAATCCTAGGAGGTATGTAGACCTAGAAGCTAGAAGCCCAATTTTTGATTTGGCTAATCAAATAAGCATGTGGCCAACACATGACTTACCTTCTGGTCAGCAATACCACCACCCATCTACCTTCCTCTCCACACACACACACACACACACACACACACACACACACACACACACACACAGAGTGCCGAAATTTTCTTGAAAACAAAGAGCATGGTTTGGCATTCTTTCTGATAAACTCACCATAGTAGAATAATAATTGGATCTTAATCTTTTCTATCAGTACTGGGGAACACCACACGAAGCATCTCTTTAAATATATTTTAATGACAAGGTTTAGACTGATTCTTAAAGAGCTAGGATTTTCTTACTGTAGCATCTTAGTGTCACTTGATCACAGTGAAATCCTGAAACCTATAATACATTTAAATTTAATATTTTTATTTTCTGGATAGATAAAATTGGAAAAAAATCATATTCTTTCCTTAGGGCCATCACTTAGTAGGAAGGAGTAAATATGTTTCTAGTTGTTTTGAGCACCCCCATATGGTGCTAATCATTACCAACACTGACTGACCAATGAGACAGTTGGATTTAACTAGTGTATTCTGAGATTTAGTCTGTTGTTTCTATTGCTAGATTCTAAGCAGATACATTTTCTTTCTTGTTTTCATTTAATGATTTCCATACTATCTATAATCAATTGATTCATCCTATTTTTTTATAATTCACCAATAATAATTTAGCCAAAACTAACAGGAAATTCTCCTGGAAGTCTGATCTCTAATGAATACTGAAACCAAGCTCAGTACTTTAAAGAAAGTAATTAAGAAGGCACCCCGTTGTGTTTAGGTATGCTAGGTCAGCCCAAACAGAGGATTTTTTTAAAAATTTTTATGAGCTTTTATCAAATTTAAAGTATTTTACATTTAAGACAAAATTCTTAAAGAATTTGTTAGTAGTAGTGATACTCTATAAATATTTATTTTAAAAATTATTTTTTATGTAACTTAAAGATGACTTTTTGAAATACATGGCCTAGGTATGCCAATAAAAATACCTATTCAATTTGCAAAAAAAGGAATAAATACCACAGATATTTTCTAATTAATTATATGTATACACACTATAGTAAGTGTGTGTGTGTGTGTGTGTGTGTGTGTATACATGCATGTACATGCCATATAACATCACAGCCATGTAATAACTACTAAGTGTGAAAGATTGTAGAAGTCACCTGGGTCATTGCCTTACTTTAGAAAGGGCTGCTCCTGTGTCACTCTTGGAGCACAGCTAGCTAATGTGGTTTCTTAACTCTTGCTCTTCTGCTTTGCTTTTCTTCATTGCCATCATGGTCATAACTAGTATTTGTATAGTGTTCGCCGTTTACCAGGCACTGTTGCGCTTTTTACTTCCTGATTCATGTCACCCTTAATTTCTTTGTGTATCACCTCTAAACTGCTTTTCTGTCTTTCCCTTCTCATTGAACTCAACTCTGACTTTAGATATGGTCTCCTTTCTTTTTCTTATGTTGTCATTGTCATCTTATTCTTATTTTTATGACTTAGTTCCCTATTTGTGTCACTACTTTATCTTCCTTTTATTTTTCCTCCTCTCTATGACATTTTTTTCAGTACTTTAACTTTTCCTAAAATGCTTAGCTGGCAGTCTTTGCTGGGCAGTGAGAGTTCAGGGTGACTACTCAGCACTCTCAAGGCCTAGCTGCTCACTCTCATGGCAGGAGTGCGGGGGTGGTTGGTGAGGTAGACAGGCAGGCTGGGGTAACTGGGCTTGGCAACATTTACAGCGAATGGTGTGCAGTACCAGATTAGGTCCAGAGATAATCAGCCAGTCATTTGGTTTGCTATTCAGATTAATAATCTTGAGAAAGATAAAGGCCCACTTTTTCTGATGAGTATACCCTTTTTAGAGAAGATCTTTTAGAACAGCACTTAAGAAAATTGAGCTTGTTTCAGTGTCACCTGGATGCCTTGTTAAAAAGATTGTCGAGTCCCATCCACATTGACTCTAATTCTGCAGACCTGGAGGGGAGATTAGAAATTTGCAATTCTAACTAGTTCCCAGGCTATGCAGATACTGCCTGACCACAGTCTGGCTGTTTGGGTAGTACCACTTTGTATTTCTTTCTATTTTTCTAATCTTTAACTTAAATAATTATGGATGAACTTCAAGGCCAATCACCTGTATACCTCTTTCTGTGGAAATGATCTGCTGGCAATCCCTGTAGAGTGACGTTCACTCATAGATTATTTTCTCATGGCTAAGTAACTTAAATTTCTTTAGCTTTTTACAAATCTATTCTGTAAATTTTTTATCACTCTTATTGCTCTCTTCCATTTCCTCTACCAGTTGTCTACATCATTCTCCAGTTGTAGCTATGCAAAATGAATTTAATAATCTATATAGTATTTAAATTGAAAAGAGACTTGTCTGATTCAAACTTTGGTGTATAGATTAACTTTTGGTTCCTGTAGATTGTATTTATTAAATTTATGTGTGTGTGTGTGTGTGTGTGTGTGTATATATATATATATATACATACATACATATATATATATACACATACATATATATATATATACATATATATATATATATATCACTAACAATATAATGTGCTGTGCAAAGTTAACTAAGGATACAAAAAAAAAATTAACATATGGACCTAGCACTCGTTTGAAACTCTTTATGAATGTAAAATAAAACAATAATATGACAAACAAAAGCACAGAGACATAGAGCTTTTGGAACTAGAGTGGACCAATTAAACATCAAGCCTTGAGTAACAATAAAAATTGAAAGAGCAAGCCAAAGAAAAATAATTGAGTTAATCATGCCTAACTGAAAAAAGAATGATCCTGGTAATAATTGTTCACTTTTATAACACTACCCATACAGATATATTTTCTATCTATGTCATATAGTTACCCTATGCCACTTTTTTGTAATCATTTGTTGTATAAGTTCCATCCCCTCTAGTATACCATTTAAGGCCCTCCAAGGTGGAGATGATGTCTCATACCTCTTCATATTAGAAAGCACTTAATATAGCATACGTATGTATTCTCAATTTACTATTGATTAAATAGTGAAAGTGAGCACATAGGATGTAATCTGGTTGGCAAATAAAACAGTTACTGAATGAGTTTTTTAAAGCTTACCACCATATTAAAGTTCCTTGCAGGGAGTGGTGTCTAAGTCCAAGCACAGTGGACTGCAATTAGAAGGACCTTGTTAGCATATATTGAGCTATATCAGTTCATTCGATGGTATTAATTATTTATTGAAAGTCTATCTGACCTACTCAGGTTTTTCAGCACTTATTAATTCACTTATTCCTCTTCACAACCTTCTTATGATACTGGGAGGAAAGTACAGCATACAATGATGAAATAATGAACGTAAGGTCACAGTAGTTGAGTTAGGAGTCATACCGAGGCAGTCTAACTCCCAAGTCTGTGCTCTTGATCACTCTGCTGCATCACCCGACCTCACCAGAGGAATGCCCATCACACTTTCCTTCTCTGCAACTCGGTGACACTCTCCCTTGCATTATTTCTTTCTCCAGAGTTGGACACTGATGCTTCTGAAGTATAAAGGTATCATGTGTGGTACATGTGGGTGTCAAACTTTGCCTTGATGTAGCACTGATATGTTTGAAGCGATCCAAATTTTAATAGCATATATATATCATGAGCTTAGTTTGAGATTGGTTTGAACAGGATACTGGAACTTAAGATTTTCAAGTCTGGTCAAATATTTTTATAATTGTTAATTATTAAGATTTGTATCTCGATTCTTCATTACCTGAAGTTTGGTTATCTGTTTTTTTTTTTGTAAATAAATTGTTTATTTATAAAATGAATTTCATATGCTACAAAATAGCATATTATTCACAACTGCTCTCTCTGCAAATAAGTGTCCCTCTCTTGCATTATTTCTTTTGCAGAGTTGGACATTGATGCTTATAAAGTATAATGGAATATGTGGTACATGTGCTTGGCCCTAGCACTGATATGCTTAAATTATTCAACTTTAAATAATATGAATCGATGTTGGCCACCACTTTATTTTCCTGAAGGACTTTATGTTATTCTTTTGTCACATACTGCCCTAAATTGTTATGGAAAATGAGTTTACATCCTGCAGAAATATTTGTCCAGTAAAGCAAATGAAAGATATCTAGGGAGAATTCTGTATTACCTGAAATTCACAAGCAGACTTCTCTTTTTAAATATAATTGCAGTAATTAGAAAAATATGATTAATAACAATTCTCAAATAATTTTTATTCTCCTCATTAAGCCCACATTCCACCTCATTATTTGTACAAGGGAAAAAAATGGGTCAAATTTATGTTAACAGTTATCAACTTGCAAAGGAAATAGTAACCTAGAGAAGGTTCTGTCACTTAAAATTAATCTTTGCTTGAAATAACACATTTAGAAATTGTTCTTAAACAAATAGTCATAGACACAACAGTTTGGTCGTTACCAGAGGGAAAGTGGAAGGAAGGTAGGTAAGGACAAAACGGGTCAAATATATGGTGACAGAAAGAAATTTAACACAATGCAATATATATGTGACATATTATTAAACTGTACACTGGAAACCTACAAAATTTTATAAACCAATGTCACCCTAACAAATTTAATTTAAAAAACAAGAAGCCACAGGCCAGGATAGAGGGATGTTTGGAACATTTGTGTGGTGATCACAATGTTCATTGTTTTGTCTGTGTTCTGGCATGATAATGGAGGGGCCTTGACCAATATTGATATTCTGGGAAACCGTTCATGTTCAACAGAATACCAAGGCCTAGCTGTGAGTGTCCGCGCATCTCCTAGCAACACCAAGGCCAGCTGGTAGCATTCTCAGATCCTAGATATCAGGCACTGCTTTTCTCTTTCTCACTAGTAATGGGACAGTCAATATCATGTGCCCACGGATATGAAAGGAAAACACCATCACTGAGTCGCGTGTCTGCCATAAATGCAAAATCTGAGTCTAACCATGAGGAAACATAAAACACAAATTGATGGAGATGCTAAATGCAGGCCTGCATTTCTCAAAAAAATATGAGAGAAATATGAAAGACGGTGACCGAGGAATTGTTTTAGATTAAAGGTGACAATCCAGACATAATAGCTGACTGTATGCATGATTAGAAATTTTCTGTTGCTATAATTTACATTACTGGGATAATTGACAAAATCTAAATAAATCTATTGATTAGATAATTATGGCAGTGTTAATTTTCTGGTGTTAATAATTATGCTGTGATATGCAAGAGAATGTCTTTACTTTTAGGTAATACATTGAAGAACTTAGGGGTAAAGGGCCATATCTACAACTAATTTTCAAACAGTTCAGAAAAAAAGTGTGTGTGTGTGTGTGTGTGTGTGTGTATGCAGAGAGAAAGAGAAAGATAGAAGGATAGCTAGAAAAGAGAAAACAAGATTTGGAAAATCTGAGTGAAGAATATATGAGACTTCTTTATGCAATTTTACAACTTTTCTAGAAGCTATATCAAAATTAAAAGTTAAAAAATGCTATTTCCCATTTACTAAGTGCTTTTCTTTTCTGAGTAAACATATCCTTGGTGAATGCAGCCTTGGTATTTCACTCACTGCATTCTTGAGTAAAATATCTACATTCATATATACATCTAAATCACCTACCTTAATTTTTTATAGCTATCATAAGGCTAACTTGTGGAGTTTCCTTTAGCAAATTTGGTAAAATTTGTTATAATTCATCTTTCTTTTCTTAACTCTGTAGATATGAATTGCCAGGAACATATGCATTAAACTTCCTTTTGAAAAATTCCCTTGGTGGTAGAGGCACTGCCTCACTGAGAAGTGATCCACAGGTAAGCATCTAAACAGTGAAAGTTTTCTCTTTCGACTCTGTTTCCCATGCGCTGTTGACATCATCCTCTATCAACAACATTCTATAAAACAGCACATACACTAATATTATAGCGCGCTCAATTCAGAATGAGGAAGAAAATAGGAATGAAGTGTTTTTGGATAACTTCTTAGTGAACCATGGTTATCTTCATTTTAATGAGTGTGGCTTAGAAGCAGTCCCCAACTTTTTTGGCACCAGGGACCGGTGCTCCTATGAGAATCTAATGCCTGATGTTCTGAGGTAGAGCTGAGGCAGTGATGCTAGCGCTGGGAAGCGGCTGCAAATACAGTGAAGCTATGCTCTCTGGCATGCAGTTCACCTCCTGCTGTGCGGCCCAGTTGCTAACAGGCCATGACCAGTACCAATCCACAGCCCAGGGGTTGGGGATCCCTTTTTAGAGGATTTGAAGATCATATAGCAAGAGAGAAAATTTAACATCTTGACATTTAAGAAAATAGTTCATATATGACAATCTTGAAGCTAAAGAGTATTTGGCATTCTATAGGTTGAGGACAGTTATTATTTGAAGAAAAAGTTATCACTTTACTATCATGGGCCAGTGCCAGATGAAGCCAGATACTATGGAATTGGGTTGAAATATGCCTGGGTCATCCTAAGAAGGAACCAAAATCATTAACTTTAGTTCAGTCCAGTATATCACTTAGCTTTAAATATTGCCTATTATTTAATCTGTTCTTTGAAACATCTGAAGCTCATGCAGTCATTCTAAACTATACAGTAGTCATTGGATAAAGAAAAGAATTGTAAAGTTGATGAAAACAACTCAAATCATCAGTTATGCTTCTTGTCTAAGCCAATAAGCTATAGGTATCATTAAAAGACTTATAGGCATATGGTGAATCACTAGCTGAAAAAAGACATTTCACTTCCTTTATATGTTTAATTTACTTTGATGTTTATCTGTTTATTTTGCTCTATATGTGATTATTATTTTTCTTTAAAAATTTTTTTCTCTATCACTTTCTTACCACTAGTTCATTCCCATATAAACATTTGATTCAGGAACTGTCTGTCCTTTGCACATATTAACTTTTTTTTTCCATTTTGTTCTTCACAGAGAATTCATCTATAATAATATATTTTACTTGTAACTGTGTTCCCTTACTATGTGTTCTTGAAATTTGTTGTCATTATATTAAATAAAATCTTATTTACCCAAATCATTAAAATAGAAATCACTTTTTAAAAATGGGTGACATGAAAATTAATAACTATAGTAGAATTCTTTTAACACTCAATACTTGTCTGTCTATTCAACAGGGCAAAGCACTTGAACAGATGGTACTGGACTTCTAGATCAAAGATGCTCCTGACTTAAAGTCATGAGTGGGTGACTAAAAGATCTTTGGGAAACAGTACAAATGCCAAATTGAACAGGAGGTAAAGGAATATAGAAAATATGCATTATAAGTAAACACTAACTTGGTGAATCGAATACCAGCATTAATAAAGTGGTCACTGGAAGGTAGAAGGGAATAGGTGATTTTTAACAAATACAGAACAGTAGACACCAAAGATAGATATGAAACAGATAAGAGGACTGGTAGATATATCCTGTAAGCACATGATGAAGATGTTCTTTTTTTCTGTCAAGCATAAACTTTAAAAACTTGATAAATGTGATATGTTTAATAATATATTCATTTTTAGAGTCTCTCAAATATCAAAATCCAAGATGGGCTAATCTTGTTATTTGTTTCAAGGGTATCCTCTTGCTCTTCTTTTAAAATGTTATTTAAACATCATATTACCTATTTTAAACAATCTATGCATAAGTATACAGATCAAGTTCAGGTTCGAAGAAGCAGTCTATCAATTATTTAGATAATTTTAACATATTTGTAGTATTCTCACACTGAATTTGGAAAAATAGTAAATATTTGAATATTTTATCCTTCTCGTATTGAAAAGTTTGAAAAGTTAATGAAACATTGACTGAATACTTTGAACTCAAATTACATTCAAGATCTGCTATAAAACTATTATCACATTTTAGACCAGGGTATAGCATTTAATCACTTTTTTAAAAAAATTAAATTTATTGGGGTAACATTGGTTAATATAATTATATAATTTTCAGGCATACATTATAATTTCACATCTGTATTTTCTATTGTGTTTACCACCCAAAGTCCAGTTTCCTTCAGCTACCATATATTTGATCCCCTAAACCCATTTCGCCTTCCTCCTACCCTCCTATATTTGACCCCCTTTACTCCATCTACCTCCCCCGTCCCCCCATCTCCTACCCTCTGGTAACCACTAGTCCATTGTCCATGTCCACGAGTCTTTGTTTGTTTGTCCTGTTCGTTTGTTGCTTTTAGGTTTATATCGCACATATAAGTGATATCATGTGATTTTCAACTTTTTCTGTCTGGCTTATTTTGCTTAGCACGATTATTTCGAGGTCCATCCATGTTGTTGCAAATGGCAGTATTTCATCTCTTCTTATGGCTGAATAATATTTCATTGTATATATGTGCCACAGCTTTTTTATCCAATCATCTATCGTAGGACACTTCGGCTGCTTCCATGTCCTGGCCACTGTGAATAATGCTGTTATGAACATTGGTGTGCAGATATCTTTTTGGTATGAGTTTTCAAGTCTTTGGGGTAAATACCCAGTAGAGGGATTGCTGAATTATATGGTAGATCAATTCTTAGTTTTTTGAGGAATCTCCATACTGTTTTCCATAGTGGCTGTACCAATTTGAAGTCCCACCAGCAGTGGCATTTAACCACTTTTAATTAACTACAAATATTTTCTGTTCCATGGTAAATAGTATGGTAATGATTTTAGTGATTTGATATAATAAAAATGTGATTAAGAATTTTAATGAATTACTCTGATGAACCTGGTTTTCCTTAGTGTCTATTATTAATATGATGTCCTTATCAGCACCCCCAGAGCTCTAATTTAATACTAGAGATTGACATCACTGAGAGCCTATTGTTACTTAAAAAATGAGGGAAGATATCATGCTTCTGGGAACATGCATGTAAAATTTACTGTAAATAAATGCTCTGAATAGGAATGGAATTAAAAACTCTCGTTTTCATTAAGATTTGTAGCATAAGTAAATGACCGACTGTCACTCTGTCAATTTATTGTACACCAATATATATGCGTGAATTTCTTGAGGCATCTATGCGAACTTGGCCAACTGGCTGGGTTTGGTAGTTTTCTCTTTTAGAGTCTATAGCAGAAATTAAAGCGAGTGGATAAAAGCAGTACAGTCTTTTTGACTTCCACTTCTAAATGTTTCTGGAGCTACCCTTTAGATCTGCTTCTTACTTTCCTGTCTCAGAGGAACAAAATTTTCTTACTCATCCCCAGTTCTAACTCCTCCACCTGTGTGTGTTTTTTTTAGGAGCAAAGGTTACCTTTTTTTAAAAATTTTAATTTAATTTTTTTATGGTGACATTGGTTAACGAAATCCAATGTTTCAGCTGTACACTTTAACAATAAGGCATATATATATTTATGCTGTGTGTTCACCTTCCATAGTTAGATTTCTTTCTGTTACCACATATTTGACTCCTTTACCCCGTCTATCTCCCTCTTCCTCCCATCCCTTACCCTCTGGTAACCACTAATCCATTGTCCATGTTCATGAGTCTCTATTTGTTTGTCCTGTTCATTTGTTGCTTTTAGGTTTATATTCCACATATAAATGGTATCATGTCATTTTTAGCTTTTTCTATCTGGCTTATTTCGCTTAGCGTGATTATTTCGAGGTCCATCCATGTTGCAAACGGCAGTATTTCATCACAAAACGGCTGTGAAGACATCTTGGGTGATATAAGACTGAATGTAGGAAATCTAGTAATACTGAGGACGTCTAAGTGTGGCCAAAACCTTGGGTGTGGCCTCGGGGTTGGCCTCCATTGGCTCCCTTGTTGGTAGGGCCTGCTGAGTCTGGCTTGGCACCCAGAGGTTTGCGGCGTGGTCGGTTTGCTTGCTCTTTTGTGAGTGGCAGGTCACTAGTGGATAAGACAGGTGATCTAAATAAGAGGCCCCAGGCCACTCTCATGCTGATTGCAAGCTTGTGTTCCCAGCTTTCAGAGTGCATTTAGAACTCTGATTTTCTCGGTGTGATCTGGCCCCCAAAGATTAGAGCCAGTGGGAATGGAGTTCTTAGTGGATACCACAGCTACACCTCAGAACTCTCTCAGACCCCTGACTGAGAATTAAATGATAAAAGAATGACAGATGGGAAAAGAGAAAGTGTTATACCTGTAAGTGTTAGAACATGAAATAATTATGACCAAAGAGCAAATATCCTGGTTTATTCCTTTTGTAAGTTAAAACTAATTGAACATTAAAATTATAGTGATTTCTGATTTAAACTTCTGTGTGGATGAAAACAATATCAGATTTTTAAATTAATCTTTAAAGAAAAAAAGTCTTGGAATTTATTTTCCTTGTTAATTCTATGTGATCCAATTTCAGCTCCACTCATATTTTTTATATGTAAAGTCTGGGTGTAAATTAAAGGAAAGTAACTTCATGTAATCTGACTAAAAGGCAGCTAGGATAAAAATAAGTAAACTTAATTCAAGCACACAGTTTTGTGTCTACAGATAACCAAGGCAGCCTGGTTCTTGGGAGAGAGCTCCCTCCTTGAAATTATTCCAGTTAAGTCTGAGACTTCTTAAGTTTAAATTTAAAATCAAATTTCCATTTTTCATAGTTGCTTGAGCTGTTTAGGTACAACTCAGCTTTAGCTGAACTACACTGAATTTTGTTTTACAATGGGTGGGACAAAAGTAAATGTACTTACAAAAATACCAGAATGATACTTTTACTTCCCTTCAAATTAACACTAGAAATTAGAGATGTTATTCTTTACAAAAACGTCAATAATGTATATTGCTACGAAATATTGATGTTTATATCATTTTTAATTTCTGTGCAGTTGAATATGTTATCAAAAGAGCCATTGATTTCCAGCACCAGCTGTTGCCAAACTCCTGCTCAGTCTCCTGTCTCCTCCTTATGTAATTAGTTATTGTTTTGCTGGAGTATGAGTGATTTCTTTCTTCCTTTTTTTTTGTTTAATTCAATGAGGCATTGCATTTTTTAAAGCAATTCTTGTAAATCTTATTTAGATTGTCTAAGTGCTGAACAGTGACTTATCTTCTTTTTCTGCTAATTACTCCCTGTGAAAATTCACCAAGAACCACAGTTAAGACTCTCAGAAGGGCCTGAGTAATTTGATTTTCATAGGCCCATGGACCATTCACACTTGGAGGGGTTTAGAGAGCATCTCATTCTAATCCAGCTCAGGACACTTTGTGGATGAGGCTTGCTAGGCCTCAAAAGTGTCAGTGGTCTCACAGGCCATCAGATATGAGTATCTAGTGCCAAACCTGATATTAAGAAAGTTCTGCATTCAGTTACCTGTCATTATAGCTTTATGATGTGTATGCATTTAGAAAGGATTTTTGAAATATAATAACGTGGCCTCTGTTGGTGTTCCTGGTATTCAGTGTTACTGGTGACTGCAGTGCTGCCCTGGTGGGGATAGCAAGACCTGATTCTCTGCACATTTCCTCTAGGAATACAGTGGTGTTGTAATTAACCTTTAAATATGTAGCCAAAGGCTGTTGTCACATTTGCTTTTATTAACAAACCTGGGTTACCCAATATCCACATTTACTGTTGCTTCATAATGATAAACTAGAATCAAAAGTAAATAAGATGAATTTATAAGGTTGCTATATCTGCTCCAAGTTATTAAGGGGCAACATGGTTTGCCATTTATTATTTGTATTTTAAAGTGAAATGTGCTTTATGTGTTGGGTACCTCAACATTTTTAGTCATTGCTTTGTATTATGTCATTTTATCATTTTTAAAATAGACATTTGGTGTTTTTTGTACCTTGTGAGAGACATTTTCAAACAAACAACTGGTTTTTACCTTTGTTTTTATGAATCATCAACGACTTCATTGGCTGTGAGCAATGAGGGGTGGGGAGGGGTGGGCATATCTCCTGCATGTGATGTCCCTTGTGCTGGCTGCCTACTGACAGTCACTCTGCCCTTACACTCAGCTCTCACTTTGTGCCTGCATTCTGTTCACCTCTGTGGCTTTGTGCCAAGTCATCAGAGAGGTCTGAGTAAAAGCTCATCCTTCGTCTACACTGCATTCTTCGGTGACTGTGCTGTCAAAGCACAAAGGGAAGAGCACCTCTTCCTGACTGAAGAGTAATACAGATGGTATTTTACGTGATGCATCACACTGTAAAGCTTCATACAAGGCTGCAATATATTTGATTCTGTTTAATCCTCCAAACAGCCCTCTGAAGTATTATTCCCATTTTAGACAGACGAAACTGAGGCTCGTTGTGGCAAATGACTTGAGTTCATTTACTTGTAAATGGCCTTAAACTTGGAATCTCTGCCTCCTTTACATTGCAGCTGCCTTAATTAATTAAAAATTTATATTAAGCTATATTTTGGTCATTTTGGTCATTTTTCATAATATTAAATGTTAATTCTTTGTTTTGCTATGTGTTCTTATTTTGCTGTTAGCAAAAAAAAAAATCTCCAACTAAATCCTGTCTGGTTGGAGTGTGGCCTTTAATCTTTCCAAAGACAATAGGCAGGATTAGGCCCTCATCATAAGGTGCCAGCCAACAGGGAAGCTGGGGAAATCTTCCTTCCTGGAGGTAATTGATTCCTATTAGCCTAACACTCCAAGTAGCACTGGATTAGGAGGCTCCATGAAAAGGTCTCTGCTCTTTTTCCTCTGCTTTCAGAGGGGAGTTCATAAAAGCCTTTATTCTGCCCACCTCCCTAGAGTTAGGGAGTTAGGGCTTCTGTTTGTGTCTTTGGGGTCAGACCTGAGCATATGTAAACAAATAAGAAAAAACTAACAGAAGAAAAACAGATGTTAAGATTATCATTATTTAAGTGCTCTATGATTTAATTCAAAAAAATCTAAGAACAACAAAATAATCATAAAGGACAATAATTTAAAACCATGAAGTTTAGAAAACCAAAACCAGGCTTAGGACCCAGGGGAAAGTTTTAAGAGGTAAGAAGCCTGCAGCTCAGGTTCTGCTTCGACTCTATGCCCTTCGGCAAGACATCCAACACCTGGTCTAGGCATCCCTGACCCAGATTCCTGTGTCTAAGGAGGGTATTGGACTACTGGCCACTCAATTGCTAGGGCCTTCCTGGTGAGGGTATACTGCTAACCAAAACCTTAACCAGACCTTTCTCACTATTGCAGTAAAATAACTGATGTTAAAAATTGGACCTGTTGTCATTTGAGAAGCAGAGAAATGAAGTCCAAATTAAAAAGTTGTGGGACCTAAATTTAGGGTAGATATTTCACTGAACTTCCAGGGCTGCGCACAGCGCCTTGCACATAGCAGGTACTCAGATAAATAGATGGCAGGTGTGTGAACTGATGCGCGGTCAGGCCTTCCCCAGTGGTGGTGAACTGGGGGCCAAGGAACTGTGGTTGAGTCCTGATCCACACTAATGTGGTGATGGAAACAAAATTATAAACTTCAATTTCTTCCTGTGCAAAATGATGTTGATACTTCACAGGGTTATGAGGGATAAATGAGAAAACAGTTCAGTGCCGAGCGCATAGGAAGCAGTCAATATCATCATTATGTCCTCCACTCCAAGCCCTTTTCTGAGAAGCTGGGAGGCTCCAGAGGTAAGAGCTCTGCTAGCAGGAACTCCATTAGCCTTCCAGGCTTCTGCCCCTGAGATTGAGACCTCTTTCTCTTCATACCCACGCGATGTGGTCCAGGGCAGGAAGGTGAAGCCGGGAAGTTAAGTGGGCCCTCTAAGCCCCACTTTCAGCCTCCTCTGCGCAGAGACCCAGTGGAATTTTGGCCTGCGCAGCTGGAAGAAGGACCCTGCGAACCGCACCTGGGAGGGCACCAGGGCCAGGGCCTGAACCGCAGGTCGGAGAACTGTCACTGTTGCTCTTTCAGCAGGAGGGCAGGGAAGCAGTGGCCGAGGTGAGAGTCCACCTTTCAGTGCAGTGTATGTGTTGGCCAGGAAAGCCTCAGTTCTTTTAGAATCACCAGGAGACCCATTTGTGCCGGAAATTCGAGTAGCCTTTCATACAATCTAAGAAAGGAGTCCTTTCTAGTAAACGGAGGGGACTCTCTTTCCAAATAACCGGTCCTGGGCTTTTCCTCCTAAAAGCAATTGTCTTCCCTTAGTTTAGCTAAAATTGATGCAGGCAAAAAAGTATTAATGGGAGTGTGAGCCTCTTAGTGTATAAACATTTTTTATGAAGTGTGTCTCTAGGGAGCCATCGAAAACTGACTCAGCCACAGAAATATATGCAACTCTGAGGATGTTGAGAATTGGCCTTTTGCAAGGTTACAATTACTGTTGAAAAAGAGAGAAGGAAAGGTCAATCAGTACAGCCAACAAGAGCTCCTTTGACACTATTTTCAGTTGAAAAGTAGCCTAATCTTCACTAAGTCCTCCTCCTCGCTGAAGAGATCCCAAACAAGATAAATGAAGATGCTCCACTGCCTCCTTCTGGTTACTCCAAGCCAAAATCTGGGAAGGTGGAGCAAGGGGAGAGGTCTGCATTCAGTCAATTTTTCGGCTGGGGGGGCGGGGGGAGTAAATATATGTATATTTTTTTAAGTGGCATAGCATTCTGGCTTAAAAACCGCTAGTTATCAGGGACAAAAATAATTATGGACACTTCCCATCCTCATTCATTTCCAAAGACAGCAGTGCCTGTATCTTGAGCAACCTTCCCGGATTCATGCCTCATATTGATCTTATCTCCTTTTTGCTTTAAGTGACTCCTTTTCCAGAGGCGGAGGTCAAAGGCATTAACCCCACCGGGAAAGAAAGAAAAATCAAAGGCAAATCACCTCGGCACTGCCTGCCTCTCCCAAAACGCCCTGGGAATGCAGCTATTGAGGGTCTTTGGGTGAGTTCTCCTTAATATTTTTTTTTGCTTTAAAAGAGCCCTCCGTGGAGCCATGAGGCAGTTCTCCATGCTTTGTCTCCTTCAAATTCCCGAGATGGAGACAGTCCCACGTGTTATAAACCGCGTTAGTGACCACCAGAGACGGAAATTGCTAATTACCAAGTCCCCCTTTGATCTCCTGGAGCCTTTTGGCTCTAGACACCTCTAGTATCTCGGCGCTTTCCCAGAGCTGGAGCCGACTGGTGCGTCCAGCTCGACGTGCGGTCTACAGTTACTGTCTACGACGAGGTCTGGATCAGATTTTTTAAAATTTCCCCAGATTCCCCTGACTTTAAATCCAGCAGCTAAGCTGGTATGTGCTCCGGGAATCTAATAAGCGCCCCTGTGCCGAGGCGTTTGATTAGTTTCAGCAACTCACTAGCCCGGCGCTTTTCTGGGGAAATAGATGATTTTAAATTTCCACGTCCACTGCCTCCCTCCCTTTCTCCGCCTTCTTTCGATTCGTTTGTGGGAAATGGAATTTTCCTCTCTTTGCTGGGACTATAATGTGATTCGGGATCGTTTGTGAAATGAACAAGTCACCAGCAAGCGGGACGACTGGGACATAGCGCTGATGGCGGACTGGGGGGTGGAAGCAAAGGCCCGGCCTCGGAGGAAAATGGGGAGCCAGCTTCCTCCTGGTCGGGTAAAGGCCCCTTCATCTTCCAGGTAAGATGAACGGCCCTCCATCCATCATCCGCAGCGACCCGAGATGAAATCTATTAGCCCTGAACTGCGCGGCTTTGTGGAGCCAAATGAGGCTGTCCATTGTGGCCTTTGTTTGCAGAATTTATTCATTTGCATAACGCATTAGCACGGAATTCTGCGCAGGATGGTGACTCCGCGTGCCCAGCCTGGCCCCGAGGGCACCTCAGCAGCTCCCTCAACCTGGCTGCTCCCCGGGACCACCCTCGCGGATGCATCCGGGTCACCGTGCAGGCGCTTGGCAAGAAACTCTGTCTCATCCTTCCTTGGCCACCTCTGAGGGGGCTGAGCTTTGAAAGAAAGTGGGAAAATTTGGGTGGGTGAATCGAAGCTACATCCATGTGACCCTGAAGCCGGAGAAATATCCTGAAGCCGGCTTTCCAGGAGAACGTTAGGGGCTTCGCGGTTTTTCACGCCGACCGTTGGGAGCCGCGCGCTCAACGGTCACTTGGTGCCTCGGAGCGCAGAGGCGCCCAGGATTCGGGTCGCTGGTGCGCGCGGGACCTGAACGCTCTCCGTCGCTACCCCACCCGCGCGCCGGCTGAAAACAAGGGGGGATTCCGAGCACTTAAAAGGGAGGAGGTTCCGTGGCGTGCAGGAAGTTTAGGAAGGAGTCCGCAGGTTTTAGAGGTGTGCAGACTTCTCAGAGTAAATGCAGATATTTAGTTAGCCGAGGTCTCTGGGTATCCTACCCTTTAGAGGGAGGTGGTTCTGCTCAGGAATCTCGCCCGAGGGGACTTTCCGCAGAAAACATCCTCGAAGTGCCCTGAACCTGCCCGGGTCCAGACAGGTGCAAAAGCTTTCCTGCGGCCGCGCCTCGGCCTCTGCTTTCCAAAAACAGTCGCTTAAAAGCTGGAAGTGCTTAGGTTGCCAGTGCAAGAGGGAGCGGGTCTGGAAAGCATCACGGTGCAGAACCTGGAGCCCAGCGTCCTTCCGCTGCCTTCCAAAGAGCCACGGTCCCGCGCGCGCCCAGCTGCGAGCGCCGCTGGCCACCCGCGCCCAATCAGCGCTCTCGCCGGGTCTGTGACGGCGTTCGGCTCCGCCCCCTGGACTGCGATAAAAAGCTTCGGCGAAGGCGGCGCTCCAGAGCACCGCGCTCGGCCCTGCGCCCCGGGAACCTGTGCGCTCCAGGTGCGCTTCTTTGCTTGCTGCTCGCAGCACCCATCTCACTGTCCCCGCGGTCATCCCCTCAGTCCCCTGTACGGTGCGACCAGGCCAATCTGCAGGCTTTTCCCCCTTACTTTTTTCTCTCCCTTTCTCCGCCGCAGCCGCTGTAGCCTGCGGCGCTGGGCCGCTGGCCCGCAGGTGAGCAGCAGCGCAGCGCCTCTGTCTCGCAAACCCACCTTGCTTTGGCCGTCCCTCCAAGACTCCTCCCTTTTCCTTGCAGGATGAAGACCCCAGTGCTTGAGGCGGTGTCCCTACTTCTGGAGAAGCTGCTCCTCGTCTCCAACTTCAGGTTCTTCAGTTCGGGTGCCCCAGGCGAAGACAAGGCGAGGAACAGTTTCCCGGAGATCAACTCTTTTCTCCGCGGTGATGTGTTAGAGGTTCCCCGGACCCACCTGACCCACTATGGCATCTACCTGGGCGACAACCATGTCGCCCACATGATGCCCGACATCCTGGTGGCCCTGACGGACGACAAGGGGCTCACACAGAAGGTGGTTTCCAATAAGCGTCTCATCCTGGGCGTTATTGGCAGGGTGGCCAGCGTCCGCGTGGACACAGTGGAGGACTTCGCCTACGGAGCCAAAATCCTGGTAAATCACCTGGACAAGTCCCTCAATAAGAAGGCGCTGCTCAACGAGGAGGTGGCGCAGAGGGCGGAGGAGTTGCTGGGCATCACTACCTACAGCCTACTATGGAACAACTGCGAGCACTTCGTGACCTACTGCAGATTCGGCACCGCGATCAGTCCCCAGGCGGACAAGGTACGAAGTATGACTCGCCGGTGGACTCTTTGGGGAAGCCGCCTTCCATTTCTAACTTTTCCTTTCCCCTGGGATCAGTGATTGAATTCTAGATTTAGTTACGAATTCTCTGGTGTTCTTAAGGGGGAGACCGAGTATATAAATGGCGTTGTACCTTGGAAGCTCTCTCAAAAGGCGCTGTGAAAGAGTGTGGCAATGCAGTACCGCTCCCTGAGAGTCCAACAAAGCTGCCCAGTTATTGCTACTGAAGTCGTCAAGGTGTCCACCCAGCGTAGTTTGCAACTTTTCTCAAGAATTGCTATTGGAAGGACGGTGTCCAGAGTTTATATTTAATCCATAACACTATATACAAATCGTGTCTTTAAAATAAGGGAGCTTGCAGTGTTCTCCCTCTGTAAGCTGAAGGAGCGAAATCCCTTTGCTTAATGTAAACTATCAAAATTTCCAGTAAGAAGACCTCCCCGGTAGATAATATCCTTTATTCTTTTAAGGCTTCAGACAAGTCTTCCTGAGTATTATGAATTCTTTCTGTGTTGGCTTTAATCCCCATCTAGACGTTCTCATTATTAGCATCCTTTACCTATTAACCCCAAAGGTGGGTTAAATTGTTATAGGAGTTCCCCAGAGAACAAAACGATTGGTTTTTAAGAAGAGCTGTTAAATATTGGAACATAATTTTTATGGATAGTTAAAAAATGCAATATTAGAATTTAAGATTTTTAAATTAGACACAAATCCAAACTGGGAGAGGAATGAATTTTTATTTCTTTTCGAGCTCTTAACTTCTAAAGATAGCTAACCTTTTAAGCCTGCAACTTCATTTGCAATTAGAAGCTTTCTCAGCCTTCGCTGCAGTTGTTAAAGAGGTATTGTTAATGTTCACTCTTAACAAGGAAGTCTAGGTAATCACAAAATGAGCTTCGTGTTTGACTCTTTGCATTTAGATTTTTGAACCAAAAGAATCTGAGTCCATGTAAGCGATTTTTTATTGCTCCACATCTTGATTAATTTTTTGACCCATAGGAGAAAATCTTTCCTCTGTGGCAGACCATGAAAGTATCATGCTTTTATACATTGATATATGAAACTCCTTGTAATTATTTATAGAGCCACAACAGGCTCAATCTAGGAATGCTTTTCTAAGTAAAATAAAAATACAGTTAGAGCACTGTGCAGTGATTCAGGAATCACAGCCCCAGTCCAGGCCTGTTTAGAAATGAACTTCACCACATTTGCAAACACTGGGTCCAAAAGTGTACAAAAGGAAACACATAAGATTTACTTAGGAATGAAGCAAATCATTTCTCTAAGGAAAACAGTACTTTTATCCCATAATTAAGAGTTACCCTTTTGTGGAACACATATAGTTCTGTATTACATATTTCTACCGAAAAACAGTACAAGTGCTTTTTTAAGGTAGCAAAATATTTAATCTGCATAAATAACTAGTTGGAGTAGTTTTTCATCTTTGGAAACTTTGTCGGGCTTTACAGAAGTAGAAAAGGGTTTTAATTGCTGTTGCTACATAGCACCTCTTGTGAAACAGTTTTTGTCTTCATTTTGAATAGTTTAACAATTTGGCCACAGAGTAGAATTCCCGGGAAAAAAAATCTCCATCCCAAATTTTCCAATTCTAAGAACTGTGTTTTGACCATGTCTTGTAAGAAGTAGGTCATTAATACTAAAGGAGGACTGGTTTCTACTTTTCAGAAACATAAGCAATTACTTGATTTTTGGATGTGAGTTTTGAGTTCTTCATATGTATAACTTTGCCAGCTTTAACACAAGAGTTGCAAAGTCGTCTCTTAAATCTGAGTTTAAACAAATTCTCAAGAGAACTTTGCCTCATGAAAACACTGCAACTAATTTGAAAATGAACTGGGAGAGAATCCTTTATTTCTTTGTAGTGATGTTTTTTACAAGTTTAGAAATCATAAAATTAAGGATTTTTTTTAATATGACTTCACAATTTCAGTGTTTCATAAACTATAAAGCCCTTTAATTAGTAAACATTACTATTCCTTATGCTTTTTTTTTTTTTTTAACTATGCTTTGTTTTGTTTTACTTTGCTGTTATTGCTTTTTGTTGCCCAAAATGAATGTAAACACCTCTTTTAATTTCTGGGGATTCAGTGCTCAGAATGCCCCTACAGGCTTCTTAACACCTAGAAGTGCAGGCGACTTCCTGCTGTTGAGCACCAGTAAAGATGCCATGAGGGCTGACGGCCAAGTGAACAAGAATGGGACATCAGAAATGAGACGCTCCTTGACAAAATCTGCTTCTGGAGAAAAGAGAGTCCACATGATTCTGTTTGCTTTAATTAAAAATTACTAGGAAAAAGATAAAAGAAGCATAACCCTATCAAGACAACTTACTCATTTACCTAAATGTATATTTTCCCATTATTTGCCAAGCAACTTTTCTCATTGTCCTGAAAACATTTAGTTTGATCATCACTACTTAAAGATTGTGTATTTGTTACTCAATGTCTTATTAGTTTAGTAAAAAGAGACAAAATATATGTTTGACACTGTATTTAGATATGGTATAAAAATATGGATATAGATAACCTTATAGTCAAGATGGTATATTAGAATATATTGGATTTGTGCATTCTGTCTACTAAGAATTTGGAGACCTAGTTGTCCAATAGTATTTAAGCCACTGTAGGAGACACTAAGAGCTTATACTATGTTATTTCTAGAAAATGAGCTTAAAACTAGTATAACAAAACTCATATAAAAATGGAGTAATTAATTACTAAAATGTGCCTGGACAGTGATGAGGTAGAGATAATTGTCAGCAGATGTAGCAGTAATAATTATTGTAACACCTTACATTTACACAGCATGTAGAAGAATGAAGAGTACTTTTGCATAAAATATTTCATTTGATCCTCACAACGACCTCACTGTTCCCATGGAGAAGAGGATAGTCTGGACCGGTTAAATGATTTACTTGAGGTCACAGAGATAAGAAGTAGATCCTGGACTCAAACAGAGGCCATCACTTCTGAGTAAAATTAGTTTTTGAAGAAAAAAATTACAATATATGAGAAGAATATACTCTTCAGGGGTAGGGGTCATATTTAAGTTATCTTTCCAAGTTTTTAATTACATAATTGATTGTGAATTTGTTTATTTAGGCAGGGAATGAGATATCACAACAAAATTAGACTTTCTATGGCTATAGATTTTGAGACTTATAAGAAAGTAAAGTTATCATTTATATCATCAAATTTTAGAATGGTAAATTGTAGAAATAGAATTCACCAATAATAAATATAGGCTGAATTCAATTATTTAATAGTAGAGATCTCTTCATCTAATTTTAGAATGTGATTGTTATTGTTAGGCAGTTTAATGTTTTTAACCTTTAATCCTGAGTAACTTTTATGTGGTTGCATTCTCTATAGTTTTCTATAAAAGTTCTGTATTTACAAAGGCAAAGGCAACTGCCATTACTAACTCAGTGGCCTAAAGTTTTGTTTCAGCTGCTATGGGATGTGGAATCAAATTGAACTATTAACATCTTAAGTTCTTTCATAAGTCAAAAGATAAATTCCAGTTCTTCTTGTAGACAGAAAATAGCTGGGAAAATTGTGCTTTATTATTTGGTATCTATAATTCTTAGACATAGTCACCTTTTCTAATATTCTTAAATTTTATTTTCCAGTTTTGTGAGAATTTGAAGATAATTATTCGTGATCAGAGAAGTGTTCTTGCTTCAGCAATCTTGGGATTGGCATCTATTGTCTTTCTGGGCTTGGCATCATACACTACCCTTCCTGCAATTTTTATTCCATTCTGCTTATGGATGGCTGGCTAACTTCACATCCTTGTGTCAGTGTGTGTATTCTGTGTATAAATATGTTTATATTTATAGAGCAAAGTCAGTATAAGCATCCTCAAGAAAAATGTGACCTGTGACACTGTTCTGGATAAAAACGTGATTACGAATCACACAAAGTGCTTACTGTGTAAGCCCAAGAACAAAGGCTTTCTGATCTTCCTCAGGCAGTTCCATTTTAAAGCACTGGAAAATAGCACCTTGTGATAGAATTCATCATTACAAGAAAAACCAGCCCCTAAGATGATGGCCACAGGAGGTTATTTGTGTTATTTTTTCTCCTGTAATCATTTCTCTTCTCTGTTAGGCCTGAATTTGAAGACTGGTAGCCCTATTGAATGAAATTACTAACTTTATTGTAAGTTTATCCTGTTTCATTGAAAAACTTATATAAACTGAAAGAATTTCCCACGTTCAGATGAAAACTTGTTTGATAATTGACCAAAAAAATTCTCAATCTTTTTTTCATGTATTATACATAATTCCCAGTGAGTGAAGAATATTTACATTAATTGAAATCATATTGGCAAAGTTACGGTTTAATGATAAAGTAACTGAAGTATAGAAATCTGTTTTCCTGCAGAAATAGCTAATATAGCATCAGCTGAACAATTTGATTTGGCTTTACTTAATAGGAAGCCAGGCATTTATTTATTTTTTTTCTTTTATGCATCACTGTGGTTACCTTAAACCACTCCCAGAGGTAAATGGATATAGAACTGATATAATTTGGGTACTTGGAGTGTGTATGTGCCAATTAAATATGCAGATATCCTCATACGCTCAGACTGAGAGACAAATTAAGTTTGGTCTTGATTGCTTTATTGTCTTACCAGTGTGGTTATTACAGAGTATTTGTGGAGGTGAATGTCAAAGCATGTTTAATCCCTTTTCTTATGCCCTGCTTGTGGTGAAACTTGCATATATGTCATTGGATAGTTTATCTTTTAAAGTATTTACTAATGTACTGTATAATTTTTAAAAGCCCTTAGATTTGTTTTCTAGTCAGTTTTCTCTTTCACTGCCAAGTAGTAAGCTTATATCCTTAAAAGAAGGGTGCCACAGCAGTTATATAAACCCTGAACAAGTAGGACCAAAGGAAATAACTGTTAGCAATGATTTTTACATGTCTTAGTACTACCAGGCATGTAAATTGACTACACTGATGCTGCTTTCATATCAAAGTTGAGATGTAGCAGTGTTAAGGCAGGCATTCAAATACTTTTCCAAAATTATAAAATCCTACAATTAAGCCACAAGATAGACTTGCATTTCAAGTATTAAAGTTACTTTATAAACTATTGAGAATCACAAAATAATCAGTCATATATTGACTGGTATGAGGAGGTTGGGTCAATCACTCAGTGATCCAAACAGAACAGATTTAAGAGCAGATTTTTAGTGTAACTGATGTTTTATCACCAGTAATTTACCCACAACAAATTTAGCTAGAGTTTAATAATAATAAAGTTTTGTGTTTAATCATTTAAATTAAAACATGAAATGGCAATACCACAGAATAAAGTTGTTCTATGGGCCTATTCCAACCACTTAAAATTATTTTACCTATGTATATGTAAAAGCAACAACAATTAGAAATCCATTGTATTAGTGTTTTTCACTCCTGTATATTACTCTTGTAGCAACTGTTTAAATCATTTTTTTAAAAAAATATGGTGTCCTCATAAATAATTAACATCTTTTTGCAGACTTTAGTATTTATTGCATGTAACAAAAAAACGACTACATGTTGTTAAATCTGTTCAAAGATGACGATCCCTTGTTAAATGCCAAGGGGTATGTAAGGTTGGAATTAACAGTTAGTCTTGACTTCATGTCCTGAAAGCAAGATTCAATTCATCATTCATTTGAGTGCTCACTATATGCCAGGCACTGACCTGTTGCGATTTCATGGTCTAGAATTAATATTTTTTAATTAACCATATAAAGTGTATACAGTGCTCTGGGAATATAGAGGAAGAAGACATTAAATCACCAGAGCAACCTGAAGGAGGTAATGTCAGCACTAAGCTGAGAAATAGTGAGAGGTGATCTTATCACACCGATGTGTTGTTCCACTACTTGTGGGAGAGGGAACTGGGAGGAAGGTTTTATTTACTAAATGCTCCACAACACTAGAATTTGTTGAACTTAGGAGAAAAAGACAGTTTTATTGTGCTCAGTTTGATTAGTTTCTTATCTACATAGAAAGAGATGTAAATATTCCTGATTGTGGTTGTAGAAGAAATACTGAGCCATTAATATGTGTTGTAATGAGTTTCCAGAATTCATCAGTTAATATTCATCCTTATGATCCTGCAAGCACGTTGTATTTTTAAACTTCTAACTTGTGCAATGGCAATCAAGTAATATCTGATGCAATGTTTTGTTGCCAAACAGGACTATTGAAATAATGTAAGGGTCAGGTACTAGACAGGTATTAGGGATGAAATGGTACATGAGATATGGACCTTTTCCTAAAAGTTTATGGCAACATGGACATAGAAGTATTAAGACTTTATGCACTAGAACTAATTGAAGGCACAGAAAAAGAAGGCATAGAAAAAAACCCAAGTAGGTTGGTTTTATCTGGTAAGGCCAAAACCATAGGGACTGTGTACTGAGTTGGAAATATGAAGTGTTTCCTGGTGACAGATTTGAAAAGGACATTTTACACAATAAGAACAGTATGAGCAAATGCATAAAAACTGCCCACAACATGCCTGGCACATAAGTGTGAGGTACTATTACTATTTGTTGACTGAAAGCATGAAACTCCATTGGGCATTCAGGCAAATGCAAGTGGTTCAGAGGCTGGAGTAGAGCAAGGCTGATGAGGAGAGAAGTCGGAAAAGGAAAGCAGTGATCAAGTGGTGCAAGTCTTGTGTAGACCAAGGAGTGTGGACTTTATGAACAGCAAGTGGAGATTTGAGATTCAGAAAGGTAACTCCCAAAAGCATGGAGGAAGAATGGGAGCATGGGACAAGACAGGACAAGGGGATCTATTGGGAGACTAGCTGTGGTCTTCAGTCTCAAACAAGAGCCTGTTAATTGCGAGGGTGGAGCCAAACATGTCAAGGAAGTGTCTGTCAATAGACTTTAGCCAACTCCTTGTTTGAGTAACTCTTGGTGGGGGGGTCAGGGGAAGTCATGCATCCTTTCCTGCCAGAAAGTTGGTTCCTGAAAAATAAATTAATATGGTGACTGTGTGTATATTGGATACACCAGATCTTTGTTCTGCTAGATATATTTCTTTCTAAGGACAAGTAAATATGTAAGTTTTTTTCTTGTTTAAAAATTATTTTTTTTCAGAATATAGATATATTTCCTATTTTCCATTTTCTATTTCATACTATCAAATAGAAAAAAAATGTTTTTCAATAATATCAAAGTTATACCAATGGCAAAATTACTTTGTTATAGATGAGAAGCATATAAGAGATGTTAATTTTCTGTTTTATATGATCTGTTTAGAGAGTTTTATCTGCTTAGACTTGTCAGCTCAACTGATTTTATATTTGATAAACATGCATGTAAAATAAAATAATTTTTACATACTGTCCTCCCTTGTCTTTGAATTTGAAATGCATAAAGATAGCTCACAAACATTTTTTTTTTTGAGCATGGTAGCCTGAAGAATTATGCTTCTCAAAGTTTCCTTTATTGAACATAATTTTACATATTTGAAATTAAAACTTTATGTGGCTCTGCCTTCAGACCAATATGGTCTATGTTACCTATATCTTGAAGCCTACCTTGATTATGCAGAAAAAGGGTTCTGTGTAATAATAAGTGACAAATTCCCTTTTCCAGTCCACAAAATCAAGCAACAACAAGAAGTAATTAGAGCCCTGGGTATGAAACCTCTAACCAGATGTGTAATGCTACTGCGGCAGCCTGCAGCATTACCCTGGCCATGGGTGGGGTGGGGATGAGGTGTGAGAAGGAGCAAGTCCTTGGGCCTATCTTCAAGGGCATTCACAGCATTGCAAAGCACCATAGAAGTTACTGGTCCGAATCCTTATACAACTAATCACGTTTCATATGTGGAGAATCAGGTACAGAGGTTGAGATACTTTGTGATTATGCAAATAATCAGCCAGATCCAGAACCCAACTCCAGCCTTCCTTCTACTATACAGCACTGGCTCCCCGAGATCTCCCATGAATTGGGCGTGCTTTCCTCCAATGAATGTATTAAGTTCTTACAGACCTGTATACTCCAAGCAGGACCACGTAAGAATACACTAGTCCTGTAGTTGCTTAATCTAATGAGGAAAAAGGCAAATAAATAGATTTTAAAACAATGACAAGCTGGCACAGGTGTCAGAAAAGCAGAGAGCCAAGACCCATACCTGTCTTGTGGGGGCCAGTAAAGGATAAGAATGTTTAAGAAGTTTTCATTGATACCATAATCAAGTTATAAAGAATACAAATATTTAACGTGAAAGAGAGCTCCCTCTTCCAGGCCATTGCAGGGACCTGAGCAGTAAATACAAAGGCACGGTCATGAGAACTCACATCACAGTTGGGTTACTGCTAGTCATTAAGAACAATGATCTGCGTTTATGTTGTTACTTTGTGAGAAAAGTGCCCAGTACTGTTACAAAGAACCCACCATTCCTTTAAGAAAGAACAGCTCAGGTGATGCCGGAGACAACAGGCGGGATCATGAGGATTTTACACTATAAAAGTCCGAAGTGGAAAGAAAGAATCTCCTAAACTTTCCAAGTGCTTTGGCTGAGTCTGATGAGCATGCAATTTTGTGAAACACATGACAAGTAGGGGTGGAATTAGGCAGTGAGGAAAAGATAAATTTTATAGATGGAGGCTTATTTAAGAATACATGAAGTTGAAACTAAAGGAATCACCTCAGCAGGTGAATGGTCACTTTTCCCATTCAGCTCACAACTGCTCCCATATCCCAACAATAACCCTAGTGCTATCTCTTGACTCAAGGCATGACAATCTACTCTAAAGGAGCTACTTGTGACTGATTTTCATTTTAAAATGGCTATTAGTTTTAGTTTAAGTGAGAGAGTAATACCTGATACCTTAGAGAACTCATTTTGAAAAAATGTGGAGAATGGACTAGATGAGATATAACTTGAAGGATATACATTCTATTACCAAAATGTAGAAAAGAAATGATGAAGACTAGATATAAGTCAATGGCACTGGGGATGGAGAGGAGAGAACACACTAATCTGAGGGATGAGAAAGAGAGAGGTTCTTTTACACAGAGTCCAACCACGACAACAGAAAACATTCTAAGTATTGTCTGGTGGGGCAGGGTGGTGTGTGTGTGTGTGAGTGTGTGTGAGTGTGTGTGTGTGTGTGTGTGTGTGTGTGTGTGTGTGTAATACCCTAGTTTCTTCTTTCCTTTCACCAATATCCTGTGAAGGCCTCACATTGGCCAACTAAGCCAGAAATCAGCTGATAGGAGAGCCTGGGGAACAGCCTGCTTGCAAAGGCGAAACACGTACTTCAGAAATAACAGGCCCAAACTGGGCATCAGGATAAGTGTATTAGTTGTACTGTGCCATACTGACGAATTTAGGAGAGTGGGCCTGGGAGAAGTAGGATGAATGTGGTTTTGGATATATAAAGTTTGACTAGTGCAGGGTCATGGGTAGAAATATAGAGTAGATAATTGGAAAGTGGAGTCTCATGCTCAAGACAGAGCTCAGAGATGGGGATATATCTAGGAGTTATAACAATGATGGTTGAAGCCAAGGATTTGAATCAGAACATCTTGGAGTAGTCTATGAATATTTTTTAAAAATGTAAAGATAGAAAACTAGGATCACAAATAAGAGGGAGGAGGAAAAATCAAGAACAGTTCCAGAAGGAGAATGAGGAATAATAGTACAAAAGATTAGTGCAGACCAGAAGACACTGTGGGAAAGCCAAGGGGTGAATTTTAGAGGATAAGAGTATGGAGAGCATCAAGATATAGGAAAGAGATAAGGACTGAATAGCATTCATACTGGATTTGACAAATGAGACTGTGAGTGATCTTGATTAATACACATCTCACCAACGCTAGGAAAGGGGGTGTTAAAGAGGTTGGGGGAGAAGGCAGATTGTGGGTTGAAATGTAAATGAAAATGAATGTGGGCTTCTACTTACAAAGTTTGATGGGAAAAGAAAAAAAAAATACAAAGCCGAAAGACTCAGAAAACAGTATTTATATTAGATCTGTTTACACTTCAGTATTCTTTGCGATAGAACATACTGTGAACTGCTTTATGCCTCATTTAAGAAGCACAAATCATAATTTTCACAATTCTTTTCTGAAGGGCAAACACTTTTTATAGTATTATCGGAATAGCAATTTTCTTTCAGAACAGTGATTAGTATCACATCAGTCAAATCAATAAGTGATTCAATTCTCATTTCTACTGGCTTCTTTGAAAAGAATACATATTCAGATGGAAACCCTAACAGGGTCAGGGGAAGTGGGAAGAGGTAGAGAATTAAAACAAAAAAGCAAACAAAAAAACAATAACAACAGAAAAAAAACAACCTACTGCAAAGCACTTGAGTCCTGGGCTCTCATTCAAGTAATCTGTTGAGGGAAGTCCATTACCATTTTCTTCCCTTTCACAGAATGATGGAGCAGAGAGATGAAGACACAGTACAAGACTCAGATTTGAATGTTTTGGGGAATTTTTGAGCAGCATGTTCTCATAAGTATTTCACGTCCTCTAAAATTAAAATACTCATAAAAAAATTATAATGGAAAATTACAAAATCCAAGTGGCTAACATGTCCAATGAAAATCGCACATAATGGTTTTTTTCTTTTTTCTTTTTCTTTTTGTTCTATATTGACCCTAATACCTGTGAAATTTTGAGACCGTTTTATCTGGTAGTTGACTGTATCACCTATCCTTTGAAGAAGAATGTTAATATTCCTAAGAAAATCTCCTTGTTTATAATGAGTCAAACAATGAGCCGAAATTCCAAAATTTATCAGATAAACAGTTCTTGTCTGATAAGCCAGGCTCAGCCTGCAGCTGTTCCCAAAGATCTGTCCAGGCAGAGGAACCAAAGCTTTAAGTTCATTTGGTTCAGATACCTGATCTGACCAGGTGTCTCACTGCTGGGTGGAAACCAAAAAGTTAGCAATTTCTACATGGTTGAGCAACATCAAGATTTATTTCCTCTCTAAGTCTCCCCTGACTAACCTCTCTCCGCTCCATCTCTCCATACACCTCTCTGCACTTCACAGACATGACTGCCAAGGAATTTTACAATGATAAATCCTTTCCATGTTTTACTACACCTAAGTTTTCCTGGACGAGGACTTAAAGGAACAATAACATTGGCAACAATTATTTTAAAAAATTATAAAGGAATTTCAGACATAAGACAAACTAGAAGAAAACCTGAAAATGAAGAGAATCAGGGAAATGGCTTAAGAGCAGTCTGTCTGGGGGGAGAACTAGCTCCTCTGTAGGTGAACAGCTACACCATCCCACTTCTCTTTGCTGCTGCTGGTACTGCAGGAGCTGGTAGCCACACCTCCTTCTGTAGCTTAGTCAGATTTCTCCACTTTGCTCATTCTCCTGATCAATCTGGAAACAGGTGTTAGGGACATCTTTTCTCAAAAAAGATTTTGAGGAAATGCACTTTTGGCCTTTATTCTCTTCATACCTCAGCAAGAGGTAGAAAAACAAAGAGTTTCTTTTACATCAATGAATATGGCCCTTTACTTCATTTTCCTAACAGGACTCAAACCGATCCCCCCAAAAGTAGGCCCAATCTTCGGTTTGTACTAAAGCAGCGGTCCCCAGTATTTTGGTACTAAGAACCGGTGCTCCTATGAGAATCTAATACCTGATGATCTGAGGTGGAGCTGAGGCGGTGATGCTAGCGCTGGGTAGCGGCTGCAAAAACAGATGAAGCTTCGCTTTCTCACCACTGTTCACCTCCTGCTATGTGGCCTGGTTCCTCATAGGCCACGGACCAGTACTGGTCCACGTCCTGGGGGTTGGGGACCCTTGGATTAGAGAGTGAGAATGTATGGATAAATGAATTTCAGTCTTTGTCATCTTTTAGAGAGGCAGAAATAAAAGTTTAAGTCATGGTTTTATAAGACTATGTGGTTTGAACTTTAAGAGATATAATCATGGCTTTGCATGAGTGTTTGGAATTTTACCCACTTATAGCATAATTAAGTATAATTAAATATACTTTGTAAACTTGCTGGTTTCATTTTTATCTTTCATTATTATTTTATTTTTACTTTTCACTTAGAGAAAGATGAGTCAACTTTCATTCTCAGAATGTCATCTGTATTTTTTCCTATGTAAAAGAAAATTTTATGTGTTTATCTTTCCATAATGTCTAGTCCTATGTGTTTTGGCTCTCAAGGGCTTCACCTGCTCATCTGGATCTTTCAATGTAAGGTGAATAGATGAAACTTGCAGAATGAACACTCAGCAAGAGATCAGAACATGAAAATTATAAGATTTAATTAGTATACTGAAACTATGGAATGTTACCACATCTTTGTCAAGCCAATTTATAGACAAACTGCAGCGACATGGCAATGCTGACTTGTAGTTACAGTGACTAACACTCAACATCATTCATAGTAATGGGATGGGAGCTCAACCTTCTTAGAAAGCCACAGATGCTCAAAGGTAGAGGAACATCTTCAGCTTGTGAACACTTCTGAACTCTAGTAAAGCATCATCAATTAGAAGTGGTGGCCATGGCAACTTTTGGTAGAATGGTCTACTGAATCAGAGATGACAACACATTCAGAGTTCCCGATAGCTGGGCTAGAAGAGGCTTTGACAGGAGTCAATCCAATCTCCTCTCTTTTTATGTGAATTAGAGGTTGAAGATAACATGGATCCAAAGGAGAATCTGTGATGGAACCAGAATGAAAACTGGATTCTCCTGACATCTATTCCTTTTCTGCTCTGGGGATTCTACACAGACAAATTGTTTGCAAGATTGCCAGCTGGTCATGGTAGTCTTCTGCCTTGCTACCATTGGTTGATTATTTGGAAGAAAACATTATTTCAGAATGGTATGGTTGACTCCAAACCTTTGATCCCAAAGTTATTTTCCTACCTAGATAGCAGGGCAGAACCTTAGAAAAGGTCAATTTTTATTATCCCCTTCATACCTGCTTGGTTCTTTCCCTAGCCAGGCTCAAAGAACTTTTTCTGATGTGTGCTCTTTTGCACAAATTTTGCCTAGTATGAGGGAGACATGGTGGGTCAGGAAAATCTCTCCGAGGAACCCAGAATATGTGGGGCTTACTTACCAACCACTCCACATTTGTACTCTCAGGCTTAGGACACTAACTACTTCCTGGCAGGGCAAGGAACCATTTCATCCTCACAGCAGAGAATTCAGATTCTCCTTCATTCCTTTTGTTCGGCTCATGAGTACTGAGTGTCTATTATATACTAGGCATTGAAGTTGGTGGAGGGGATACAGAGGTGAAAAACAAAAGTTTCTATTCTCAAGGAGAAAGTATGTTGCGACCATAGTATTATAACTATCTGAGTTTAAAGTAGCTTTAGAAAATATCTAACATTTTCACATTTATTATTTTATGTAAAAGTGCTTTCACATACACTTATTTAATAATTATTACCCTGTAAAGTAAAGAAGAAATTAAGCCTATAAATATTAAATGACTAAGTTTTTAACCAATTGGATTTTATTCCTGTTTTATAGCCAAGGAAATTGAGGCTAAGCAGGTAAAATATTCAAGATCCTACAGTCAGCAATGCAGTATCAGGACTGAAACCTTGGTATTTTTATACTGGATTCTGTTTTATTTATTTTATTTTATTTTATTTTATTTTATTTTATATTTTATTTTATTATTTATTTGTTTAGGTGATTTATTTGTTTGGTTGACCTCACAGATTGCAAGGAGCTTGTCAGCTTAAAATCTCTTATTTTTTAATTTATTTTTTTATGCCTACAGCACCTGGTCTTCCTAGGTGGTCTCCTATCCAAGTACTAACCAGGCCTGACCCTACTTAGCTTCCGAGATCAGACGGGATTGGGCTTGTTTAGGGTAGTGTAGCCATAGACTGGATTCTGTTTTATATCACACTGCCCTATTTGTGGGCAACCAAGTAAATGAGATCAATTTTTTTCAAAGATCATACTGCTACATCCAGCCAGTGGTCACTCAACATTAGAAGGGGACACATTGACTTCCATAGTCCCAACCTGTGCTTTTTGGTTGTAGAGTTTAAAGCAGTCCTTTGATAAGGGCAATATGGTGTTTATGAGCTGACACCAAGGTGAACAGTCTTTATTCCATAGTGAACTGTTTACAAAGCAGCTTCCTTTTGTGAAGCAATGCCAAGACAGATATGAAGTTAACACAAAACGTGTAATAATAATATGTATGTCACTCTACCATCTGTTTGTGGGTATACACACAGAAGTACACACGGTTTTTTAAAATGGGCTTTGTGGCATTTGGGACTTATCCTTTAGGTATATGAGAAGTCGTTTCTGGGTGATGAAATTCACATTCCAAGTTCTAGCCCTGCAACTCAACTGGGAGAATACTGAAAAGCTGAGACACGGGGCTGGCAAATGTACCATCTTGGCTCTTCATCAAACAAAACAAAACTTCTGGGCCTATTGTGGGTGGAAGAATCACAAACAGGCCTGGGTTACAGATTGAAGGACATTACAGATACATAATGTTGATTTAGCAGAAATCTGTCCTGGTCAGAAGAGATGGAATTGAATATCTTCTTATAGTTCTAAACTTTTTTCTTCCAGTTTCTACTACTTGTGAGCCAAACCCTGGAAGCTTTGCTGATGGGTCATTGAGAAGCCAAGACAGAGGTGTTAGTCGGGTCTGAAAGGTGAGGCCTAGGAGAAAATCAGCCTGGGAGATGGACATGTGTCAGAAAGCAAAGTGGAGACAGGCAGGGCAAATAGTTCTGCATGGTGCCTGTCAGAAGGCTACAGAGGTGTCCTATTCTCATAAAGACAGGCTTCCATCTTCATGTAGTGCCAGTGAACACTTGTTAAGAGCCAGACCAAATGTTGGTGGAAGTATGAGGAAATAAACACCAAGACCACACACAGAGTGCTTTCTCCTGAGTGGGGGTGAACTGGTGGATGTAGTCTCAGCAGCTGACTCTCAAGTGGGGCCGGGTCTGAGCCTAAAGGCTAAGCTGACCAGAAACACCTCATGCTGCAGGTCTGGGGTCCGTGTATTTGCCTTGTTGACAGCTGGCTTGCTCTGCTCCCCAATTAAACTATAAGCTCTTTTAAAGTGTTTCTAAGTGTCTAGTATAGTGCTCAATTAATTCCAAAGAAAGTACAATTTCACTTCTTTCCTTGTATATAGAGATAGCCAAAGTAAGAAAGGTCTCTCCTTTTTAGCTCCTCAGCAGATTTACTCAAACATCTAACCAGCCATTCTTCTTCTTTCTTCTCTTTCTTCTTTCTTCCTTCCTCCTCCTCCTCTTCCTGTTCCTCCTCCTCTTCCTCCTCTTCCTTCTTCTTCTTCTTCCTCTTCCTCCTCTTCCTTCTTCTTCTGCTTCTTCTGCTTCTGCTTCTGCTGCTTCTGCTGCTTCTGCTGCTGCTTCTGCTTCTGCTGCTGCTGCTGCTGCTGCTGCTGCTGCTGCTGCTGCTTCTGCTGCTGCTGCTGCTGCTGCTGCTGCTGCTGCTGCTTCTTCTTCTTCTTCTTCTTCTTCTTCTTCTTCTTCTTCTTCTTCTTCTTCTTCTTCTTCTTCTTCTTCTTCTTCTTCTTCTTCTGCTTCTTCTGCTTCTTCTGCTTCTGCTTCTGCTTCTGCTTCTTCTGCTTCTTCTGCTTCTTCTGCTTCTTCTTCTTCCTCTTCTTCCTCTTCCTCATCCTCATCCTCATCCTCCTCCTTCTTTTTACCTTCTCCCTTTCAACATATGCTGAGTACTTGAGAGCAAGGAAGGTGCTGTGTCTTTATTTGCTGTGGATGTGACAGATGAGGTACTGGATCTTTCCTGCCACCACATGGTCAAGAGTGGCTTGTGTTATCACTCTTCATTGCTGGCCTGACAGTGTTAATAGTGATATTGTTCAGGCTGTGGTTTATGCGTGTAAGCATGGCACTTATCACGATGCACTGTAAATTTCCTGTTTAATCCTTTGCTTACCTCTCTAGACCATCTCATCTTGTAGTTTAAGATCCCCATTCTTAGGATGTGGGTCTAGGTTTAATGTACAAAAAGCCTTTCTTTCCTCTGTCTTCTAAATTTCTTGTTGCCCAGATAACATTAAAAAAAAAGTTTTTGCATGTACCAATTGGAAGTGATTTTGACTGCCTCTGAGAGCACAACCTCTTTCCAGGGTGTGGCCCCACTGCCCACCTGGCAGACACACCTGCTGTGCATGGGCTCTCAGGGTGGTTAAGTGATGCATTTCCACTACACTGACGATTTGTAAAACAACCTGTTCTGTCTTCCAAGTTTTCCTGTTTGTCTACTAATTTAATTGGATATTATCAAAATAATCTTATTTCTAGATTTAATAGGAATAAACTCTGCTTATATTGGAAATGTTGGTTTTGTTTAATACCCCAATTTTTCTGTTGTTTCATAAACATTGTCACATTTATTTGCAATTCCTCATCATGATTTCACACTACCCGCCTCCACCGCCCCCAATTCTATTCAGTCTTCATCAGGGAGCCTCTGTGATAAAATGGCAAAGTCTAGCTTTGAGTCTTGTTCCAGACCAGCTGGAGTCACTAGAAAACTGTCTCTTTCTTAATGTTCTTAAGTACAGTTGACCCTTAAACAATGAGGGGGTTAGGGGCACCGACACCTAGCTTAGAAGTGGGTCCATGAAGTTCAAATCCAAGTTGTTCAAGGGTCAACTGTATAAACAGGGGACCATATTCATTTGGATCACCATTTCCCATAAACATGCAAACAAACATAACAAACCCTAACTAGGGATTTATTCCTGAAAAAGAATTCTAGTTGGTATAAGTATTTTAGATCCTCTTTCCTAGGAGCCTTGAGAAGTAAGGTTTAAGGCTATTCTTTTAATTTTACATGTAGATAATATAGTTTTCCTAGTATTTGAAAAATACATCTATTTATAGACTACAGACGATAAACGATTCAGAAAGAATCTGACTGAAAGGACATAAATGTTAAGTTCTCGAAGTGTCTTTAAATAACACTGTCTTTCTAAAGCAAGGTTCTATGGCCTGGCTCTGATGCCTCTTGAGAAGCCTTTATTTACCTGGTTTTCTTTTTATAGGGTATAAGGTGGGCATGGGGAAGTAAAAAGAAAACTGGAAGTGTAAAAAAAGTATTCGGGCTACTTCCAGGAATATCTTTTGCACCTCAGAAGATAACATCTCCACCTAGTGACGTTTTAAGGATACTACAGTAACTCCTAAAAAAATGTTTAGTTGAACTTTTCAGATTAATATGTCTACCGTAATTTCAGCTAGTTTAACTTTAAACGTGTATTTAAAGTACTTACTGAGAATTGAGAAGATATCAACCTGAAAATTAAGGATGTGTGAAATCTTTTCTGGGAGAATAAATGAGAAAGCAGAAATAATAATATTATAAGACAGTCATCATCCATGCAGTTCTCAAGGTGGAAAAATGACATGTTTAAAAAAAGCTAAGTATATTCATTCAGTCTAGGTTTTTCCCCTCTGTTTTATTTTGAATTCATGCAGCTTATATAAATGAGATGATATTCATTGACTGAAGGGCAGAGAGTTTAGAAAAAGAATATTTATTGAGCTTCACGTGTGCATTGGATATCATCATGCCACTTGTTTCTGGACACATTTTGAGACAGTATGGCACAGTGGTTACACCTGAAAGTTTCGGAGCCAAACTGGAGCTACTGAGTTGCTGCATGACCTTGAGCAAACTACTTAAGCTCTCCGTCTCAGTTTCTCCATCTGCAACATGAGGCTACATGGGACTAGTACTTTTGCCAAAGTTACTGTGACAATGAAATAAACTAAGATGTAAAAATCCCTTAGAGCTGTTCCTGGCATACAGTAAGTACTCATTGTTTGTTAACATTATCATTTAATCCTCATGATCCCCATTTTAAACTGGGGCTCAGAGAAGCTAAATAATTTCCTCAAAGTGTCACAGCCACAAAATGGTAATGTAGGGATTTAAGCCCATATCTGTCTGACTTCAAATTCTTTGCTAATTCCTCATTGTTAGAGTATGTTAAAAAAAAAGACATTCACTAGTGCCTTGAACATATGGAGATAACAAACAAACAGAAATCACAAGTTATTGTGGAAGAAAGCACCTTGAGGTTGGGAATTAAGGGGCCTATGTTACTGTGTAACCCAGTGGATTATTCTGGGCATTAAATTCCTCATTTGGTAAAGGAGAAGCTACATGATCTAGGTATGTTCTTTCTAGTTCTAATATTCTGTAAGTCAATCAGTCTAGAGTTGACTCCTAAAGTATCTTTTTCTTTGCCATTTAATCCTGAGTTCTATCTTTAAAGGAAGCAAAATTCTGGCTATACGTGTAGTATGCCACACAACCACATCCGTGAAAGTTAGTTTTAGACAAGCATAGAACCTGGTTGTTCAGCTCAGGCCCTGCCAAATCTCTCCCCAAACTGAATAAAGGTTCAGTCAGGCCTATTATTGGTCTCCTGATTCAGCTCATCTAGGCATTTAAACCACTACACTTTATATGTCTAGTCCTATTTGCAAATCAGCCTTTTAGCCCTATTCCCCCACCTTGCCTCAGTTTTTATTCCAAAAGATCCACAGTTACTATATATGGCTGTCTTGGGTCAAAGGAGCAATTTAAAACTTGAAAACTCCATCAAACGAGACAAGAACTTTTACAATCATCTGTATTTCCCCCTAAGTAACAGAAATAGGGAAGTTAATATCATAATCTTTGTTTTTAAACGCCTTAAAAAAACAAGCAGAATCTTTTGGTATCACTCCATGCGTAGCAGGTCCCCAAAACTCGTTTTCCTCGCCCCAATTGGCTAAAGTACCTGTCACTCCCAGCACTTTTACTCCCCTTCCAAGAAACTTCTTTGGATTTAAACCATGGTCCCGCCCACCCCCTCGCTCCTCCCCAGAGGTCACTGATTGGTCTAAGCGCTACTCCGCGTGGGGCAGCTCAGGCCACCGCGCGCGGCGCCCGCTGGGAGCCGAGTCTAGGCGCGAGGACCGCGCGAGCTCCCCTGGTGTGCTCCCCTCCCCCTGCGGCGACCACCGCTCCGACCGACTGGTCCCCGAAACGGTGGCGGCAGTTTGTGGTCGTTGGTCCCAGGGATTTAGGACTAACATTGGAAGACCCGAAGGGGTGAGGAGGGGACGGGGACTGCGGGGCCGCTGCCAAACCGCTGGTAATGTCTGGAGACCCTGCCTCCGGGCCGCAAAAAGTCTTGTCCTACTCACTCTCACGCCAAATACGTAGTGAGGACACACGCCCCGCTGGAGGCGGCGTCTGCGGGCTTCGCCCCTCCCGGTGTCCCTGCCCCGTCGAGCAGCGGGACGGCAGCTGTCACAGGCACGGCTTCCCAGCCCCACGGGGCATCTTTTGCTCGGACAGCTCCAGCTGTCAGCCCTCCCAGCGCGTGGTCCCAGCCGTCTGGCCCCCAGCGCCCGTCTCGTCGAGGCCGTTGGCCGCTCCTTCCGCCCCACGGGGCCCTGCCCTCTCTCCCCCTTATTTCCGCTCTTCCCCGCCGCCTTCCGGCCGCTTTCCACCTGCTGCCCTCCATGTTCTCCTAACCCTCTCCTCCGTCGACCACCGCAGGTCAGGCCACCCGCCTTACCTCTCAGCTGGACGGCCGTTGTGGGCACCCACGCGTTCCTTCTAGAGGCTTTGGGACAACGCCCGGGAGGTCCCGATAGCTGGGTGAGATTTGGCAATCACGTCGTGGTTTTTACTGAGTTCTAACTGGGGATGAGCCTGGAACTTTCCTCTGCCTTTGACTCTCTTCCTGTTTCTACCCCTAGTGTTCTCTTGTGTGTTGGGTTTTGAACGTTGGAAGGCTGCGGGTCTGCGGGAAAGATAACTGACCACCTTTCACCCGTGACACGCGGCTGGCAGCCATGGACGGTAAAACAGGCAGTAGTACCATCTTTATTTGCTAACATCAGACAGTTTTAATTACTAATTCATAAAATAGTTTCTTTGGGTTAATGGAAAGAGCACAGAATCAGGCGTCAGGGGACCTCCGATTTAATCCTGGCATGATATTAATTCTGAGATCCTTGAGAAGCCCCTCGGTTTATTTGGGCACCGGTTATGTGAATTTAGTTTAGGTAATGTCGAAGTCTCTTTAAGCTCTCTCTTACGTTCTTGAAACTATAGTCTTTATATACAGTCATTCTAATAAGGCTAAAATAATAGAGGAGATATTAGCAGGAGCTTTTTAAGACGGCTTATCTTACAAATTTATCCCCTTTTGTATTCGAGGATGGCGTTAGAACAGGAAGCGGGATATATAACATATTTGCATGTTGGTAGAATTTTGCTTAAATAATTAGAAGATTGACAAACTTTCCTTTGGAGCCTTTCAAAGTTAAAGCTCCTTAAGGGCTCTAATGATGGATTCCTTTCCAGGGTTCACATTTAAAACATTCTATTTTAAAATTAGTTTCTTTGCAACTATGTGCCATTATAGACATGAAGATGACTATTAGTACTAAATATTAGCATCGCCTTCATTTCTGCTTAAGGCACTGCTTTAATTGCTAATTTTCACGTAAGAGGGTGAAGTATTGGACTTGAATATCATTGCCAAAGGTTATAGTACATAAAAACACTTGAAATATAAACATGTATATTACTGGATACATTATGAGGTAAGAATTATTTGTAAGTAATGCCTAATTTATTAACTAAAGCCTCATATTTTTAATGGTGTAATGTTTGTTAGGAAACAGACATGTCGGTTTAAGGAAGGTTTGTGAATAGAAATCAAATGATTGATGTAAAATCTGCCCAGATTTTCTATTACTGCCGGGTATTGTTTCTCATTTTCCTACTTGACCATTTCCAAAGCAAGAAAAAGAGGGAAGAAAATATGATTTCTATGTTCACATTTTAACATTTCAGATGACAAATTATAGAAGACTTTAATGTAAGGAATAGTAGTGTACTATTTTGTCATAGTATACAAGAATTTTGGTTCTATTGTAGATATTTTTATCCTAAGTTCAAAGAGCATTACACTTTTGTGTTCAAAACAATATTTAAAAAGTTATTAGCTTTAATTATTTTTTAAATAGTTCAATTTTTAAATCTTTCTAAATTTAAACTTGCTCTCCACAGTATTACTAGAGGTTGTGAAACATCTAGTACTAAAGCTTTTTATACATTCTGTATTTAACTTATAGGAATAAAAATGTACTCTTATTCTTTAATAAAATTTAAAAATGGAATTGAACTCTATCTATACCTTTTAAATTGAAATGTTAGACTTACATATCAATACACTTTGACTAATTATTTAAATTTGCTATCCATGTTGCTGTAGTGCAGTCTGTCACTAAAATGCATTGTCACTAAAAAAATCTCCATTGACCTGGCAACCATGGTCTAAGTGTACCACACTCAATAACACCTGAACTAATAAGTCTGGAATTTAATACCATGTAATTTAAAGAATGCCATAGAGATCTAATGTGCTTTCTATAAAGGCGTTTTGATAACTTAAAAATTATTTTTTTCACTATTTAGCTTTTAAAAATCACAGTAAAACTTATAAATGTTCATTTTTAAAACTTCATAAATTTTTGTAGTAATTCAGAAGAAGTTTCAATTTAAGTGGTTTGAATGAGTTGACATACATTCCTTTAAAATGATTAATTTTCATTTATATTTGCTAAAATTGTACTTGTCTGTTTTCATTAATATAGTTTCTATTTTGAAAGGCAGTACAAATTTGAAATTTCTATTTTTGTTAAGATGCTTGAAATTAATGAAGATATAGTTAGCATTTAAAGCTAAAGCTTGATTCAGATTGCTACTTTAATATCTATCCTGTGATTAGCTGTGTTATCTTGGCCTTCTGTCTTACAGCTTTATAGGTTTTTTTTTCTTTCTTCTTTTACTTTTGAAACATATGGAAAGGGATCTTTGAAAGTCCAAAGTTTAGAAAAAATTTAGCTGTGAAAGCTGGAGTTGATAGATGGTACAACAATTTTTAATCCACCCTTTCAAGTCTTTTTTGCACCAACCATTTGTGTCATTCTCTTGCTCAGGGCCCTTCCTTCCCTTACTCAGATTCCTTGGGTCAGCAGGGTAAGGAAAAAAGTTTGTAGAACACTTTGGAATGTGAATCCATGGCTGAAAATGTCAAAGGACTACTCGAGCCTGAAAGCTTCAGTTGGTATGTCAGCTTTGTCATGAAGTATAGGATTGCTGTGCTTCCTTGGAATTTTGGTAATTCTCAGATTGATTCTGGAATATTTTAGAACGAATATAAAGATATTGTATGCCACTCTTAGATTTGGTTTCTGATTCTCTGGTTGAGGTTTTTGAATTCTGGCTCTTTTAGAAATGTATTTTGGTTAAATTTAGTATGGTCTTAAAGTTGATGTTTTTAAACTTTCTTATTTGTGAATTAGATATGTGTATATGTTACCTTTGTTTTCAAGGTTTTAAGGGAAGAATACCTTTTTTTCCAAAGAGAGAATGAGATTGGTGACCCTCCAGTGTGTTTTATTCTTCTATGATTTCAAGTTTTTGTAATATTTTGATTGAGATTTCTTTACATGTACTAAATCTGGCATATGTTTCTAGTCATTCTCTAATAAGGGTCTTTAATGTGGGGACTGACTTATTTCAACACAAGACCCTAGATAATATCTTTAAAAATGCAACATTAGAGACATGGATCAACCCCAAATGTATATCTGTAAGGTAATTGCAGGGCTAGGTTGGGCAGATGAAAATCTCTGCCCTCATGTGACCCAGAGTTTAAACCATAGAAAGTTTGCAGGTGTTTTGTTTGGTCTGTACAGTTTTTATTGTATTTATAATTGGATTAATTTTTAGGTTTGGGTTTTTTTTTTTTTTTTTTTGACTATGCAATACTCTGTTTTCAAGGGACAATGAACGTCTTGTAGAGATATTGCTCTTTAGAATGCAAGCTTAAAACACAGAAGGCACCTTACTGGATGATGATGATATTAATATTTCCTGGATTAAAATCCTTTGAAGTCGGGGTCTATGGTTAAACTCTTTGTACTACAGTTTGGAAGGGATGTTAAAGGCCACGTTGTCCAGCAGTGCACCGTTTGCTTGACTCTCTACTGCATGTCAAGCCCATGTTTGAATACTTCCATTTGGCAGAAAGCTACCTCCTGTGGCAGCCTTTTCCAACCTTGTGCAGTTGTCTCTGCTAAGTAGATAGTTATATTGAAGCACACTCTGTCCCAGGTACTATGTCCCCGTGGTTGTAGTTTTTGTCCCTTAGGGACATCAATATTACTGAAAATCAAGTGACTTGGATATAGAGAACAGCAGTAAATGTATATAGTATTGAACTCAATTGTGAGAATTTGACTTACGTTTTTGAATTGGGATGTGGAACTAGAATATAACCTGGATTAAGTTCGAACATGGTTTTTCAGCAGATTACTTTTTATGCCATTTTTATGCCTGTGAATATCTGAACATATAAACAGAAATGACATGTAGCTGTACAGCTTTAGTGTGTAAAAGCAGCTCTTTGGCTCTCAAATTTTAAAAATTGAGAGATTTCACATAAAAATAGAGTTCTGGCTTCTCTTGTAAAATAGGAAAATTTGGCATAACTGGAAAAACTGGATTTCCTTATGGTAACCGTTTGCTAGATGTGAGTAACCACTGCCCTTTCCAGATTGTACATTGACTTTTGGTTAAGCACGGGCCATAGCACATCTTACAGTCTAGTACTTGGCCTTTCCACTCATTTAAGGTTTCTTGCTAAGGCCTCGTAGGCATCTGAGTTGGACATTTCGTGGATACTCAGAGTTAGCATGTCCAAAACTGAACTCTGATCTTACCCCTAAAATCTGTTCTCTCTTAGCCTTCCTCACCTCTCTGCTTATCATGGCTCAGGCCAAAATTTTGGTGTTATTTTTGACTTATTTTTTCTATCTCATAATCCACATCTAATCTGTGAGAAAACCCCTTTGGGTATACCTTCAAATATAGCTCTTATCAGAGACTACTTCTTTTCCCCTCCTCTTGAATATCTCTGGTCCATGCTACCATCATCTCACCTGAATTTTAGTTATAGTCTTCTAATTGGTCTCTCTGCTTCCACCTTTGCTCTTATATTGACTTCTCAATACAGTAGTTAGATGATCCTTTTAAAATGAAAGATCTTATTACTCCAGTGCTCAGAACAGTGGCTCCTCATTTAACTCAGAATAAAAGCTAAAGTCCTTCATCACCTGACTTTCAAGGTTTGTGTGACGTGGCAGCTTGTTAACCTCGCTGACTTCACCTTTTACTTTTCTCCCCTGGTTTTACCATATTGGTCCCCTTGCTATCCCTTGTATGTGCCATGCACACTTCCATTTTTGAGTCTTTTGTCTTCATCTTTCCATTTTTGTGGAATGCTCTTCTCAAATAACTACATTGATAGGTTCTCTAATTCTTTGCTCAAATGTACCGTTCACAGTGAGGCCTATACTGGTTATTCTATTTAAAATTGCACCCTTTCTTTTCCTGCCAACCTGCCCCCCCCATGTGCTCTATTCTTGTTCTCTTTCCCCCTACTATTACCTTTTTACATATATTATTTACTTATTTTATTATCATTTGTTTTCCCCATTGGAGTATAAAGTACACAAGGGAGGATTTTTGATCTTTTATTTATTGATGTGTCTCAGATATTCCTGGCGCATAGTTGGTGCTTAATAAATCCTTGTTGAACAAATGAACGAATTTGGGTTTTAAGTCCCTGGTCTGCAGTTTGTGTTTTCCTTACTGTTTTATTAATTTATTATACAACATTATTTTATTAGAAATTAATGTTATTTTATTATATATTAGATAATAAATACATTTATAGTGTCATGCAAAATGCTATTTTAAATTGTTTATGCTTAATCCTGACAACAGTGCTGTGAGAAAGAACCTATTATCCACATTTTACAGGCCAAATTTGCCCAAAGTCACAGCTAGTAAAGGGAAGAACCAGGATTCACATTTAAGCAGTCATTTGGTGCCTGAGTTTGCTCTTAATTATGATACCATGCTACTCTTTATTTTTAGGAAATTAGCTTTTTATTATGTGTATTGCAGATCATTTTTCAGTTTGTAATTTTCTGTCTTAGTTTTGTGATCTTTTGTGCCCTCCAAAAGCTAATATTTATGTAGTAAAAATAATCTAGTAATATTTTCCTTTGAGGTTTTTTGTTTACGTATTAGAAGAGCCTTCTGGATTCTAAGAGTTAAAGAAAAATAAAATAAATTTGCTCATTTTTATCCCTTAGTTCTGATTTGTAGAAGCTTAAGATAATCAGATATATATTTTATATCACTTTGATTGCATTGTGGAGATTTCATTAGAAGAGATGAGACTAAAACCTGGAACAGTTAGGAACATAGTACGAATTCAAATAAGAAATAATTGAGAACAGGCTGTGGGGATGGATAGGAAAAGATTGATTTCAAGAGATATTTAGAAGATAAAACATGTAGGTCTTTGAGACTAATTAGCTGTGAGTCAAAGGAAGGATTCTAGGTTAACTCCCAGGTTTCTGGTTGTGACAGTTTAGAGAAGGGAGTGTGTTGTACCATTTATTGGTTGAATGGATAAATTGATGGAGATATGGTAAAACTGGAAGGATAGGTTTGGAAGATAGAATGACATTTAGTTTTGGATATATTGAATTCAGGATGCCTATTGAACATCTCATTCCCAATACTTATAATTGTTATGCAGTTTGATAAATGAATCTTAGCTTCATAAAGAAAATCAGGCTTCAGAGTTTAAGGAAAGGAGATAGATGGCAGGTAGAAACTATATGTGTGCATTTTTTTCTTCAGAATTAATTCATTGGATGCAATGTAATAACTTAGAAGGAGCTTTAAAGACTGTAAAAAGATCGTGTGTGTGGTATGTATGATACGAATGTGTGTATAGCTATATTGATCATTACTGAGCAAAATTCAGATATCTTAAAACTAGGAAAGACTTTAGAGGTCACCTAATTTTAACTATTATCAGTTTATAATTTCTGAATAGGCCATTTGCATAAAAGTCAATTCGGAGGTTTCTTTGTCCCTTGAGGTAAAAGTGCTAAAAGGTATGTCAAAAGCATTTTCTTGGTGGTGGGGCAGGGGATGTTTGAGATCAAGCAGACCTGGGTTTGAATTCTGTCTGTGCCACTTTCTGGCTCTGTGATCTTGGATAGTTATCTTTCTTAGCCTCAGTCTTTTTCATATGTGGAAATAATAATTTTGTTTTAGCAAGATTGAGAATCCCTTCTAGTCATTGTAGAGACTAGAGATAATGTGTAGAAATCCCCTGGCATTTATAATAGGTTTTCTAAGTAAACTGAACATTTTATGATTATATTCTCGGCCTATTTTTGTCTAATGTCACAGTTTTGTTCTGAAATAAACTAGTGTAAAGATAAATTGAATATCTGGATTCTAATCTATATTTATTTGCAGATGTTTAATCATTTAAAAGATTCCAATATTTGCATAAAATTAGTATTTGGGTTCAGGACCAAAAAATGAGTCCTAGAGGTTTTTGTTTTGTTTTTATTTTTTAACAACAGTTAACTGATTTAATATTCATAAACTATGAGATAGGCAGCATGATTATCTGTATTTAACAGGTGAGGAAATTGAGGTACAGAGGGGCTATGTAATTTAGCCAAAATTATATAGCTAGTAAATGAAAAGAAAGGGCTTGAATCTAGGAGTCTGGCACCAGAGCCACTGTGCTATATATTAAGAATAAGTGAGTATAACGGCAGTGATGGTTTTACTTACTCTAGTGCAGTGATTCTTTGGTGATGTCCTCTCTACTCACACTTTTTATCTACCTTAAAGATGCTGATACTCTTCCCTAGGTATGTGTCTTCCACATCATATTAAACCCTCTACCTTTGAGAAATGAATGTTTCTCAAAAAAAAGAAAAAACCCCCATGAAAACCTGCTGCCTGTGCCAACAGTGTGGCTGCATGAACAGTTTAGATTTATGGGTCTCCAGTATTTTTCAAACGAACCTTTATTTAGCCTTTTGTAATTTCAGCAAGCCTTTTAAATACATTGCCTCATTTCATCCTAACAGCATCCTTGTGATGAACTGTATTGGTGTTCTCATTGTACAAATGAGAAGACTTGGTGTAAAGAAACTGAATAACCTGTCCAAGGTTGCACAACTACGGAGTGGCAGAGCTAAGTCTGAAATTGAGTTGCTGTGGCTGAAAATTTCATGCTGTTTAAAATGCCATGCTACAGTGATTTGACTTTCATTTATAATTAGGAAATTTCTGTTTAAAGCCCAAATATCTCTTCTAATGCATTTCCTCCCATACTGTGGGTTTTAATTTTTGTTTATGGTTATGCCAAATGAGAGAGAGACATAAAACTAAGAAACAAAATAAATCAAAGTATTAATCTTTAGGATCAGTGCAATCTTTTTGACAACCTGAGGATATGGTAATTTAGTTCATTTAAAAAAATTAAAAAGATTTTTATATACAGCGGCAACACAGATCTTAGCTCCTCTTCGCTAGGTCCTTTCCATCCATTGATGTTAGTTTCTTAAGCTGCTGCTAGTTGGAAATCACAGTAGCTCCTGTTTCTGCTCAGAGGACAAGTGGTTGTGATCCCTGCTCTCTCTAGTAGCTTCTAGTAGATAGGAGCTCTGTTTACTTATTCCAGGTGTCTGTTCAATTTCTGATAACTGGTGGAGCTCATGAGGATTCCTGATAACATGAGTGGTATTGGCATAAGGTACATTTACTGGGCAAGTAAAGGCACCGAAAAACCCAATTGTTCTATATGATAAAATGACCTAAATATTGGGCTATATATATCAACAGTGGTCATATATTCATCAACAGCAGTGTATTTATTTCCTTACTCCTGCTTTCTTTTTTCTAACTCTCTTTCACTTCTGTTTCCCCACTCTTGTTTTTGTTGCTCCTTATGTTGTTCTCTTTTCCACCTTTGCCTCCCTTTTTTGTAGCTTAGGCCTTGTAAAGGTACTGCTTTCTTGATAAGTGACATTAAAAGATGTTTCCAGCCTCCACTATAGAGAACATTTTGGTGCAGAACTGCAGCGATCACCAAATGTAGCAGCCACAACTATCCTTGATTTCTTGCAACTGAAAGAAATGCTTCATAGATGCCTGGTGCTCCATGTTGTAAACACTGTCTGTATACTTTGTCTTAGGGACTGCAACTATGAATGAAGAAAATATAGACGGAACAAATGGATGCAGTAAAGTCCGAACTGGTACTCAGAATGAAGCAGCATTACTTGCTTTAATGGAAAAGACTGGTTACAACATGGTTCAAGAAAATGGACAAAGAAAATTTGGTGGTCCTCCTCCAGGTGTGGGTTTGTTTATGTTAAAAAGAAAACCTGAATCTTTAATGTAGTCATTTCCATTATGTGTGTATCTGCACAAGTATCCCAAACAGTAGCTCTTTTCATTGTAACTGATTTAAGACCTCAGCAATCATTTTTACTTGTTAGGGAAAAGAGGTAGGTTTTATAATGTTATGCATGTTTTACCCTTACATTTTTCACCTCTGCTCTTGGTTTATGAAGCAGTTGAGAAAGAGATTGGGTTAAGTTTAGAAAGAAGTCAGGATTGGGTCAGTGGGGAAAAGGATACTCTAGCTATTATTAGAGAGGAGGTTTTTTTTGGGAGGAATTTGAAAGAGCAGTGAGTAGAGGAATGGTGTCTATTCTAGATGTGAATCAGATATAATGTTTTCATTTTCTACCAGTAGGCAAGGCCACTTCTTTGCTCAAACCCTCCAGTTAACTTTCTGTCAGACTTAAAAATGAAATCTTGGCCTCTAGCTACATTAATGGCCACATTACCTACCACTTTACTCCTCTCTCAAGTACATATTAGTCACACAGGCCTGCATGCTCTGAGTTGTTCTACCATATAAAATATTTGCATTTTTTGCTTCCCAATATATCCTCAAGACTCATTCATTCCCTCATTTTATTCAGGTCTCTGCCTAAACTTCATGTCTTTAGAGAAGATTTTACCTGACTACCAAAAATATCAACACTTGTGTGGCTTTATTTTTCATCATAGCACTTACTATTCATTGTCCCCTTGCTCTGTTGAATATAAGCTTCTTGAGGGAAGGGATTTCTATTTTGTTCTCTACTGTATCCCCCAATACCTAGAATAGTGCATGACACAAAGAAGGCTCACAGTAAATTTGTGGAAATAATGAATGAATAGTGAATATAAGTATCTTATTAGAATTTATCTGTATTTATTTTTGTCTTTCAGGTTGGGAAGGTCCACCTCCGCCTAGAGGCTGTGAAGTTTTTGTAGGAAAAATACCTCGTGATATGTATGAAGATGAGTTAGTTCCTGTATTTGAAAGAGCTGGGAAGATATATGAATTTCGACTTATGATGGAATTTAGTGGTGAAAATCGAGGTTATGCTTTTGTGATGTACACTACAAAAGAAGAAGCCCAGTTAGCCATTAGAATTCTTAATAATTATGAGATTCGACCAGGGAAGTTTATTGGTGTGTGTGTAAGCCTGGATAATTGCAGATTATTTATTGGAGCTATTCCCAAGGAAAAGAAGAAAGAAGAAATTTTGGATGAAATGAAGAAAGTTACAGAAGGAGTTGTAGATGTCATTGTTTATCCAAGTGCAACTGATAAGACTAAAAATCGCGGTTTTGCATTTGTTGAATATGAATCTCATAGAGCTGCTGCTATGGCTCGGAGAAAACTAATTCCAGGTAAGCCTATCCTTTTAAAGGTTATTTTCCCATATTCACCTTATTACAAATATGGAAAAATGATAGAATCTCTTAAATTAGTATTGTGAAAATATGTAATGCTCATAAAGAGAAATAAAGATTGTTTAAGAAAGTAAAATAAATGACTTTAAAAGACTCATTATTATAAATGAATCATAATAATAATTTACTGACCTGCTGAATGTATATATTTATATTGAGCTGTTAATTGTTGTTTGATAAAAATCCAAAAGACAATGCATAATTCTTCTAATAAAGATCTGTCTTTGAAGTATAGTTGTTCTATTGACTTTTTAAAACTAATTCCACTGTCAGTTCTGGTTAGGTTTGCCTTAGTAAACTTTCATGCAGATAGGACACTGTAATGATTAACTAAATATATTGATATATATTTGAATCTCTGCTTCTTTGGAGAAATAGTTTTACTTAACAATATTTGACTTTTGTTTTAATTGTCTTCAGATTAATTAATTTTTTTTACAGGAACATTTCAACTATGGGGCCATACCATTCAGGTAGATTGGGCTGACCCAGAGAAGGAGGTTGATGAGGAAACCATGCAGAGAGTTAAAGTTCTCTATGTAAGAAATTTAATGATCTCGACTACAGAGGAAACAATTAAAGCAGAATTCAATAAATTCAAACCTGGTGCAGTTGAACGGGTCAAGAAACTTAGAGATTATGCGTTTGTTCACTTTTTTAACCGAGAAGATGCAGTGGCTGCTATGTCTGTTATGAATGGAAAATGCATTGATGGAGCAAGTATTGAGGTAACACTGGCAAAACCAGTAAATAAAGAAAACACTTGGAGACAGCATCTTAATGGTCAGATTAGCCCGAATTCTGAAAACTTGATTGTGTTTGCTAACAAAGAAGAGAGCCATCCAAAAACTCTAGGCAAGCCACCAGCTCTTCCAGCTCGTCTCAATGGTCAGCATAGCCCGAGCCCCCCTGAAATTGAAAGATGCACTTATCCATTTTTTCCTGGAACAAAGCTTACTCCAATTAGTATGTATTCTTTAAAATCAAATCATTTCAATTCTGCAGTAATGCATTTGGATTATTACTGCAACAAAAATAATTGGGCACCACCAGAATATTATTTATATTCAACAACAAGTCAAGATGGGAAAGTACTTTTGGTATATAAAATTGTTATTCCTGCTATTGCAAATGGATCCCAGAGTTACTTCATGCCAGACAAACTCTGTACCACGTTAGAAGATGCAAAGGAACTGGCAGCCCAGTTTACATTACTTCATTTGGGTAAGTTAAAAAATATTTTAAATAATATTGTAGAATATGAAATGTTATTTATTTTGAACTCAACATTAGTGGTGAGTATTTAACATAAATTTTAGCTCAGTTTTATGAATTCCTGGTAAATTTTGAGACTTTTCTCCTATAGAATCTTCCTATATTTAGCTTTTTAAACCTTACTTATGGGAAAATTTGGTTTTGATTTACTTTAGAGTTCATGATCCTGTTTCATTAATTTATTGTTTTGCAATGACTCAACTTCATTTGAAATAATAATTTCTACATAAGTTATAGGATTTATTACTTAAAGCAATTTATAAGAAGGCCCCTGCATCTTTGGTGAAGTCTACACAGTAATCTTTTGGAGGAGCAAGGGTAGCAATTTGGTAAAATCAGAGGCATTTCAGAGGGGTCATGTGTAGACACAGCCTTATGATCACCAATCTGGAAATTTGTCTTTATTACTCATGAAAGACAAAAAGCATCATTAAAAGATGTTCATGACTATTCTATTCTTTAATTCCATGCCTTAAAAAAAAATGTTTCTCTAAAGCATTTGAAGGGTAATTAAGAAAGGTTTTAGACCATATGCTAACTACATATTTGGCATTGTGAAGGAAGAGGTGTAATATCACTCTGGTATTCTCCTACTTCCCGTTTTTTACATTTTTGGTAGCTACCTCCTCTCTACCAGTTTGTCTCATTTTTAAATGCAGCTATAGATTTCAGTTAGTGATGACTTTGTGCTCCAAATAATATTTATTAGAAGAATACTGGTTGCTTGAAAATCAACAATAAAAAGGACAAGTCTCCTACTAAGCACTGTAGTTGTTTCTTGATTGTAATTGTCAAACTCTTAGCTTAAAACTGATTTGTTATATGGTTGCAGAACCATACTACTGAAACATATATATCTCTTTAGAGTTGATATTCTCAAATTTGTTAAGAGAATGCAATCAAAAAGGAAAAACATTGTCAAAAGAGAAAATAATTTTTATATATTTTATAGAATTGCTTATCCATCATAGGCACTCCCATATGATGTTATGAATATTTTCAAGAGATTCTGATTTGGAGAGCTTGTCATAATTTTAGAACTGAAGGTAGGGTTTCCCTCAAAGAAACTTTTCAGTAGTGTCCTCAATTATTAGTTTTGAAATATTTGGTAATTTTATAGTTATCTAAGTTAATAAATTCTTAGATATGATGTCCATTAATGTACAAAATAGAGACCTTCCATTTCTCTTTTAATAAAGACAGTCTAAATATAAAATTAGGTGGGTAGCAGATAATTCAAATTATGGTTCTTAGAGAAAAATGGATCAAATTCTTTTTTGGATATTATAGATAATTAGTTGCTGGGCAAGATTTTCCTAGGATACTTATGTTTGATCTAACATTGTAATGATAAAATATATTTTATTTCTATCCCCAAATAGAAATACCTTACAAATTTAACTTAAATTTCCAAGATTCTTAATACATTGTCTTAATTTATGTCAAATTTTCTGTTAAGACATGGTTTGCCCATTGGGTTATCCCATAAAGATCAGATGTTATATGGAACCAGAGGTTTTTCCATCAGGTTTTAATTTAATATTAAGATTTTTTTTTTTTACTTGAGTCCTAGTGCCATAATTAACTTGTTATAAATTTTAGTTCCCAAAGAAAACTCTTGTTTAGGTATAGTATTATGTTAATTGGGGATAAAATTAGATTAAAGGGCACAGGCAATTTGCTTTATAGTCATCTATTTCAGATTTTATCAACCTTATATGAAAGCTGCTTATAATTAAAAAATTGAGCAGTTTGTCTTTTATATATCTTCTCAATCTATTCACCACCAGAGAAAAGAGTTGAGATCCAAATATAAGCCAAAAATTTCAGTTAAACACTAGAGCTTGTTTGGATGCAGTATGTAAGTAAGGCCTAGGGCCTTATCTACAGATAGTAACCAAATAATCCTTATTGTGATTGACTGGAAATGTGAATAAAGGTTGAGCTAGAGGCAACTGAGGAGAAGGAGAGATAGAATTCAAGGAAGTGGAAGAGTCCGAGATCTGGGGTCTAGGAATCTTCGATCAGAAAACAAATGTCAGACTTTTCAGAGGACACGTGCGATAGACAGCCAGGAGGTTACAAATTGCCACATGACAGGCTAAGAGTTAATATCATTGTGGCCATGTTCTGGCTTGCTTTTTCCTTCTATTAATATTGGAGCCTCTGGGCTTTGAAGAGTTGATGCATTTTTACCTCCAGTTTCCTTTAGGTGAAGGTTGTAGGATTTCATTGGATGTTTCAGGGCTGAGAACATGGTGGTAGTAGAGTGTTCTTGGAGAGGGAAGGGGAGTGTGTTATTGATATCCTGCTAAATGTTTAGTGTTTCAAGCATTGGGTTTTTCTGAGGTCTTGAGAAGTTACTGGTTGGTCCCTCAGATGGAGTTCATTAAGTTCAACTTTTGGCTCTCTTTTCTTAAAGAATTTAAATCTAATTTCCTAGATGGTGAATTTTAGCTACTATTTTGAAATATTTTCTTTGGGTGTAGTAATTTAAAAAAATTGCTTTGATACTCTTCTGTTAACGCTTTCAGTTTGATGCTATTTCAAGTATTATCTAGTCTTACCTTGATGATCTTTGATATGTGATATAAGCAGTCATTTACATTTTTATTTCAGTGCTCTTTAAGAGTATACTTTCATTGTCCATGTTGTTTTGGCGTTATGCCTATTCAAGTTTGAAAAATAAAAGAAAAAAATTAGACTTTATTTAAATGACTATCATTGGTGTTACAAGGAAAATAAAAGTTCTTTTAAGGGGTAACAGGTACCTAAATGAGTGCTAGAAATCAAGAGAGTCTACTTCTGGTGACCATGGAGCACTCTTACCAGAATCCCAGAACTTCTTGGTGTATAGTCTCTTAAAATCAGTTTTTAAAAATGTGTATGTGTGTGTTTTCTAATTAAATTGAGCTCTATTTTAAGCAAAATGCTCCTGTTAGAAGAAATGCTAAAAGCTGGGTTTAATGCCAAAATTGAACCCTTGTTTTTGTTTTTTTTTTTTACTTCACAGTTAGAGACCATCTTCATAATGTCAGAGAATAACTTCTTTAACCTCACTGGAACTCTTCACTCAACCAGTAGGATAAGAAATTATGTATTATGTGGTTATAATTAAGAACTTGTAATAAGTGGGATACTCAGTGGGTTTAATGAGTAGAATGCAGACTTGAGGGCTAGGAGATAGATTCTACATCAAATATTTGATGTATGGAGACTTCTTGGGTTATTCAGTATCAGACATTTTCAAATAAACCTTTTCTATTTTATAATTTTGTATCTTTGATAATGGATCAGACTATCAGTGTGAATAATACTGCTTTTCCTAAAACTTTGCCTCTGTTTTGAATCTGGGCCTTCCAGTATTGCTACTGCTTTCTCCTGGAGGGTTCTTCACCATCTAGGGGTGGAATAAGGAAAATTAAGGAGATAAAGGAAAGTTCTGGAGAGTTATAGTTTTGAAGAAGAAAGTACTGGAGAATACATACTGGAAGGAGGGAGGTAGCCTCAGTGTGTGTTGATAATTCACCGTGATAAATAATTTATTAACAATTACTTATAGACAAGACATTTCTTGTTTCTTATGTTTATATAATACTGATGAAATGACAGTCTTTTTTTTTTTTTATATGACCACCTAACGCTTTCAAACGGGCGAAGAACCTCTGTCACCAACCAGCTTGTGCCTTTGTTTTAATTTCATCAGTTTTCTGTTGTTTTGGCCATGACTAATGAAGTTTAATTAAAGAACAATTTTTTTTTAATACCTCTTATGTGCTAACTATACTTTCTTAAGCATTAGGGAGCTAAGGAGCTCTTACAGAGTCTACTGAAGAAGGTAGAGACACAAACTCTATGCATAGGCTATTTTGGGAGTACAGAGGAAGGGCACGTCTCCCACTTGATCTGAGTTGTTAATCTTGAGGAGAGTTTGTGGCCAGAAACAGACACAACATAACCAGATACCTGTTAGAAAAACAGCATGGTGGTGGGTTAATGGCAAACAGTACTGTACAGTGGTTTTTTTTTGTTTTTTGTTTTTGATAATTTCAGTCAGATTTTAAGAATTAGAAATGGAAAGGAAGTAGACTTTTTAGTTAATTGAAATTTCATCAGTTCTGTTTTGTGAAACTTTGCAAGTATTTTTTTTTTCGGTACAACTATGTTGATATGACTTTTCCTCTGAGCAAATTTTTTTCTAGATGAATCTATTCTGATTTGTGTGAACTATTTTATGTGTGAATTTCATCTTTTTAATATCTTCTGCACTTTCTGCTTTGAGTATTCATTTTTGTGGCTGACTTGAATATTGCTTCTCATATTTGACTATGTAATGACATACATCATTAGAATCTTTGACTTTTTTCTGGTGATTGAGTGGTAAAATATTTAGTATACATACTTTAAGCTTGATAGCCACTGTTTGCTATCCTTTAATATTTAAATTAGGTTTTGATTTGTTAGCACTTAAAACATGGTTGAAAGTTATGAAACAAGACACAGCTGGGTGAAGGTATACTATTCTGAGAAGTTTTAATGTGAAAAAGAAGCTGCTTTTTTTCTTATGAGGTATTTCCAGATTGATGGGCGCAAGTGCAAAAATCAAATTTTGATTTAAAAAGTTTGCCAATAAATTGCTTTGAAACAAAGAGAAACCTTCAGTTTTTTTTTGTAACTTAAGAGATAATTTTAGGAGACACTTAAGCTACGTACAATATAATAGTGATATCATAATGAAAAATTTAACTATAAATGATTAGAGGAAAAATAGTAAGACTTTTAGAAAGTTTTTCTTTCCTTTCCAATTTTAATTACAGATCTAACTTTGATGACACCATTTCAAACTGGTATTTTAAAGAATCAAAATTTGCTGAATTTGCTTTAAAATTCACTTAGATAAATAAGAAGGAGAATCAGCATTAAAAATTTATACATTAATTTGTTTTCATATGATCAAGTGGTGAGACAAAAATTCCATTAACTCAACTATGTATCTTTGCCCCTCTGTGAGGGCCTAGTATTTATGAAAATATATTTCTATTTCTCTTGAAACAGCTATTTTTTTCCTGAAAGACCATCATGTGATATTTCTCATAATTCTTATCTTAATAACACTTGTATTAATAGACCATAACAATTATGGAGTTAGCACTGTGAGAGAAGTAACTTAGTACAGTAATGAGTAATCAGGTAAAAAAGTACAAGAACCTGTAGTCTCTACCACCAATAAACTGTGACCTTAGAATGGCAAACTAATCATTTATTCTTTGTGGATCTCAGTGCTTTTACTCTAAAATATGAGGGCTTTCTTTGACTTCTAAAGCTTCTCTTATTTCCTAAATTAATGGTTTTGTTTAAAATACGGTTAAAATATGATGGACCAAAAATAATACTTGAAATTTTTTATGTCAACTAAGATATGTATTTAAGTTTAAATAGTTTAAAATTAAGAGCTGCTTTTGCAAGAATTAATTCTTTATCATTTTAAAATTCTTTCCTTTATACATTTCAAAGTTTATATCTGTCTACAACAGAATAACTGGGTTAAGAAAATGAAAAAGTCATCATTTGCATGATGACAAGTACTTGCTTTTTGGTTATTTCCTTATCTGAGTTAATTAATTATAATTAACAATTATAATTAAAACCAAGATTTTATAAAACAAATCTTAATTATTTAAAAGTTTAGAAATTAGTTTTCTTTTTGCAACAAGATCTAGGAAAATGATGTGTATTAAAACATATCATCTGACCAATATTTGTTCCATAGTTATGTCATTAACTGATGAAAGTGATCATGTGATTTCATTTACTTTATACATTTGTTTAATCATGCTTGATCCTCTGTCCTATAATTTCTTAGTATCTTTGGTTAATAACATTCCTAAAATACTTGTTCTGATACACTAGTTTTAACAGTAGCTGCTGCTTTATTAATTTACAAATTTAACCTATAATTTTATCATTTAATATTTTAGCAAATAACAATTTATAAAATTTCCTCACTTGAATCATTATGACTGTAAATGTTGCCTATATGTTCCATTCTCAGATGTCAGCAACAATTTGTAATTTTGCCAAATGGTGTCGCCTAAATGTATTTCTTAACCTGGCTTTAAAAGGAATTTCAATGTTATATTGACCCTCCCCCACCTCATGGCTTACTTATTTTTTTTGGTTTAGAATCAGTAAAATCTCTGGGAAGCTCCATGTAGTATTCAGCATATCATGCCTTTATTTTTGCTTCCTCTTTAATATTTAGTAGACAATAATTATGTTATTGTAATATAATTTAGTGAATTATATAAGGGCTAGTAAATGGAGACAAGATGTTTCAGAAGATTGGTTTTACTGTGGTGAACTTTTTCAAGTAATCATCTGTGCTTTTAACTACTTTAAAATTATTCGGTGTCAGTTGCTTCTAGGCTTTTTGGTTAAGGTTGAATATAGTATCTACTACTTACTAGTTAATTTTGATATATAATCCATCCTAGATTAATACATCCTCTATCTAAGACCTGGGAGCACATTACCTCCAAGAATGGTATGCTTCCCTCTAGGGATTTAAAACAAAAGAAAACAGAATGAAAAACTGTTGCCTCCCTAATTGAAAGCTTTAAATTACCAGACTATTATTAACTGCTTGGTTTTTCTTGCTCCTTAAATTCATATTTGGTTAAAGATACATTAGTTACACGTGTGCCATTGTCATGGCAAGTGACATTTAAGCTATAGAAATGGCCTATATGTGGATTTTTACATACACAGTACATATCTTATGAAAATGATTCATTTAGCTAGCTATATACATTTATGCATTGCTTTGATTCAGTAAATGTTATACCACACCGATAATGATTTCTACTATAATTGTATCTAAACTTTGGTTTAAAAGTATATAGGAATGCAGTCATTAGAAAACATCAACCGGTTGCCATTGTATAGCCTGATAATTTGGTGAACATCCTCTGAAACCCCTCTTTTGTTATGTGTTTAAACAGTATAGCTCGATTTTTATACACAGATTAATTCAAGGGATTGACACTTGAATAAGTAAATTTAAATAAATAAAAAATGTAAACTAAGGTGTACAATTCCAGCTTCTTTTGTAAAGTAGATATTTATGTTGACCTTTACTTACAGTGGATTGCTATTGTAGCGTAATCAAGTCCTCTGAACTCTCATTCTCCTGTTCAGAATGCTCTATTGTTTGGCCCCATCTTACCCAACCATATAGAAATAGCTCTCGCTTTGATCATCAGAAGAACATGCCGTGCTCATTGGTACTTCCAGGCTTTTCCTAGTGCTGCTCACTCTGCTTGGAATATTCTTCTGCTTACTCTTGACTACATAGTCCCTTATATTAGGCTTTTCTTGGACATAGTAACTGATGACTTTTTTCTTATCATATTAGTCAACAGTTTAGTAATTTTTATATTATTGTTTATTTACTGTTATAAAATTTTTGATCCTTCAGGTTTATAAAGCCAAGGGACTTTGTAGATACATATTTTTTTTATCATTGTTACTGTGTCCTCCATTGTATAGGTCAGTACTCTCTCCTCTAGTACTCAGTGTGTGGTACTTTTCATATAATTGAAAGTGATTAATTATTGCTGTAATTCTAAAAGAAAGATTCTGAGAAAAGATAAATTTTGGCTGTGCTTTGAGCAGAAAGAAGAACAGGTTGGAAAAGGAATATCTGAGATATGGAGTTGTGGGTACAGATAGAGAACAATTAAATTATGAATGGTGGTTAATAGGATTGTATGTATTTATATTTCACTGAAGTAGAAATATAGCTTTTAAAATGCTAATGAAATGAATGTTTCAAAATAGAGAAACCTTTGAAATACAGACTGAGTCATGAATTATTTTATATTGAATATGTATTATATGTGTATGTACATAAATGAAATTTGAATAGTGGAAGAATAGGAGATTGTAAGCATATAGAATAAAATGGATCATATTATGTATAATTTTATAATTTTATTGACTGTTATGACAACTTCTTAAGTTCATTACATAAGCCACAGTTATATTTAGTGCCATGTATATAACATTTTTCAAAACTTCACAAATGGAAAATTTAGCTTATTGTATGTTATTTCTAAACTTAGTTTACACTAGCATTGCTTTTCTTCGTCATTCTTCTACACAGGTATAGACTGAGAAGATAGCATTCTTCCTTTAAAATTAGTTTCCTAAAAAGCCCTGCAACTTCAGGATGCTAAGATAGCAGTCTTATTTGGAATGTACTGGAATTCTGTGCGTTAAGTTATTTTTTGTTTTCAAAAGAACAAATTGTAGTGTGACATATCTGAGAGTCTAAAAAATAGTTTTTCGTCTTTCATACCAGTTAAAGTTTATATGGAATTGTTCTTCAAACTGAAAACTAGTACAGTCTTCAAAGATGTAGAATATACTGTATATACAATTAATTTTAAGTAACTTTTAAAACTTTTCATCACATCTTTGTAGACCGTCACATATCTACAATGTTATTTCTTAATGAATATAATAAAAATTACCATTCTAATTAGTGAGAATTTTACCTAGTTTATCTTTCTTTTGGCTCTTATTCTTACATAATAGAAGACTAAACATAACACATCTAATCCAGTTTTATAGAAAACAAGATTTTGTCTCTGATCATTGAAGTTTAGAAGATTCTATTGACTTTTCGACATGCCTTTTCTTTTCCCTAGACTCTTTCTTGTGTCTTGATAACTGAACAATCCCTTTTGAAATAATTTCTCAGAATATATTTATTAACAATCAGTGCTTTTTTAAAGGAATGACACTGCAGTGCCACCGTTAGCAGAAATCAGGTATGTATATGTGTGTGTATACATATAAACATGCACACCTCTATACACATACACACCTCATTCTGGATTCTGTTCTATTGCATTGATCTATTTTACTACATTGTCTTAATTACATAACTTTATGAAAAGTCTTAATATTTGGTAGAGAATATCTTCCTTTTTTCCTCTTATTTACAGTTATCTTGGCTCTTCTTAGCCCTTACATTTCCATATGAATTTTAGAATCAGATTGTGAATTTATTGCAAGAAAATGCTCCTGGGAATTTGATTGGACTCAAATTGAATCTGTAGATCAATTTGCAAAGAACTAATATTTTTATAATACTGGGCCTTCTGATTCATGAACAATATAGATCTCTCCATTTATTTAGGCTCTCTTTAATTTCTCTGAACATTCAGCAGTTCAGTAGTTTACTGTGTAAATATCTCTTGCATCTTTCATTAGATTTACTTGTAGGTATTCAATGTTTTTCAATGCCATAGGAAAAAGGTGGCTTTTAATGTCAATTTCTCATTGTTCCTGTGTATATAAATATAATATATTTTTTGTATATTGAATAAAACTGATTCTAATGGTTTGACTCTATTTAACGTTTTCTCATACACAGTCATGTCAACTGCATATAATGAGCTTTTTTCTTCTTTTCTGTCTTTATACTTTTTTTCTTGCCTTATTGCACTAGCTAGAACCACTTGTCCAGCATTGAATACAAATGATGATAAAAAGCATCCTTGTAATCTTTCAGTATTTCTCCATTAAGGTATGTTTGTTGTAGCTTTTATTATAGAAGCTGTTTATCATATTAAGGATATTCTCTTTGATTCCTAGTTTGTTAAGAGTTTTTTTAAAATCAGGAATGGGTGATGAGTTTTATCAAATGCTCTTCTGCATCTATTTAATTATATTATTTTGTCTGTTACTCGTTTAATGTGGTGAATTGCATTGATTGGTATTTGAATGTGAACCTTGTATTTCTGAATTAAATTCAATTTGATCATGGTACATCATCTTTTTAATTAATTGCTAAATTTGGTTTTTGATAAATTTTTTAGGACTTTTACATCTGTGTTCATTAGTGAGATTGGTACATACTTTTCCTCATTAAGAACAATTGGGAAGATCTCTTTTACTGTTCTGTGGAAGAGTTTGTATAAGATTGGTGTTATATTTTGACTGTGGAATATCACTTATGAATACATCTTAGAGTTTTCAGCCTTTTATTGCAATATATGCATTTTTAAGCCGCATATTTGCCTCTTAAATATATGGTTATAGCTGCATGACATACATTTTGAAATATTTTATTGTTATTTATTTCAGAATGTTTTGATTTATTCTTGAACATGAGTATAAATTTCAAAACCTATTTGATTTTTATTTTACCATGATCAGAAAATATATTATGTATCATTTTAGTACTTTGCTTTTCTTAAGTTATCAAAGTAAATATTCCATGCCTGCTTAAAAAGAACTTGTTTGCAGTGGTTAATTGCAGTGTATTAGTTTGCTAGAGTTGCTTTGGCAAAGTACCACAATCTGGGTGGCTTAAGCAACAGAAATTTATTCTCCCACAGTTCTGGAGGCTAGAAATCAGAAATTAAGGTGTTGGCAGGATCATGTTCTTTCTGAAGCTGGTAGGGGAGAATTTCCTTGCTTCTTTTAGCTTCTGGTGTTTGCCAGCAGTCCTTGAATTCGTTGACATGTAGATGCATTACTCCAATGTCTGCCACTGTGTAACATGGTCATCTTAACCCTGTGTGTCTTCACATGGCATATGTCTCTCTATGTTTTTCTTTTCTTATAAGGATACCAATCATTAGATTAAGGGTCCACCCAACTCCAGTATGACATTATATTAACTAATTACATTTGCAATGACCCTATTTCCAAATAAGATCACATTCTGAGGTACTAGGGGTTAGGATTTCAATATATCTTTTGGGCACACAGTTAATCTCAAATACATACATATATATGTGTATATATATATGCATGTATGTATGTGTGTGTGTATTATACACACACACACACACACACTCACATATATATCTCAATTAGGCCAGGTTTGTTAATCATATTTAAATTTATTCATGATTTTATGGTCTGTTTATTCTACTACTTGCTGTGAGATAGTTATGAAAATCATCCACAATGATTATAGATTTGTATTTTCCTCTTTTTGGTTTGTCAATTTTTGCTTTATATATTTTGAGGTTATGTATTAAGTGCATAGAAATCTAGAATTATTTTTCTGGTTAAATGACACAGTATAATGAAAAATAATTAACTAGAATTATTTTTCTGGTTAATTATTTTTCATTATACTGTGTCATTCTATCTATATCACGCATTCCTGCCTTAAATTGTACTTCGTCTGATATTAACATACATGCTTTCTTTTGGTTAGAATTTGCATGTTATATATTTTCCATTTTTTAACTTTTATTTTTCCCTTTTCTTGGCCTTAAGATGAGTGCAGTATGTAGTTGATTTTTTTGTTGTTGCTGCTGCTGTTCATTTTTGTTGAAAGTCTGTCCTTTAAGTGCTTGACCAGCTTGCATTTAGTGTACTTATTGATATGCATGTAATTAAGCCTCTTATCTTCCCATTTGCTTTTTATTCTTTGCTCTATTTTCCTGTTCTTTTTCCTTTTTCTCCTTTCTTGCCTTTCAATAGATTATTTCTGTGCCTTTTTCCCCCTCTCCTTCTTTTAGCTATAATAGTCACAAATTCTTCACTATTCTTTAGTGATTATACTGTAGATTCCAGCATGCATTCTTAACTTATTGAATCCTAATATTATTTAATGCTTTTATCATATTCTAGACAATTCAAGGACCTGAGTACACTTTAAGTTCTCTTATTTCTTTTTTCATTTTACATAGTGTCTTGGTATTTCCATATGTTTTAAACCTATATTTTTAATCTCACATACCTAATTATAAGAGTTTTTAGTTAACATAAATTTATATTCATTTACCATTTATATATTTATTATTTTCTTTCCTTTTTATTTCCAAGCTTCCATCCACTGTTATTGTTTATTCTGACCAATGAACATTCATTTATATTTCCTTTGGTGTGGATATGCTTATGACAAGCTACCTCAGTTTAATTTGCCTGAATATGTCTTTTGAAAGGGTATTTTTCTAGAAAGCAGTTATTTTTTTTGAGGTTATAATTCCACTCACTCTCTCTGGCTTCCATTGTTTCTGTTGAGAAGTCAACTATAATTACTCCTTTGAATGTAAACTTTTTTCCCCCTTTGCTACTTTTAGTATTTTCTCTTTATCTGAGATTTTCAGAAGTGTTAGTGTGATGGACTTACACATAGTTTTCTTAGTCTTTATCTTAATTGAGACTTTAACTACTTCTAAAATCTGTGGATCAGTGTTTTTACTTTTTTTAGAAAGTTCTAAGTTATTCTGTTTTCAGATACTGCTTTTGTGCCACTTAATCTCCTTTCTATATGGTATTCCAATTACACATGTGTTTGACCTTTTACTATGTCTCATTTATCTATTACATTCTTTCTGCATTTCTTATTCTTTTGTATGTTTAGTCTGAATATTTTCTTCAGACCTATCTTTTGATTCATTACCTTTTTTCATCTGCGTCTAACATGCTGATGAAGTGATTTGGATTTATTTCTCAGTTCTAGAGTTTCATTTGACTCTTAAAAATAAATTTCATGTTTTCTTCAAAACTTTTAGTCTTGTCTTTTATTTCCTTAAGTATATGGGCATAGTTATTTTAATATCAAGTTCTGAAAACTTTATGTAAACTTTTTTGTAGATTTGTTACTATTGACTTCTTATTGTTGGTTTTAGATCACATCGTTTTATCTCTTTGTATGATTTTATTTATTTATTTATTTATCTATCTATTTATTCATTTAAATTAAGTTTATTGGAGTAACATTTGTTAATAGAATTATATAATTTTCAGGTATACATTATAATTTGATATCTGTATATTCTATTGTGTTTACCACCCAAAGTCCAGTTTCTTTCAGCTACCATATATTTGATCCCCTTTACTCACTTCACCCCCTCTTTACCCCCTATATTTGACACCCTTTACCCCATCTACCTCCCCGCTCCTCCCCCATCCCCTACCCTCTGGTAGTCCATGTCCACGAGTCTTTGTTTGTCTTGTTCATCTGTTGCTTTTAGGTTTATATCCCACATATAAGTGATCATGTGATTTTCAACTTTTTCTGTCTGGCTTATTTCGCTTAGCATGATTATCTTGAGGTCCTTTCATGTTGTTGCAAATGGCAGTATTTCATCTCTTCTTATGGCTAGTAATATTCCATTGTATATATGTACCACAGCTTCTTTAGCCAGTCATCTATCGTAGGACACTTCGGTTGCTTCCATGTCCTGGCCATTGTGAATAATGCTGTTATGAATATTGGTGTGCAGATATCTTTTTGGAATGAGTTTTCAAGTCTTTGGGGTAAATACCCAGTAGAGGGATTGCTGGATCATATGGTAGATCAATTCTTAGTTTTTTGAGGAACCTCTATACTTTTTTCCATAGTGGCTGTACCAATTTGCAGTCCCATCAGCAGTGTTTGAGGGTTCCTTTTTCTCCACATCCTCTCCAGCATTTGTTATTATTTGTCCTGTTGATTATAGCTATTCTAACAGTGTGAGATGGTATCTCATTGTGGTTTCGATTTGCATTTCCCTAATAGCTAGAGATGTTGAGCATCTTTTCAAATATTTGTTAGCCGTTTGTATGTCCTCTAAAGAGAAGAGTCTGTTTAAGTCCTCTGCCCATTTTTTGATTGGATCATTTGTTTTTCTGTTGTTATTGAGTCGTATGAGTTCTTTGTATATTTTGGATATTAGGCCCTTATCAGTGGTGCTGCTTGCAAATATATTTTCCCATTCGGATGGTTGTGTATAACTTTATTTTTTATTGAATGCCAGATGATGAAAAATAATTTGAAAGATAGCATGCTGTTATTTTTAATCAGACAGGATTTATTTTTGGTTCAGAAAGGTGACCAAGTGACTGACCATCCCTGATTGCCTTAATTTAGGCAGAGATTGAGAAGATATGAAGTTGAATTTAGTCTTCATTAAAGTCAGTCTACTTCTGGTCCAGTTTTATTCAAGGTTCGAGGCATACCTCATCAGTAGCTCCACAGCTCCTGTTTTTGTCTTCTTGCCCTCAGAAATTTGTCTATCTTTTGTCATCTTCCCTTGACTCTCAGATCTCTCTTCAGAATTTGCTAGTCCTTCTAGGGGAACACACCTCCAAAATATGTGCATACCTCTCTGAATTTACTTCTTGTCTAAGATTTCATAATTCTTCACCATCTTGGTCATTCTCAGTGCTTTCAGATAGATATTTTTGCTTTTATTGTTGTCTACATTTTCTAGTTCTCAATGGAAGGGTTGATTAGTCACTTGGTTGGTCATGTAAAAATCAGAAAATATTGTGACTTTTTTCTACTGAATTATAATCTTTAATGGCTATTTAAAAACCTACAGTTTTATGTGGATGATCAAACATTTTTCATTTGTTCATACTTCTATGCACAATTTCTTAGCATAGAGTTGGATTTACATTTCTACCAGAAAGCTTTAAGGCACATAAAGCTTTAAAGAGATAACCACTAAAATGGATGAATGTCCAAAGTTGTACTACATATGGTTAAAAGAGGCTTCAAATAGATGTTTAGTTGTTATAAGCAAAATATTTTTTAAGGTTAGTGTTATTTTGGCCATCTTTCTCTTTTCAAGATGAAAGGAAAGGATATTGATATTTTTCAAATTCACTTAGATCCTTTGGCTATCTGCTTATCAGAAAATGAGTAATTTCATTTGCTTTTAAAATTCTCTCTTTCTTAGTAGAGTAGTACTTCTTGGAAACAGCAGCTAAGAAGGACTTAATTTGTATAGAAACACATGTTTTTTTTTTCCTGATAATGTATTAACTCATAATTTTCATTCAAATAGCAAAATACTGTTCTCTTTGTTCATCTTTGCAGAACTTCAGAAATAATAACTGTTTGTCACTTGTTTCCTTTTCTTTAAATTTATTTTCCTGTTTACTGATCAAAAGGTTTTTAACTAAAGTTATCAAGGATTCCATGCACTTCCAAGATAGGGATAACATCAGTCTAAAGACTCAATTCTTTTCTGTCTTCACTGCTTACAGACAGGGAACACAATCTCTTCAGCCTGGACCTATGTAGAAGAATTTGGAGAAAATAAACAGGTAAGAAAAAGTCTCTTAGGAATATTAAGTGATAATTTAGTTTACAGAAAGCCAGTTTTAAATTATTCTTATGGTTATAAGGGAAATAATTAAAATTGTCCAATAAAACCTTGTGAAATATTTTGATTATTATATTTTTGTTGATTATAGATTCATTAACAAAGTTTTAAAAAGTTAAACTGGTTTCCATATTCCAGATCTTCTAAAACTTTTAACATTCTAGTGTTCATTGTGAACCACCGAGATGGTAAACAGTGCTTTATGGTAGATGTAGTCAGAGTGAGTATATTATGTGTAGATTATGCAGCATTTCTCAAACGTACCTGAAAAGAGAACTCTCATTTTTTTTCAAGTTTATTAATCCAAAATTATCGTTGATACAATTTAGAATAAAAGTTATGTTTATGAATATTCACTGTTAGTTTTTTCAACATGGTACTGAGAAGGATAAGTTTTAGTAGTAAGTTAAAGGTAGCTTACAGTTTGAATAAAGATTATTACTATCCAAACTCCTTTTTACATGTAGAGGCAAAAAGAATGTTGTGGTTTCCTGGGTAGCAATCCATGTACAAGTTCTGTGTTCTTGAGTAAGTTACTTTACCTTTCTGTGCATCCATTATTTTGTTGTTAAAGAGGAAGATAAGAATACTTATCTTATAAGGATTAAATAGTGCTGATTGTGTATTGTTATTTTTGGCACTTAGTACTCAACAAATATTAACTTTTATTAGTAAAACTCGTATTGCAGATACAAAGAAATATATTTGTTATACTTCAGAGTTATAAGTTTATTTTTATAGATCTGAATCTTAGCATAAAAATTCAAATATGTGATGCTATTCTCAGAACTACCTTTTCCTATGAATTTTTATATTTGAAATTTTGACTTATGAGGACTAATTTTAGATATTAGATAGAAATGAAACTTGAAAAGAGTTACCTTGTCTAAGGGTTATACCTTCTCTTTGCTTTTGCCTAGATAGTATTTCTAGTAAGCTGTACTGAAGCCTAGATTGCTGTAGGTCAGATCATAATTTTCCCTTTTATAGGCTGCTGTTGTATTACTCTCTTTCTGAGTGGTTTAGAAACTAGCATTAAAATGAATTTGAGATACTTAATCTCTTAATACAAAGGTAACAGACTGGAAGCTCTGGATAATGGTTTGTTTGACATATAGCTAGACACCTATTGGTTCTCTTTGAGTTCTTTTTGTTTGTTTGTTTGTTTGTTTGTTACATCTTGGCCTCTGAAGGCATTTGAGTTTGTAATTTTTCTGTTTTGCTTTTAAAGTTTTCCTATTATATATTATTCCCATTAAAAGTTCTCCTCAAACTGATTTTATAAAGTTGTTCAGTGAAATAACTTTTTCTAAGGTCAGACAAGTTTGGGAAAAACTACTGTATACTGCTCTTGGGAAATCATAATGCATATTAGCATATAGAATAATTGTAGTAGCAACCTGTTTAACTGTTAACCTCATCTTTCCTAAATTTTTCTCAAGATTTTTTGGCTAAGTTTTTCTCATTTTGAGGTACTTCAATTGCACAGGCTGTAGTTTGGGAAACACTGAAACTAATTCAAAGAAACACTTACTTGGGTTTATTTATAATTATATTGAGGTATAATAAAAATATATAAAATACTCATATTTAAAGTGTACGATTTGGCCAATTTTGATTTATGTGTTCATCTGTGAAATGACACCACAGTCAAGAAAACAAATATTTCATCACCCCTAATGTAATCCATTTCTCCTCCTACCCTCTTTCCCAAGCAACCACTGATCTGATTGCTGTCACTAGATTAGTTTGCATTTTCTAGTATTTCAGACCCTTGTTTTTGAAGGTTTAAATTATGATCTTCAGATAATTTAGAATGAAACAGCTGTAATATAGTAAAAATAAAAGTGCAGCTATCTGACATATTTATGTTTATAATTGTTACATACTATTAAAATTTTGTAGTAAAAATTTAAAACCCAAATAACTCTTAAAATAATATGGGCAATATATTGTAAATATTAAAAATAATTTAGTTAAAAACAAGCAGATGATTTTCCCCAAAATAATTGAATCTGAAAAATATCATTACTCTAGTAAAAATGGAGAATTAAACAACTAGAACTTTATAAAGAAGCAGTTGCAGACAATAACATTCTTGTCTAGCTATCTATTACTAAGATTAGTGTACTCACAGCTTCTTATAAACCATCTTAGAAATACTGACCTAAGCTACTTTGTGGGCCTAGTCTTAGAACAAAACATTGGTCACTTCATGTGTACTTCTTGTCCTTTGCTGTCAGTTGCTTGATAGGAAAAATTAAGTAGTAGACAGAAATACCTTTTTAAATTTTGTTGAAATATAATTGTAATAGGGAAAGTAATGAGACAAAAATACCAATGAATTTGATAATACTAATGAGTTTTAGCCAAAAGTGTCACTTTTAAAAATTTCTGGTTAATGATTTTTAACTATTTGATAGGTTTTAAGTTGCTTAATAACTAGCAATTCTGAATATTCTTTCTTCTACTTTACATTTAGCTTTTGATTTTCTGTACTAGGATGGAAAGTACAAAATAATAAATGATAAATGTTACTTCCTTAATATGGATGACTTTTTTAATCTCTGTTTAAATCCAGCCATCCATATTTTATGTTCTGAGTATGTACAGTCCTGTTAAAAAAAAACAACTTTGTTTTGCAGATGAAATACACTGAAGAAAAGTTATCAAGTTATTTTAGTTATGACTATTTGAATGTTAGCAACTGAAATAATGAAACGAGGACTTTTTTTTAAAAAAATTTAATAAATAGCCCATAAAAATCTAAAGAAATGCTTAAAATAAGTATTAAAGGTATGGGAAATGTATCTCATAGATCAAAACACCAGGTGCTTCACTCTCATATACTAAACATAGTTACCATATGTACTAACAATTCCCTTTCTAGATATTTACTCAAGAGAATTGAAAACATATGTCCACATAAAATATTGTACACATTATTTCTTAGCGACGTTATTCATAATAGCCAAAAGGTGGAAACAGCCTAAATACCCATCGACTGATGAATGGGTAAACAAAATATATTTCAAACATACAATGAATATAAAAAGGAAAGAAGTTCTGACACATACTACAACATGGATACAACTTGAAAACGTTATGCTAAGAAGCCAGTTTAAAAAGACCACATAAATTGTATGATTCAATTTATATGAAAAATGTAGAATAGGCAAGTCAATAGAAACATAAGAATTAGTGGTTGCTGCAGCTGGAAGAGAGGGAACGGGCAGTGACTGCTAACAGGTGCAGAGTTTCTGTGTAGAGTGATGAAAGCGTTCTGGACAGTGGCATTGGTTGCACAACTTTATGAAATAGTTGTAAATTTTGCAAACATCTGAACCTTTTCGTTTCCTAATATTTATAGTATTTGGGGAAAATTTTTCTTCTCTGGATTTATCCTGTGTCAGTAAAGTCATTAATGTTAACTTTTACTATTGTATTCTAGTCTCCTAAAAATGTGAGAATACAACAGTTGATTAGTATGCTCTTAAATTAAAGGCTTACAGTAGGGTGCTATCAGAAATGCATATTTTCAGACCTAAGCATTATGCTACTAACCAGTTGTCTGGCTATCTTTGTGAAATATTCCTTTAAAGATAGCTCTTCCATCCATATTTCATGAGTAGGCTGCATTAGCTCTTGAATGGGTTTAAACCCAAAGTAAAAGTGATTTCTTTGAAAAACATTTTCCTGCCTACAGAACTATTTAAAGATCTGCTCTTCTAAATCTTGTTGTCTGTGACTACATTGTTAAAATTTGAAAGAGCTAGTTGTGTCAGAGATACATGGCTTAAAAGGAATTGGACTGTATTTGTGTAATCATCTTTAGGAGGAGAGAACCAGAACTTTTTTAAAAGCAATTATTTGAATTACAGGAGCACTAAGGTTTATGTTTATACTCACTACCATAACTCTTCAGACACAGTGGATCCTTTTAAGAGAAGAATTCTGTGGTACCTGGAGTTATCCCACTTTGGTATCAAGATAATTGCTTATCCAATTTCAAAATAATGAAAATATTTTGAACTGGATGCTTTTAATGTATTTATGTCTTCTGGGAACAAACTGCTTTTATTAATCTGATGGTACCATTAATAAAAAAAAACAAAGGTTATAAAATTATTCTAATTAGAGTTTTACAATGCTAGAAATCAAACCTATATTTAATTGATTTTTATTGTTTCATTTTTTTTTCTTAACTAGGTCCTTTCTGATGTTGCTTGAGCTTATTCTTCTGCAGTTGATCTCATTCCTGTTGGCTAAATATTAAGTCCCATGACAACATTAAGTTAATGCTCACATGTTTTAGGCCTCTTTTATAGTTACAGGAAAATATAGAAAAAGCCTAACCTGTGCATTAGATGACCTAATTCCTTTCGTCCATTCTTTGAAACACCATAACTTTAAAAAATACTCATTTTATAGTATTGTCACATCCTTGGCTTATTCTGCACTAAAGAACATAGTTGAGTTTTTGGAAAGTATAGGATTTACAAATTTGGTCTTTAATATTCATACACATCTATAAACGTTACAATTAATGAAGCAGGAAATTATTGATGCATAAGATGAATGTTTATTGTTGAACAGTAATATTTTTAATATACATATTTTTTAATTTGGTTTAATGTTTGGATTTTTCTATAGTATAAGTTGATAATGGTTTCTTGAAGTTTATTTTATAAAATATATTTTACTCATTTTATTGTGTTATGGTACCAGTAGGATGCTAATATTAAATTTTATGTTGAGTTGTATAAATGTTTATATTAGTATTTAAATAATGAAATATTGGACAATTTTTGCAGCCCAGGGGTGAATATTTTTACTGGTTTGATGCCTAATGCAGTTTTTAAAAAAGCAAATATGAATTTGCTGTTTTTTATCTTTCCTTCATGGACTGACCCTTAGCATCAGAACCAAATTTAAAAGGAGCTTCATTGTAGAGCAAGAGAAATCAGAGGTTTTCTTTTTCTGTGATCAAAAAAGAAGACAAAACAAGTAATAGATATCCAGGAAATAGATATACACAAAAGCATTTTAGTAAGATCTCTGAAACATTGTCGGTGAAAGAAATGTAATATTGACTGATAGAACTGTCAGGATTTGCCAAGTAGTGACTGCTAAAACAATCTTTACCAGCAATACAGCATTATCAGGATTTTCAGTGCTAGAACATTATGTTAAACTGTGATTATAGTTTTAATGCTTTATCTCTTTGAATTAAATTTGTAGTCCTAAAGATGTGCAGCATAATTGTTCATATATTTATTTACAGACTACAATTTCCGTCGCAGCTCAATAAATAGTATTTTCCCTGTTAGTACTACTCTCTCTTCTGGGACTCCCAGCGTGCTTCCTTATACTTCAAGGCCTTATTCTTATCCAAGCTATCCCTTGTCACCAACAATATCACTTGCTAATGGCAGCCATGTTGGACAGCGACTATATATCTCCAATCAGACCTCATTCTTCTGAAGAAAATACTGTAAACATGAATATGAAAGTTACTTTGTAAAGCATGCAAATTAAAATGCTGTTTTATTTTAGAATCGGGTTTGCACATTTGGTTTTAAATGATAAATATATATTTCAAAATAGTAAAAGAAACATCAGTCATAATTCAGAATAACCCACAGTTGTAAAACTTGTAAAAATTGTAAGTTTAAGAAGTTACTCAGTGGTTTCTCTTGATAATGGTATAACAAACTACTATTCTTTTTAAACTTTTGGAATTTTAAATACTTCGATTCCTGAGTGGGCAGTAGAACTCAGTAGTTTATGTTAAATTTTTGCATAATAACTTTGCTACATAGCATTTACAATATTAAAGCACTTGCAGACAGCGGTTACACTGAATTTGATTACCAAGGATCACTATATGTATTAGAGATTAGAGCAGTTATATAACCAGAAGCGTCTAACTATTATGTAGAAAGAAATGAAGGGCAAAAAGATTAAGATGCAAATTTTATGCAGTACTAAAGAAAAAAGCAATCTACCATTGTGGTCCTTGAAAATAACTATAGATATATTAGTTAATTATTTGTTATATAAATAAATTATAATTTTGCTGTTAATGTATTTAAGGTTTTTATAGTTATACTTCATTTGTGTTTTTGATATTCACTGTATAGTTGTTTGAGTACTGTGTTATGGTTTTTTAATGTTGAAATCATGTGTTAATTTTTGTACTTGAATTCAAATTCTTTGACATTAAATATGTGATGCTTCTAAAATGTATGTGTTCTATTTTTTATTTTTAGTATGCACACAAAAAGTTAGCTCTCACGTTCAGCTTGATCTTTTCTTGAGAACAATTTTCCTTACTAGGTATGTAGCAATAGGCTTAGTGTCTTCATGGGACCAAAACAAAGATATTGCAGAAAATTGTTTGTTTTATGAAACATAGTAACAAAAATCCTTTTCCAAGACCAATAGAAATATTTCATTGATGAATCCAGTGAAGTTTCCCCCTTTTACTTATAAATAATTAATGAATCCAGGTCATTTTGGTTGCTTAATAATTTAGTAGTATACATTTATAATGAATTTCTAAGGATGGTTTGATAGAGACAAAAATCTTTCCATTCTTTGATACTGACATTAACTTTGCTTATCAACTCATTGTGTAGCCATATGAAAAGTTATGCAGAAAGTTTGACTTTATCTCTCTTCAGTTTTTCTTTCACAAAGTGGGAGTAGGAAGGATTTTTCTATCTATGACTCAAAATCTAGAAGCCAAAATAGAGAAGGTTGGTAGGTCCAATTAAAAAAAAAGCTTGAATGGCAAGAAAGTACCAAGGGTTATGTCAAAAGACAAATGATAAACTTGGACATAATCACAAATCATTTCACAAAGGGCTAATCTCTAGTATTTCCAGATATCAAAAAGACCATCTACTAAGAGAAAAATGGATAAAATGTATGAATAGGCATATGACAGTTGCCCCTTAAATGCATAAAAAGATGCTTTATCTTATAATAGAAATGCAAATTAAAAGCTTAGATTTGCAGAAATTCAAATTTTGACACGCTTTTGATAAGCCTTTAAGGAAATTAATGTCCTTATACATTGCCAGTGGAGTTATAAATTGGTGTAAGTAATATAGAGAGCAATTTAGCATCCATTATGCAAAGTTACAACTGCTTAAGTCTTTGGCCCCAGCAATCCTACATCTGGGATATATTTGTGTGTGTGTGTGTGTGTGTGTGTGTGTAATTATATATGTAAAAAGCTGTTAAACATGATTTGTAACCCAAATACCCATTGTTAAGGGGACTGATTAAAATAATACATTTATTGGTACATACTAAGACATTGTACAAAAGAGAATAAGGAGACTGTATTCCTAATATAGAGATATTAAGTGAAAAAGATCAAAGTTCAGTAATGTGTAATATACTATGCTGTATTTTGGATAAATAGGGAGAAAGCATTTGAATATGCTTATATTTTACAAGCAAAACTGTGGAAAGATATACAAAAAACATAAGTGACTATGAGGAAAGTAGACGAGATCACACTTTAAAAGTTTCCTTTACTCCAGACACGCTACAGTGATAAATTTATCTATGTATGTGTCTCTGTCTAAAAAAGTTTTAAGTAAAAAGGCATATAACTGTTCTCAGAAACAAAATGCAGATCTGTAGTGAACCATAATCTGAACAGAAACATTAGGGAAACCTACACTGATCTGTTTACTCAGTGATCAGAAGTTAATGGGTTTTGAGTAGAGATCCAGGGCGAAATAAACCCAAGCAGTAAATGCAGCAATACAAGCAGATATGTTTCATTTTTGACTCAATGGATCCAATGTACTTGGAATGTGTGTGTGCGTGTGAAGCGTGAAGCATGTATAATCCCTTAAGGGAAAAACACAGTGAAGACCTCATAAGATTTGAAACAAAACCATGTTCTCTTGGATAAATAATTGACCTCCTTCGGAGAAACGGCTTTCGCTAGTGATTAGGATTAATGGAGACTGACCCTTGGGACTTTACTTGATTGCCAAGTAAAGTTGAGCAAGGCCAGCAGCACCGTTACATCAGATGGAGGTGGCGCATGACGGTCTGGAGGACTCTGCCATGCCGTTGTCCCTTACTCAGTCTTTTGTATCAAAGGGTCCCTATAATCAGATGGCTAAGGGAAAATAAATTTGGAACCTAGTATTATAAGGATAATGGAGATCACCAAAAAATTCTCTTTACACATTTTTTGCAAACTATACAGAACAATAACAAAAAGCCACACATGATCCACAGCTTCAACATAACGAACAATACTACAATTTGTAAACTTGCCTTAAGTAAAAATAAATATAGATATCAGATTCTAGAAGTTTTTATTGCAACATGTTTCACAATACATTATATTAGTTTCAGATGCACGACATAATGATTCAATATTTATATGTTGTGAGAGGATTACCAAATCTAGTTAATATCCATTACCACACAGTCATCATTTTTTTCTTTCTACTGACTACCTTTAAGATTCACTCTTAGCAACTTTCAAATATACAAGAGAGTATCATTAATTGTAGTGATCATTCCTTATGTTCCATTTCGTAACTTTATAGCTGGAAGTTTGTATTTTTTGATTCTTTTGCCCATTTTGTCCACCCCCAAACCCCGCACCTCTGGCAAAACCATCTTATTCTTTGGATCTGTGAGTCTGGGTATTTTGTTCTGTTTTGTTTTGTTTGTTTTCAGATTCCACATATAAATGAGATCATACAGTATTTGTTTGACATTTCTCTGTCTGACATTTCATTTAGCATAAGGCCCTCAAGGTCCATCCATGTTTTCAAAAATGACAAGATTTTCTTTTTTGTGGCTGAATACTACTACATTTGTGTGTGTATCAGATTTTCTTTATCCATTCATCCATTGATGGACACTTAGGTTGCTTCCATGTTTTGGCTATTGTAAATAAAGCTGCAATGAAATGTGGGTGCATATATCTTTTCAAGTTAGTGTTTTCATTTCCTTCATGTAAATACCCAGAAGTGGAATTGCTGGATAATATGGTAGTTCTAGTTTTAATTTCTTGACAACCTCTATCCTGTTTTTGTAACGGCTGTACCAATTTACGTTCCCAGCAGCAGTGCATAAGGGTTCTCTTTCCTCTACATCCTCACCAACACTTGTTACCTTTTTCATGATAGCCATTCCAACAGATGCGAGGCGATGTTGTGGTCTGATTTGCATTTCCCTGATCATGAGTAATGTTAAGCACCTTTTCATGAACGTGTTAGCCATTTATATGTCTTCTTTGTGAAAACTGTCCATTCAGATCCGTTGCTCATTTTTTAATCTCCTTGTTTTTTTTCTGTTGAGTCAAGTTTATATAAAAAATGAGTATATATTTTGGATAATCTCTCAACAGATACACAATTTGCATATTTTTTTCCTGTTCTGTAGGTTGCCTTTTTATTTTATTGGATGTTTCCTTGATGTATAGAAGCTTTTTAGTTTGAGGTAGTCCCACTTATTTGTGTTTTTACTGCCTTTGCTTTTGGCATCATATCCTAAATATCATTGGCAAGACTAAAATTTAGGAGCTTACCCCTTCTCCTAGGAATTTTATGGTTTCATGTCTTATATTAAACTTTTTACTCCATTTTGTGTATGTCGTAAGATAGGGATTCAGTTTCATTCTTATGTATGTGGCTGTCCAGTTTTCCCAACCCATTTATTGAAGACATTATCCCTTTCTCATTGTATAATCTTGGCTCCTTTGTTGTAAATTAATTGACCATGTATACATGGGTTTATTTCTGTGCTCTCTAATCTGTTGCATTGATCTCTGTGTCTGTTTTGGTTACTGTAGCTGTGTAATATAGTTTGAAATCAGAAAGTATAATGCCTCCAGCTTTGTTCTTCTTTCTCCAGATTGCTTTGGCTCTTTAGGATCGTTCATGGTTCCATACAATTATAGGATTGTTTTCTCCATTTCTAGGAAAAATGCCATTGGAATTTTGATAGGGATTGCATAGAATCTGCATATTGCTTTGGGGAGTATGGACATTTTAACAATATTAATTCTTCTAATTCATGACACAGAATATCTTTCCATTTATGTCTTCTTCAGTTTCTTTCAAAAGTGTCTTAATTTTCAGTGTACATGTCTTTTACTTCCTTGGTTAAATTTATTGCAAGGTATTTTTTTCTATTTTGAAATTGCATATAAGTTATTAATTACTTATTCTGATGGTTTGTTATTAGTGTTTTGAAATACAGTTATTTCTGTATATTTATTTTGTATTCTGCAGCTTTCCTGAATTCGTTTATTAGTTTTAACTGTCTTGGGTGGTGTCTTTAGGGTTTTTTATGTTAATATGTTATACTATTTACTATGTTAAATAAAAGTGATAAGAGTGGTCATCCTTGTCTTGTTCCTGACCTTAGTTCTTTAAGTTACTGGTCCAGTTCCATTCTTTTACATTGTGGCTGTCTGGTTTTCCCAGCACCATTTATTGAAAAAAACTACCTTTTTCACATTGTTTCTTCTTAGCTCCTTTGTGGTATATCAGTTGACCATATATGTATGGGTTTACTTTGGAGCTGTCTAGTCTTTTTCATTGATCTATGTGTCAGTTTTTATGCCAATACTGTACTTTTTGATTGCTGTAACTTTGTAAAATAGTTTGAAATCAGGAAGCATGGTACTTCCAGTTTTGTTCTTCCAGAAGGGTTATTTTTTGGGCACTTGACGCAAACCTCTGTGGAGAGCAAGGGATATGTCGAGAGGTCTGGAAAATTGTGTAAAGAATGGGAATAGAAGGATTAAGGGTGGCTAATGGTCCACTCCAACTGTGAAAATACTGAAAAAAAGTCCTGGCATATACAAGCAGTCTCTTCTAGGAGAGGAAGGTCAAGGAGATTCTGGGTTGCGAAAGGAAAAAAAAATGCAAAAGGGGAAATTCAGGATCCTGCAAGGCAAACGAGAACCACAAAAGAAAAGGCATACAACCCCGATTACCCCAACACAAAAAAAAATTTACTAAAGAAATTGTACTTGACTACACTGAGAGCAGAGGGTAGTCTTGAACTTGGAATCTTAGGAACCACTTGAAACTGCCAACAAATATGCAAAAGCAATCTACCTTTATACAAAGTCACTATAAAGAAAACAAGTGAAACAAAATCTCAGCTGATGAAAATTTCCTCACAAAACCAACACTAAATAGCAGAAAACAGTTACACAATACTCTAAACTGAAATATCCTTAAGCATTTGGTAATATGAGAAAAAACAAAACCAAAACCACCTTGAAAGAACTCAGGGAATATCCTCCTGAGGCTTCTTGGGAAATCTACTAGATGATGAGCTTTGACCCAAGATATGACCAGGGAAACTTTAGCAAAAGCAATTATGGTAAGCATTTCATTTATGTAATTGTAGATCTAAGGCTAAAAGGTAGAGGTAATGGTGGCAAATAATATATAAGTGTTACATGTTGTAATAAAATAGAAAAATGCAACAAATTGAGAGAAGGGAAGGAAAGAAAGGCGGAATAAGCTCTTTGTTCTGTAAATGGCATATAGCACTCAGAGGATGCCAGTAATAACTGATAAACTAGATAGTAAAATGTCAAATAAGAAAATGGATTAAAGCTTATAAAAGACATAAGGAAAAGGCAACTATTAGAGCAAAATTACAAACCTGAAATATTAAAGTCCTATAAAGAAAAAAAACCCATAAATATAACTTAACACACATAGTAATTATATCCTAAAATAATATTATTGTGAATGGGCTTACCTCAAATTGGCTCACAAAACGTATTTCAACTCTGATCTATAGATGAGACAGACCCAAAACAAAGTGATTCATAAAGAAAATATAACGTGATGACAAATGTATACCAGGCAAATGGAAATAAAAGTACATATGTATGACTCTATTCATTGCAGCATAAGTCATAATTGTAAAATATGGCAAACACCCAAAATGTTCATCCATGAGAAACAGGTTAAATAAGCTGGCACATCTACACCATGGAGTATTATGCAACTGTAAGGAATGAGAGGAAAAAACTCTAGTAACTTATATGGAGAATTTCTGGGACATGTCAGTGAAAAACCAAATTATAAGAGATGAAGCCCCTATGTGAACCACAGATTCCTATCTATACCTGAATTCACTTTCTTTAAGCACCTCAGCCACATCTGCTTAGCTAAGATATGGCATTACGTAAGGTTAGAGAGTATTATCCCAAAAGCCATGTTTACAAAGTAATCTCCTGGTTGTGCCAAGCTCTTAGGTCAAAAAAGGCCCTTAGAGATAAACCACTGATGAAAGTTTCAGTTGCTTCATTATTTCAGTAATGTGGAGGAGTCATGACTGGCTGGAAAGAAGAACACAAGGAATAATAACCCAGAGAGAATTATATTCAATTAAACAAGCATTTATTGAACACATTCTATATGCTGGGTTCTAAAAAGATACATATGAATTTGGTCCCTGCTCTGAAGGAAATCACAGCACTGTAGAGGAAACAAACATATAAAGGTATAAATATAGCACGGTGTGGCCAGAAAATTTTAAGAAACATACAGATAAATGTTACTGGTCATGTAGTAAAAACAGGTTAGTTAGGTGTCTCTGCACATTTAAACATTCTTCATAATCATCTTCTATACCATGATATTGACCTTCTAAAGTAAGCAATAGAAGCCATTCTCAGGAAAGATAGCAGCTGGTTACAAGGCACCTTTCACGCCTAATTTGAGGATCTTATGTATTTAGTATGTAGACCCCTTACGTTCATTTATTCAGCCACTACTAATTCTCTTCCTGCCTGTTACTGTTGTTGCAATTAGCGTTTGGTTTACATGATGAGCACACGTCGTTCCTCTTCTCTTGGAGCCAATGTTCCCAGGCAGTACTGATTGGCTAATATATAAAAGCCCCCTCTAGGTCGAAGCTTCTAGATGGTTTGATAAGAGATCTTACTAAGAACTCTAAGTGTCCATACAAATGTCCTCTCCTCACCAAATCAGATGAACATCAGGATTGCATGAAGTTCTATATAGCACAAATGTTAAAGTAAGGCACTTCAGCTCTGATTATGTAACTATGTTCTCAAGGTGAACATTCTTCAACAATAGGTAATGCTTAAAAGGCAACATTCACAGAACAATGAAGAGAGGAATACAAAGCGAATTGTTATCCACTGGAGGATCTTTGACTCTTGAACTGGGTGCCTCCTTATTTTATGTCAATTCCACTTGAGTAACTACTTTCTGGCTTTTAAATTCCCCAATACAATCACCGAAGTGGCACATAGTGATTAATGATCTTGGATGTCACATACATAATGTGCTGTGTGAACTAGGAAAAACTGTTCTCTAAGCAGAGAAGGGGGTGCACAATATTTCAGGTAGGGAAACAATATATGCAAAGATGGCATTGTGAGACAGCATAACATATGTAGAGAATTTCCTGGATTAAATCCTTTTCTGCTTGAGATATCTAGAACGGTTTTTTTGTTTGTTTGTTTGTTTGTTTGTTTTTTTCCCTGCACTATCAGGGCAGGGAGTGTAGCCCTTGCTGTCTTTGGTATGGGGCAGCCACTTCTACTAAGTTGATGGTTACCTTCATCACTCACTGAGAATCTGACATTTTAATCTTTGTGGAGAAGTGAGGTGTCAGATTGAAACCTGGGTTGGTCAATGTCAATGAAATGTCAAATACATCTAGGGAAAATGCTTAAGTTTGGAAAAGAAATATCATAGATCCTTACCTTATATGACCCTTCAAAACAAAAAACCCAGTGGATGAACAAAGAAAATGTTAAAAGTTTACTATGTGAACATGCGCACTCTGAGATGGGAGAATAATAATAATAAAAGAACCTCAAATCATGACAGCATTATGGGAATCAGTCACAAGCTACCTCACCTTCTCAGCCACCTCCTTAAAATATTCCTGCTCTGCTCAGAGACCCCCATGTCTATTCTAAGGGCAAACCAGATGGAAGGAATTTTATGCTCTGTGTTTTTTGTTTGAGGTATATGGGATGGAGAAAACAATGAGCATGTCCTCTTCACGTACTTTTGTCAAAATTAATGCAGAGGAATGTACATACTTCAGTGGCCGCTTTCTCCAAGCTGCCTTTTCTCAGAAGCCCCCTTCAGGTGATGCCACTCTTTTTTCCCAAACAAAAATAATGACTGTTCCCATGTATCTTTCTATAAGAGTTTGTGAAATTACCTGAGTTTTCCTGCAGGGGGAAACATCCTCTAATTTATGAGGGAAAAAAGATTAAAACCTACAACAATCAGCAATCTGGCTTAGTAAAGATTGTAAGTACTTTTTAAAAATAAAAGTTGCAAATGTGCTTGATTCCTTTTTGTGGGGTTGGTGAAGGATTAATCTATCATTTTGGTAAATACAAAAGTTCTTTAAATGATTATTATCTTAAGTAAATCTTAGCTGATCATTATGTACTATTGAGTGCATATACATTTCTTGGTGGCCCACATAATCTAAAAGTATGACTGGCCATCTACTATCATTTATACATCTGTAGAGCTAGAAAGAGCTACCAGGAGAGGCAAAGGCTAAAGCAGTAAGTGAGACTCAGGAAGGAATAGAATGGGGATTGCCATCCCGTCATACATTTCATCAACTGAAATTTATTAACCACCTCTTATGTGTGAGATGTGCTATGTCCTAGGGGCACAGAAGTGAAAAAGGTAGTGCTTGTGACTGAGTTCAGAGAAAAAAATTAACATTTGGCAATAAAGCATTTTAAAGATTTCTTTCAATATGATTTTTTAAATACTTGTTTTTCAGACGTGTAAATGGGGCATGTTGTTTTCATCTTTACCTTTGAGCCCTAGAGAGGGAAGGCCACTTTTACTCATGATATCTCACCTGGTCCTCAACCACTAAATGGCAGCAGAGGCCTTTGCCAGACCCTAGTTTCTTTGATTTTCCTGTATTAGTCGATGCCATTTTTTAGAACTCTTTATTTGTATGCGATTTGCAAAATATTTTCACACGTACCATGTTCTTTAATCCCTCAAACCCTGTAATGTTGGTAGTGAAGTGAAGCACTGCAGTGCAGAGAAATTAAGTGAATTGATAAGGCTCTTTTCCTCCTCCCCAAGCCTAAGTGTGTTACTGATTTTTTTATTTTGTTATTATTTAGATCTTCTTTTGTTTTATAATCTCCCTCTAGGTATTCTGTGTATAACTAAAATTCAGCATATCTGTAATCCAACTAACAACATCTCTTATTTCCTAAGCTAATTATTATTTTTCTAGACTTCTTTGTTAGTATGAAATTACTTTCATTCTTCAGGTCATTGAGGTTTAAAATACTGATGTTCTTACTCTTATCAGTGACGACGTCCTCCCTTTTACTTCTAAATATATCTTGCTTTATTTCTATCCTGTTCACCTGCTGCTAACACTCCCTAGAGCCCAAACAAAGATTTTTTTTCTTCTCTGGGCCTTCAAATTGAGCTTCGTACTAAAGACTTTCTCCCATTGACAAAGTTTGCCATTATGTACTATTGGTATGTATATTTATTGCCTGTTTCCTTGAGAGCAAAGACTCAAGTATATGCTTAGAATGCTATATTGAAGTTTCTCAGTAACTATTAATTGAATGAATGTTAAATTGAATGCTGCTGTAATAATCTTCCCAAAGCCAGCTTCTGATTATATCATCCTTGCCCCAAAGCTTCTTTCTCTTTCCCACACCTACCTTTTTCTCAGACTCTTAGTCAATTTGCTTATGTGAGTAGGTACCTGAGTGTGTCACCTTCTACATTTACCCACTAACAACATACAACCTAGAAGGAATTTCAGGTCAGTCATCCTCTAGAACAATGGGCGGTTACTTAGTTTTATGTGAATAACTGAAATAATGACTGCTGTGGTTCCTCTCCAAACTAAGGAAGAGTATGCTCCAAAGGCAAATGTAGTCTCTATTTAAGAAGCTGATAAATGTATTTTAAGTTTTTAATTGGAAGTGTTATTTAAATCAGAAGTAAGTTTCTTTTTTCAGCCGGGCCCTTGGTTTGCTTGTCCACTGTGTTGTACTTCATCTTCCTTTCCGTGGTGTCTCTCTGTCTGTCTTTCTGCCCAATTTCTACAACTGAACACCTTATTCTAGCATTTGGCTTCCTACTACCAAGTTTTTCTCTTATTTTAGATCACTGGTTCACATGTGCTCATTGTCTTTGTGTAAGTCATAAGTTCTGAAGGCTTTTTAAATTGTAAGGGGGAGAGTGTGCTTGATAGTCTGGGAAGTAAGAGCATCCAGACATCTTTTCCTGCCCGCTGAAGTCAGGCAGCCCACATTCAAACACATTTGTCTGGTTTCCTTGATCCTTCAGTGACTGGTAATGAATGCATTTGTTTTGCAATACCAAGGATTAAAATCAGTCTGCAAAGGACTCACTCAAGGTAGCATTAGAATTCCTCTTAGTCTAAATGCAAAAATTTTGTCCTTCGTTCTCTTCCTCTCTCTGGTTTTATTTACTTCTGTTTACTTTCAATAATGTCATGTTTTTGAGGTAGGTAATTTCCATGCTCACTGAAATTTGACTCTGCATTTATTTTGTCTGCTTTTAAGAGGAAAACTAACTTCTAGAAATGAGACTCTGAGCTTCCATTTCACAGACTCACATGTGATACCTGCTTTCGTTTTTCTCTTCTCTTTGCTCCACAGGCTTCAGATTTTTAATGAAGTATGTAATTTGTTTTTTATGTTTGAAGCAGGTGACTAGAGGTGACTTGTAGCACTTTATTCAAATTAACCAACATCCTGTGAAGGCAGGAACCCTCAGGACCACATTTTCACTATGAATTTTATATTAGACACCTTAGATTAAGCATTAGCTGCCACTTGGTAAATAACAGCTATATTTATGGATATTAGGTTATAATTAATTAAGCACTTAATTGAATAGTATTTATAGGTTATTCAGCTTGTTGAGAGAAAGAACAATACATGCCTTTATTTTCCATTATGTTATATTTATGTATTTGTCTGCTTTATCTCTGGGTATTCTGATGTTCTCAGTGCCTCATGCTATCTAGCAAATATAAGAACTAAATAAATATTTGTTGTAGACAATGAACATGCAAGATCCTAGGAACCTGAGGCAAAGAGGTTTCCAGAACTTGTATATAGTAATTTCTACCTACTTTTTAAATTTTAGTTTCTTACAGAGGTGTTTTGAAATGAAATGCTGTGCTTGGCTTTCTCTAGCTTTCATATTGAGTCATATAAGAATTTTATTATTTTTTCCTCTGCTTATGGTATTCTCTCCCTGTACTTTAATGTCATATTTCACTGATTTTTAGCAATTCCAAGAAGGAAAGATTGTTCAATACCAGGAACAATATACATTTTTTTTTGCAGTATAATTTACAGTTTTTTTCTTTGTTGCAATGATTTAGGTTAATAGTTAGAAAACTAAATTACAGTGATTTATATAAAATCTTTCTATGAAATTTGTTAACTGTACCTGCATAGACGAAGACATTTCCATTTTTAGCAAGCTTTACTTATTCAAGATATATCACAGTCTGAATGGCAAAAACAAACATAAAACCTTGCTTTCTCTTGCTTCTACATTTTCATAGAATAATTCTCAAATCCTGACACATATATATGTAGCTAGACTGTCAGTTTAAATCATTTATCTGTTTATTCAAGACTGGAAATATAAAAGATGAATAAGACAAGGTCCTGGCTTTTGAAGCATTTTATAATTAGTCCTTGCATTTCAAAATTAAATTTAACAATTTTGTTTTTTAAAAATAAGCCTTTTACAGTGGAGTTAAAAGACACACGCCCACTGGTTTGACATTGGGCAAATAATACTCAGAACATAAGTGGGATGCTTGATTTGGGTAAATTCAGAATGGAGTTATCGCAATGAGGTATACATTTGAATTCCACTACAAAGGAGTAAGAACCTACAGACTATTTCCTTGACTTCCAGTTTAGTTGTCCACTGAAACAACTAAAAATACTGGGTGAAATATTGTAAAATCATCTTTTCAAGTGCATCAAATGAGCTGGTTACCAAGAAAGGAATTTATAAAGATAAAGATCAACTAAAGCAGGAGTGCAGAGAGGTAAGCATTGCAGCTACATGGCCTTAAACTTTTGTTTGGATGGTCTTGGGGTGGCTCAACGCTTGCCAATGATGGGAATCTAGTTGTGTAAAAGAAAATGTTTTTCATTTGCAAAGCCCTGTCTAGGAGATATCAAAACTGAAGTCTGCTTTTATACATTTTTGACAGTCACTGCTGATAACGTTTGGAGCGATACACCAGCCACTCTTTCTGCACCAGCTACACTGACCCCTCTTGGCATGGTCGCTGAGCACTGACTGAGGGCCTTTGCATTTGCTGTTCTCCCAGCCTGGAGTGCTCTCCCAGATTGTTGCTTTGTGATTCTTCTCGTCGTTTAGACTAAATTTCTCCTTGACTTTCCCATTTATAAAACTTATCAGCCAGTCACTTTTCCTCTCATCACCCTTCTTAATTTTCTCTACAGAGTCACTATAAAATTGTTTGCTTTATTCATTTGCTTCTTTTCTCTCTCTTTTTTTAAAATTTAATTTTATTATTAGTTTCAAGTATACAGTACATTGGTTAGACATTTACATATTTTATAATGAAATCTCTGGCTCTCCACCTAGCCATTACATTAATGCTAACTGCATTCCCTATGCCAGGTTCCCCAGCCCCGGGACCATCTATCAACTACTAATTTGCACTTCGTTAACCCTTCACCGCTTTCTCCCAGCCCCCTCAAGTCCCCTCCCCATTGGCCATCACCAGATTGTCCTCTATATTTATGAGTATGTTTTTGATTAGTTTGTTCTTTTTGTTCCTTAGATTTCACGTATAAGTGAAATCACATGGTATTTATCTTTCTTATTTTCTGTTTGTCTCAAATAGAATGTGAGTTTCATAAGAGTTATGATTTCTCTCTGTGCTATTTTCTACCATCGAGAACAGAATAGGACATATGATCTCAGCATATTAAAAACTGGAAAAATGTATTGATTTGGAGTAATACATATAATGATGTAATTAGAGTATTTTACCATTATTATGTTGTCTTCATAAACCAAATCATGTGGTTTAATTTTATTTTTATATAGCCTTATCATACATGAGAAATACTTTAAAAAGTATAATAAGAAAATGTGGGAAGAAAAAAGCATATTTTGAATGCCTATCTACCCTTCTTATATTTTTTATAATTAAATAAATGAACACTCTGGATTACTCATGTATGAATTAGGTGGTTAATATGAAAAATATCTTACAGATTTTTTTCTGGCAAAGTAATTTAATGATCCACTGTTATTTACCTTTCTTTTCTCTTCAGTGGTCTATAAATCATCAAATCAAAACTCCCACACAAATCTAATGGTGTTGGAAGCATTAAATTAAAATGTACTAACTGGAACATGATTTATTTGGTCAAAGTTGCATTGAAGGTTCTGTAGACCAAAGTTACATTTACCAAATATAGGTGACCTTAGCATTAATCAAAGAAAATAAAATTCAGTGGTTAGATATCTATCGACAGTTTAAAAAATTGGAAAGTCTTTCCCAATTTTAGCAAGTGATGTTTTGGCTCACATTTCGTGATTTTATAAATGTACAACATTAAATGTCCCTATATTTAGAATTTAAGTGATGTACTAAAGAAAATTTAATCAAGGTTTTGATCACTCATATGTTTATGACATTGAGTTCCTTTACAGCAGTGACTTTTCTATAGGGAAGTTGTGGGGCAGAGGAGGAGGGAAACAACACCAAAAATCAACCTTCACCTTGACCTGGGGATAAAATATGTACAGCAATAACTATAATCCAAGGGGATAAATGGTATACCCCATAAGTCGAGTATGGAAAAGATTCCATGGGATTCCAGAGAAAGGAGGTTTTGGTTTTCGCTGTGAGCAGCAGAAATAGACTATGAGACTAACAGGATCAGTAAGTTGTTCCTAGAGATGGAGGGGAGGGAAATTCCAGGAGAGAAGACCTACAGCCTTCAGCATTTGCAGTGAAGGTGGGCTATTCGGAGGCATGGACTGAGGCCAGGCAGTGGAGGGACTTGACGATTGCAGAGAGAAGTATTCATTTTGGTGGTTTGTGAGGGGCAGTGAAGGCGAGTGGCATGATCGAAGTTATGCTCTGAAAAGATGATTATGGCAGGATGAAGAAGAAAAGAGCTTTTGGGGTAGGACTGTTAGAAAACTGTGCCATAGACCAGGTGGTGGGCATTGTAGGTAGAAGTAGCAGAGCATGGAAAGGCTGGAGAGGGGAAGAAAGACCTGTGATAGGTGCAAATGTTGAAGTCAAGGAATGGAAGATTAATTTATTGTGGAGAAAGAAAATAAGTTCAATTTTAGAAATGTTGAATTTGAGGCCTCAGAAAGATCCGTGAAGCGAAGCTATCCAATGGACAGTTGGGATTCAAAAGCAATTTGGATGTCAGATCTGGGTTCTTGGGGCTTCAGATTCACTGACAATAATTCTTCATGCTGCTCCATTAAAACTTTACCTACTTCCGTAGAGGGAACCCTCATCCCATACCCAGATTGTCAGGGTCCATCTTCCCTCCCTCCTTGCAAAGGCCAATTCTGAGGCCTTTATTTTGGAGAGCACAGGCTTTTCTAAGTTGCTAAGTAATCAATAAAAAATAAAGACCTTCAAATGAAAAGACATGCAGAACTTCTGCATTTTGATTTGCTACTTCTCGAGACTGCCTCATTGCTACTATACTCTGAAAAGGGCACGACAAAACAAAAACTCCAGGGACTAGAAGCAGCACAAAAGCACATCTCTCCCACCCTCCTGCAGGCCACACATGGCTTGAACCAGTGTGTATGTCCACTGAGACAAGATGCAGAATTAAAATCATACTCCTATGAATGTCAAAAGGATCTAGAGAACAAGTAGTTACTGTTCATTATTTTATGGTGAACGGAGCCTGAAACTAGAGAGGGTAAGTGACTTACTCAGGTCACAGAGCTAGTTAATGACACATATGGGACTGCAACACCAGAGCAGCGGTCCATTTTATGCTGGGCTTTTTGTTATTTTGTAATGGAAAAAATAGGGTTATGCCTACAAAGTGAGAAGTCACATATGATATGCTTATTCTTATATCTGAGGCATTTATTACATCATTAAAATGAAGACCAACAAAATAAGTGGATGGATGGACTGGTACCACATGTACCTGATCAGATATGAATGCTATTTCTGCAGTCTCCTTTATTGTTCTGGCCAGAACTGAGGGTAATGGGCAAGTCTCCAAAGATTAGATATTTCGGTTCAAATGGAGAGTCGTTTAGCAGTTCGATAGTTCTACCTGAGAAATTGGACTGAAGTTTCGGAAAGAACAAACTGTCTAAGAAAGCGTCCAGTGCTGTTTACTTCTGCCAAGTAGCACAGCCATCGCCCCTGTGGTGGTGGATGTTTCCCCCTCATTCCTTCTTTCTGGAAGATGTGACTCAGAAGCCATGGGGATCTTTAGCACTATGTGCCACGTTGACTACAATAAACCTGCTATTCTTCTCCAGTGGCTAAAGATTGAATTTCTGGGTCAGTGCGACCCAGAAATCTTTGAGTTTTATTAACCTTTGAGTCTCCTTTTAGAATGAGAGCATTAACAAAACAGACATTTTAACACCCCATAGTCCTTTTAAATGTATTTGTTAATATCTTTAGAAATATTTTATTGGAGTTTAGGTGAGAGATTCATGTTCTGAATCTTTTTCTTCACATATCATTTCTATATTTAAATGTTTTCAAACGCCTAATGCCTTTAAGAAGGTAAGCACAATAGATTTTTTTTTTAAATTAAGTTTTGTTGAGATAAAAGTCACTCTTCTGAGTGTGCTATTTAGGGATTTTAGTATATTCACAAAGTTGCAAATCCATCATCACCATCTAATTCCAGAACATTCTTATCACACCAAAAAGAAATCCTATACCTATTATGAGTCATTTCTCATCCCTCTCTCCTTCCAGTCCTCCGTAGCTGCTAATCTACTTTCTGTCCTTATATTTTTGCCTATTCTGGACATTGTATATACATGGATCATAGCATGTGACTGTCTGTGCCTGGCTTCTTTCACTCAGCATAATGTTTTCAAGGTTTGCTGATGTAGCACATATAAGAACTTCATTTCTTTTTCTAACAGAATAATATTCCATTGTATAGTTATATCACATTTGGCTTATCCATTTGTAAGTTGATGGACATTTAAATTTTTCTTAGCTTTTGGTCGTTAAAAATAATGCTACTATAAACATTCACATACAAGTTTTTGTGGGCATATGTTTTCAATTCTCCACCTAGGAGTGGCTTGCTTTTTAATGGTACTAGTCATCTTTGCATAATTGGTTTGCAGATAACCGAAAGTTGGTTGCATATTTCTAAAATGGACATGTGTTCTTTTATTTCTTATAAGTGAAATTTATTTCTTTGAAATCCATCTCAGTGGCACTTAGTTCTTCTGTATTGAAATAAAGTGTTTTCTGATGGACACGAACATAAATCTTAATATGTAAAAGTGACTTAAGTGTGTTCTCCATCAGCTAAGAGGTTGAGAAAAAAATTAGGTCACCAAACCAGGAATGACTCAAATGTTGATCGCCAGCTACGATTTCTTTATCACAATCTCTCTTGGTTGAATACTGTGATGGTTAATTTTATGTGTCAACTTGACCGGGGCACAGGTTGCCCACATATCTGCTCAAATATGATTCTGGGTGTGTCTATGAGGGTGTGTTTGGATGGAATTAACATTTAAATCAGTAGACTGAGTGAACAAATTGCCCTCCCTCACATGGGTGGGCACTTAGTGCAATGCCCTGCACATGGATGAAGAATAAATGATGAAATGCCCTTTCTTCTGATTTTTGATTAGTATCTCTCTCTGTCTCTAAGTGTCAATAGAGAAGCACTCAGTGGTGTGCTGGAGCCTACAGTAAGAACCTGTCATGGGCATCTTTCTCCAACTGAATAGTCAGAGACAGCACATTGATAGCTCAAAGTTAGGGTGCGAGTATTTACACCATGGAATTGCAAGTGCTATAGACTAAATTATTTTTTCTACTTTCCTGATTGCTGGTTGTTTAAACATTTTTCAGCATACCACTGAAAGAGCTGGGTGTTGTGTTCTTCAGCATTTTATCCTCCTCAAGTAACGAAGTGCTTGGCTCCATAATAGTCATCAATCAATATTTGTTGAAGGAGTGAATAATCCAGTGCTCTGGGCTCTCCAACCTGCTAGGTATGGCTTTTTGCTCTTTATTATTTAACTCTCTTTAGTAGTTCACAAGGTGAGCAATGAACAGTGGTCTCTCTACTATTTTTGAGTGTGTTGCAGCAATACAAATATTATTTGTATTTATAATTGTTATTTCTTTTCTGGATAGCCTGTGGGACAGGATTCTTATCTCTCATCCCCCACATTTTCTGGTTCTTCAAAGGCTAATTTGTTTATTAGGGCAGATCGAATGATACAGAATGAGATGAATGGGACCTGACAGGAGGCAGAGAGAACATATAAAAATATATGTGAAGTATACTTATGAATGGAAATCAATTTTGCCAAAAATCTGCTTTAAGCTTTTCTGGAATTATTTTCTGTAGCATGTGTAGAATATATCATGGAAAGCAGTTCAAGGCTCAGTTTAAACTGTTGACAAAGTTGTTAATTGCTGCCTATGGGAAGGCAGCATAACATAGCTCTAGGTTTTTCACATTTTAGACATACCATGCTACCATTATAATTTTTTCCATGACACCACGTGGTAAAACAGCTGCAGGCCAATTGTTTTATTATTTTTAAAATTTAATATTTTTCTTTAAATTGAACAACTTTTAAAAACTTAAATTTATTTTAAAGACATTTTGTATCACGCTCTTAAATAGAAAATGGTTTTATCCCTGCAAGTTCACATTAAACAAACACATAGAACACATCCACTTACGTACACCAAGTAGCCTCTCAGGTACTATAGCAGTAACCCTAGTACACTTTGAGAAAAAACTAATAACATAGAAAGAACATGGATTTTTGAGTTGCCTACATTTGATTTGGTATCTTAGATCTTCCAGAAGGGCAAGTTACCTCCCTGAGACTTGGATACTTTTTCTGTAAAATGCAGATCCTGACTTCTAAGGGAGGATAGTAAGTAAGACGGTGCTCAGAATCCAGGGCCAAAGAGTGACACTCAGAGGAGATGCTCCACAGATTAATTTCTTTCTCCATTTACTTCTCACCTCTGTTCCAGGCTTGGCCATCTCTTTCTGGCTCTAATTTTTTCATATTTTTAAATTGAGGTACAATTTTTACTCAGTTAAATGCCTGAGTCTAAAGTGTATAGATCAGCATTTTTTTTTCGTTGTTGGTTCTAGCTTTACTGTTTGAATAGGTTGTCTGAATATCTGACTTCTGGCATCAGATCTGATACTTACTAAATGTTTGATTTTAGTAGTATTACAACTTCTATGATTCTCTTTATTCATACAAAGGATGCTGTGTGAAACTGAGTCAAAGGTACTGAATGTTTACAAAAGTACTGTCTAAGCATTCTTGTTAGTAATATTTTTCTATTATTCTTATTATCAATATGAAGACTGACGTTTTCTAACTGGAACAAATCTGTAATTTATTATCTACACCTTGTCTAGAAATGCATTGCAGCCTTGCTCCCTGTGAACCATTTAGCAATCAGCAACTTGCAATTCAAATTCAGCAGCTTAAGGGGGGCAGACTCAGAAGTGTGAAACGATCACCCAAAGCTTGCTGATTTGTATTTCTCCCTCAGACTTCAAGAAATTAGTAATTAGCCATCTTTGGGGCATTTTCACAGCTGGGTCTTAAGTTAAGGTCAACAAAAGCAGAAATCAGGAATTATGATAAGAGGAACCCTGCTTGGATACTGGGTTGCTTAACACCAGCTTAATCCATCCATGAACGAAATTAATCATTTGTTTACTATAAACTTGGCCATTCTGGTACCACCTCAGCCATCAACCCTTCCTTACCACACCAGTCCCCGCTGACCTCTTTCCTCTGGGTCCTGCATTTGTGGACTTGCTGAGCTGTTACCCCCATCACGATGACTCTTCTCAGTGATCCACGTCCTTCATGAGCACGGTGTGCAACCCTGGGAAACATCAGGTCTTTGCCACTATTTTGCGGTGTGGCGGGTGGAGCGCGTCTTATTTCTACAAGTTCTACCCTTTGATGGCCACAAAGAATGATGATTAATTCAGTGGGAATTTTGGGAAGAAAAATACCTGCTTAACATAAGGAAGAACTTTCTTGGGGCAGAAATGTGTGCCAAGAAGACGGCTGCCCTGAGAGAGCAAGAATCCTTTTAATGGGAATGGGTGTTGTTCAAGCAAAAGCCACACGATCGTCTGACAGTGATGATGGAGACAGAGAATCGAAGAGTTCAGAAGGGCAGTTAGACTAGTTGAGCTCCAAGTCCCTTATATCTAGGCTCTATCATGCTATGCATACCAAGAAGTACCCCAAATGATTACTAGCTCAAGATAAACAGAGTTGGGGAAACAAGATCTACAAGCCGAAATAACTAGTGAATAGGTTCTTGTCGAAACCAGCATTCCCCACTGTGGTACCACTACAGCAGAGCCCACTAGTGTTGTGATAGTTATTTACTTTAAAATACTTTAATATGGAGAGGTGGACGTTATGACGACTGTCATCATTAGTCAGGTAAGCTACAACCCAAGTAGACTTAGTATCCTGATTGAATAGCTAGCATTCTCATCAGGAAGCCCCTAAGAGGGGACTTGAGCAGGGGCAGAGGAAGGCATGAGCTCTACAACCGGACTGCCCCAGTCTGAGTCCTGGCTCAGTTATAACAGTTCAGGAATTTAACTTATCTACACTTAAGTTTCTGAAACTGTGAAATGGGGAGAATATTAGTGACTACCTTATAGGCTGCTAAGAGGATTGTCTGAGTTAATATGTATAATAGTGTTTAGAGTAGTATCTGCCACAGAGTAAATGCCATATTGTGTAAAATAAAATCAATTGACATAAAGTGCTTTGCTGAATGACATGCTAAATATCAGAAATGCATTCTCACTGGTGAAATTAAAGGTATTCAAGTTGCATAGATTGGTTAACATAACCTAGAGACACTGTGTCCTTCCCTCCTTTTGTGAAAAGGATGTAAGACTCTAACAAGGGTGGTAAGGAAGACAGCCAAGCTTTGATTCTTCCTCATCCTAGGTCCAGCAATTGAGTCAAAGGATTCTGGTTTCCTGACGCCGGCTGTAAGGGAAGCAGAATCCTGCCTCTGGAATACTGTCATTTCGCCTCGATTAAACATTTCACGTATGGTGGTAATTAGAACACTAAAAACAAAGAACTAGAATTCATGGAGCTGAACAGAATGTATAAACATTTGTGTGCCTACTTGCTAATGAATATTTGTGTAATAAATATAGTTATGCTTTTATTACAGTCCAGTAGAAAGGTTGTGAGGGGGAAGTTAACTCTCACCCTTATCAAATTTTTAAAGATGAGAATTACCTAAAAAAATTATCTATCCTAAGAACTGTGTACGACCAAATCGAATTAGGTTCAGTTCACAGTAAAAGACAAATAGATTAGGGTATCTCGAGTGCAGTACTTCATTGTGATCCACTGAATCCAGTAATTCAGAAGGATCTAACGAAATGCTAGCAGAGCCCCTGAGAATGGATGAAGCATAATAACAGCAGTAGTAAAGATGGGAAAGCAAGTGTGAAAGTGACTGAGATTCTGAGTTAATAAGGAGTAGGAAAAAAAGGTTGGATCAGAGGGATAATGTCAGACTATACAGAGATTGGAAGTTAGGCAAGTTGTTTCTTTTTGGCTGGCTAGACAATGCATAGCTTCCTAATATGGCCTCTTCCACCACTTCATAGAAATGCTGTCCTGTACATCTTCTGTGACCTAGATCTCATAGCCAGTGACCTTATCTCCGTTCTTCCTTTGTCTACCTTACTGCAATGTCTGACCTGTGTTTTACCTTTCCTTTTTGAAGATGCCATGCACAAAGGTGGAAATGCTGGCCTTGGACCCTTAAAGATTTGAGGCTGGAGATCTGAATTTGGAAGAGAAATGTTGATGACGCTGTGGCAATGGGTAAGGTCACTGGGTAAGGTACTGGGGCGCAGATGCGGGGAATTGCAATGCTGCCTTGGAGAATTATAGCATTTAGAGGGCAGGGAGACAGATGGGTGGGAGAGCAGTGATCAGAAGATAAGAAGGGAATTGGGGAGCTCAGAGAGAGAAGCCAAAGGGCACTGTGAGTGCTCAGTGAGGCGCTGCCATTGTGTGTGTCACCGGGAGTCGCCAGGGCTGGAGGGGAGTGTCTTGGTGCGTTTGCAGAGAGAAAAGAGAAGACAATGATTAAACTGTGGGAGGTAGGGGGAGAGCAGGCGCTACATCAGACCTGCCTGCCAATTTATTAACTCCATGGACGCATCCTCCTAGAAAATATCGGTGAATCACTGAGATAATGATTTTTCTTGTCTTCCTCTGTTTTCTTTTTTATCTCGTCCTGTAGTTCCTCTTCTCTGCTTCATGGCTAAATTGAATCACCAGATGACAGAACCTGTGTGTCTCTTCTTGACAAAGCATAGGCCCTGTTGCCATGGGACGCCGTGCAATTTTCCACTATGAGAAATATTAAAGATATGTGCACAAGAAGAACAGATGAAAGGTCTCATCAAAATGAATGTGTAATTACATTTTTTTTACAACATTGTCTTCTAATCAGTGGGAAATGGTTGCATTTAAAGCATTTGGAATTAAAAATAATTGATTTAATCTATGCTGGGTTCCTTCCTCCTTCCTGCAGGCTCTGGACACCACTTATCGATAGACTTCCTTCAATTTTTGAATAGAATTTAAAGTTCAATACTGTGGATGGAGTCATTCATCCATCCAAAAGATATTTACTGCAAGCCTCTCATGTGCTGGTCAGTGTCCTGGGCACCGGAGATACAGCAGTAAACTTAAGAAGTGTCCTGCCCTCAAGGAGCTTGCATTCTGCATAGGTCACACAGACAAAGAATTTTGATTTACCTTATCAGCTGTTTTACTTAGGTAAGTTTTCAAATCTGTCTGTCTCAGTTTCCTCATCTATAAAATAGGGTTGCTATGAAGACAAACTACGTGGAACACAGTTAAAAATTCAGCATATGTGTTTAAGTCAACGGATGATGTATGTAAAAATGCTATGAAAACTAGAAAGCAACATACATAATATAATTCACAAATTATGTTGAGTTGGACCACCTTGGAGGCCCTCTGGACTATGACTTTTACTCTGTTTGCTCTTGGAGGAGGGACAGTCATGTCTGGTTGCTGAACACTTCCCTGTTTCTGGTGTACTGCAGGCCATCATAGCATCACAAAACCCTGGACACCTGTCTCCAGGGCCTCGGCCAGGCGGAATTTATTTGGCTCACTTGTTTGATACCCAGTTTAAAGAGTCTTAGTGAACTTTTAAACTCTTGACTCTGCCCTATATGCTTATAAAAAGCTAAAATTTCATAACATTATTTAACATTCATAAAAAGCTTTCGTTATCATTATGTTTAATTATTTCTGTCGGAACAAAATAAATGGAACTTTCTCCTACCTTGCTCTGCAAAGCTATCAGGTCTTGGTTTATTTGTGACCATTGGAATGTGCGTGCTTAGCTAAGGTCCTTCAGATCTACAGAACGAGAGGGAGATTATCGTTATATTGTCTTACTACATTCTGGATAGGGATGCGAGAGGTAAATGATGGGCTATTTTTGACAGAATGATCACTTAGGGGATGTAAGGTCTAAAAAAACAATTGCAAGATTTTGTGATTAACATTCATGTAAAATCTAATGAATACATTGGTTTCCATCATGAAATTAAGTCCAAATAAATGATAAGGTAAAGCTTGAACAGGGTGGGTAGAAGGTAGTGTAATATCGTAGTCATATGTCCAACATTGCGTTAACATCAATGTCATCAGCCCACATCGTCCTGTGGGAGGGAAATATGGAATGCACCCCAGTGTCCAGGACACATTTTAATGACTAGTGTGAGGAACCTGTGGCCTGGTGACTTACTGTAAGTTATTTTTTAATTTTGTAAAAGTTTTTTAAATACTGTAAAATTTAAAAAATACTTAAAAGTTTAAGGAAGAAAATGAGAGCCATCTAAAGTTACACCACCCTGAGATAAACTACCTTAAACATTTTATGCCTGTGCACCACGCACCTTAATTTTTACTTAAATGATATATGAAACATGCTGTTTTTTTTTTTTTTGACATGCCATCTTAAATCTCTGTTTTAATGTCCTCCTTCCCCCTGTTATTTTTAATTGCCAGGTGTACATCTCTCCATATCTTTCTCAATGCATATAATCACATGTAAACACACATTATAGGGCGCTTTTAAAAGTCATTGTTTCACAAAAGTGGAATTTATTATATGCATCTCTCTACATGTTGCTTTTGTAAATCAACAATAAGTTTTAGAAATTCCTTTAAATTAATTAGTGTGGATTGAATTCATTCTTTTAAAAGACTGCATACTATTTCATGTCACAATCTATGCATTCATTCTCCCACTGATGAGTATTTCTTTGTTTTCAGGTTTGTCCCTGAACAAGGCTGCAATTCATTTTTCTTATATGTGTATCTTTATGTTTGGTCCTTTTCTGTCTAGGGAAAGATTCCCAGAGGTGAGATTTACTGTACCACTGAGACTTTGGACTGCAGAGGTAATTCATGAAAATGGAATTTGCTTTCTGAAAGGAGGTATGAGTATTAAAACTAATAATGAAAAATGTCTAGTGAAAATTAGTGTTCTGAATATTTCACATGCTCTAAAAATACATATTGATTAAAAGAATGAATGAGTGAAGGAATAATTGCAGAATCCCTTTCTTCCCTTTATCATTTTAATACATTTCAGTGAAGTGACAAAAACAGATCGCTCTGGTTCTTCTGTTGTATAAACCCTGTTTCAGTCGCCTGTCAGGTTGAGTGATCTGGAGATGACCAGCTCATTAATTCGCTACCATTTCTTGTTTTTTATACTTTAATGCTTATTTATGTTGCTGATAACCTGCCTGAATTCCACTGGAGGCCAGGATATCCAAGCCCTCCCAGATGTTAGCTACCAGTATTCTTTCCATGAGTTCTCCTCAGGACAACTATTAAACAATTTTAGTGCTGTCATTAGTAATAAAATTCCCCATGAGTTCTTTTCCCTTTGACTTCTGTTAAGATCTGTTTCAGCTCTGATTATCAATTTGCCAGACAGCTGCCAGAAGTCAGCAGAGTTGAAGGCTCTGGTAATCTGATGGCCACTTTCTATATTTTCACTTCAAATATTTGCATTTTTACATTAATACCTAAATTTCCCTTCCTGAGGGTAGTTAATATACAAAATCCAGATTTGGATTAATGGCTAGGGATGCATTACCCATGAAATGAAAGAACATTCTAGTTGGTTAGAATTAAACCATTACTTTAGATTCTTATAGTTGAGAGAGTCAAAGCTCATTTTCCCATTTACTTGCTAATTTCTAATGGCCCCTTGGTGTGCTAACTGGAAAACCTGAACAACTTAATCATCCATGAGTTATTCGACACAAAAAGCAGAAGAATTTTGTTTTGAAAAATGCATCAAGATTAGTTAAGGGTCCATAATATTTTAAAAATTTTCAGGAATGACATGTTTTTTGCCTGTGATCAAGTGTGGAAAATTTGTTAATATATTCTGTGAATTTATGAACAGCAGAATACCAAGATTACGGTGAATAATTTAAAAAAAGTTTTTGAGGTATTTTTTTAGGGCTTTCTCTTGTGTTTGTGTGGCTCAGGAAAAGATGAGACCATTATCTCCACAAAACTTAAAATGTGGGCCCCCCTTCATCTGTCCTCAGTTAACCCACAAGCACCCATCAGAGAGTCCCTAAGTCATGATATGAAGGAGATATAGGGTTTAAATGGCAAAACAGGTGAGGCTTTCTTTTAAATGCTAGAGAGCACTAAGAAGAAGATGAAAAAGAAAGCAATTCAGAAGATGGGAACAACCACAGTAGTGAGAACAAGTCGTATCTATCGAGTGCTCACTACTTGATAGCAATTTACATGCCCGTTTTGTTTGTCTCTGTGATAACTTTGCAAAGTTGGCACAGTGTCACCATTTCCATGAGGAAACTGAGGCTTTGGCACATAAAGTAAATCTCCTGGGTTACTCATGGTAAATGACAATGGTAGACTGGGACCTGGGTATCTCTGACCTAAAGGTCCATGATATCACCATCTCCCTCTGAAGATCTCTTTAGAGCCTCTCTTAGGTCATTTTCTTCAAGCATCATAAGAATCAGCCAGAGCCAACTGAGCCCCTACCCAGCAGGCAGTCCTGCCAAGTGTCTGGATACTTGAAATGAGGAGGGCAAGAGGTAAGGGCAGACGATGGGCCATAGGCACAGAGGGCTTCTACCTGCTGCAGCACTCCAAGTTTCCCAAAAATCATCCCCGCCTTTGCCATGCCCTGCCTGGCCTGGCCTTTGCTCCAGTCTCCCGCAGACCCTGTCCAGGAGTCGTGCTCCTTGCCATACCCTCATCTCAAAGTTTAATGTGACTTGTAGCACACAATTCCATCAAAGAATCATACTCAGAAATTAAATCAGTCACGAGTTTTACTTTATATAGTTCTCACTTGTTGGCTCTTTGTATTTCTCTTTATTGCCTGTGATTTGATCAGTTCCCATAGTTTTGTATTAGTTCTTCAGTTTCTTCGTTGAATGAAATCATGCAACCCACTCACCTGGACACCTAGACAAGGTCTTCCACTTCTCTGTCATTGGTCAGGAAACTCCTAAAATCATTTATACATTCTTTCCACGGTTTTCTGGAACATGCAGTTATTGCTTCAGGTTTGACTGGATCAAATACTCATGATACCAGGTTATTTTGTGGAATGGCAGGCAGAATTAGCAGGCTATTTGAGTTGTTCTCTCTCACTTTTTCTGCTCGATGTATATAATTAAAAATGCTTGGATTAAAAGTACAGTGACTCCATTGCTTATGAAGTTATAACATTAAGTTATAACATGAATATTGTTATTGTTGATGTTATTATTAAAAGTATTACTTTGGAAAAAGAAGAAGAGTAGATACTCCGGAGTATCTTTGGGGTCAGACTTTTAGGATGGGAGAATGCTCCCAGTTCATGGATAGCTGAGGTAAAGATAGGAAGTGTGTTAACAGGGTTGCCTCTCTCATTGTGAACCCACACGCACCAGCCCCCCACCCAGAGAGATGCAGTCACCAGGGCTACCAGCTAGAGGAAACAAATGGCAAATGGGTGGGTATGTCAGCTGGGTCATCTGGAAAGCGAGTATTGCGATAGAGCCAGCCAAGGCCAGACTCAGCTGAGGAGCTGCCTCTAGTAACTGAGCATCTGTGGGGTACCAGGCCTGGTCACTTCCGCTCAACGTGAGTCTCCTCTAATGAGCATTCTTTGCTCCAGAGTTCCCTGTTGGACTGTCTGGACTTTTTCAAGTCCACACTGTTGTCTGAGGTCCTCTAGCTTGGAGTGGGTCCTACAGGCACCATGGTGGTCAGAAAACAGCACTGTGCTCTTCCTGCAAAGAAACAGTGGGGTGAGACTGGATTCCACTGTTATTTCTACAGCATTATATTTTCCTCTAAGATGGGCTGTAAATCCTGTTTGGGAGGCACCAAAAGTAAGAGCAAACAATACTTCTTTTTTGGAAGAAGATGATCAATAGCACCTATTCCCTTTAAAATTGCAGTTTTCAAGTAAAGTTTTGTTCCCTGAGTAACTGTTTCCTGTTACTGAGGTTTAGCAAGACTGTGCACTTGAGCATCTATCTGCTTCATGTTCCCTTGGCTCCCACTGGCAGCAAACACAAGTGAAGGTACTTCAGGACTTCCAGTATCAGGTTTTGAAATTATATCCTAATTTGAGTTTATAAATCATGTGAAAAAAATAATGACTGAAAATAATTTTATTTTTAAAATTGAAAAACACGAGTAAGAGATTATAAAATATTTATGACTTCCTGCACATTATTTTAAAGAGGTTTGTCTGAAAACATGAAAACTCGCCACTGTAATTCTAAATTATAACTGATCTTAAAAGCCAATGGCCTTTTAACATCCACATTCTCTTATTTTTCAATATGCTTTATTTGTCCTTCCAGCCAGGGTGCTTATCAGCTATCCTAGTTCTTAATGGCATAGGGAATATAACATGTCACCCGTTACAGAACTGAAAGAGTATAAAACAGAGTTGGTTCATAATATCTCCTCACTGTTCCAGCTCTACTCCAGACTTGGAGGGTGAGACATCACCATCTGTGAACCCAGGTTGGTGAAGGACAAATTTCCCATGGACCAAATATTTGATTTCCTTCTTAGGAAGGGGAATAAATATACTAAGGAAAATGGAGACTTTCATTGTAAAATGGTGTACATCTGCTTTCATTTAGATAATTTTTTACCTGTCTCTTCTTAGTGAATGGCTTTCAGAGTTGGTTACTTTAGAACATCACATAAAAACAAAGTGTTTTCTCTTTTTCTGTTTTTATTTTTATTGAATTTAAAATATCTTTTTTGCCGTCAACCATTAAGTTGTCAAATTTCTGTCCATTTTTGTAGATCTGTTTTTAAAAATCACCCACAGAGTTCAGTGGGATGGGAGTGTCCTAAGTGAGAATTGGTGACAACTGGTTCCCTATAGCTGGCTTCCTGTCTAACAGGAGCCTTGTCTGAGGGGTCATTACTGGTTATTAAATATTTGGGATATTTCTCCTTCCCTAAATCAGCCCGCGACCTGTCTGGTCCCTGAGGCAGATTGATCTTTGTTGTGCAGATGATGTATCAATTTCTCACAGAGAGATGTGCTTAAATGTTTATTAATGATAACTTTACTTTTCTAAGTCCATTATCTTCTTTCATTCGGTTCTGACAAGTAAGCCTGCATTTCTCTCAGAAGTGCTGTCAGAGTTGACAATGATAAACAAAGATGTCTTCTTAGCTTTCAGGTGTTAAAACTTACAGCCTAGGTATTGAACAAACGTTTTTAGGAAAAATATTTACAGACTGAGCGTGATCCTCCTTCCTCCCAGGACTGGAGATGCGACCTCTAATGGGAGAGGAATTGCAGAAGGGCACAGGGATCAGACCTTAGTCAGGGCTGCTTGGCTGGGGCTTCAGCCTGGTAGGTGGGCAAGGAATGGAGCAGTGTCTGATAGAACTTTCTGGCCTAATTTTGAGAAACCCAGGAGTAGAGCAAATCCAGGACTGCTTTCTGCCTGGAAATCTGAGAGATGGCCAGCTCCATCTGAGCTCCTGTGCCAAGCTCCGGTGCCACTAGGACCTTGGAAAGAGAGTGGAGATGTCAACAGGGGGTGCCCAGGAGCAATAGGCCAGACCAAGGCATCTTCAGAGAGAAGCCCCGTTATACAGCACGTGCCTCCCTTCCTGCATGGCTGAGAGAGGGCCCTCAGGCCTGCAGGGCACGGAGAATGTGGCTCTCTGTGAGAGAACTGCAGGCCTAAGTGATGGTTGGAAAGAGGGTTAGATTCTCCCAGGGACTTCAAGGTTGGAATAAAGGAGATGCCAGGTATCTATGACAGAGGCCCACAGAGACGCTGACAGACGAGGGTGTGCCAAGGAAGAGAGATGTCGGGTACTATTCATTTGCCCTGGAGTTGAGCCGCACTGTGCAAAGAAGGGCAAAAAGAGGAAATACTGAATTTCATTGAGACCATTCCTAAAAAATGAGCTTATACTTAAGACTGGCAGTTCCAAATAGACTTAGCTCTATTAGGAGTCCACACTGGGAGAAATAGGGTGTCAAATAGAGGTACAGTTGAGTTAAATGAAAGTATTCAAGTTGTATTTTGCACACCCAAGGTTGTGACCTGAGAAAACTCTCTCTACCAGCCATTGGATTCTAATTTGAGTTTCAGTGGGTATTTCTCAGCCAGTGGATGTGTCTGCTTTCTTCGGCAGTCATGTCTCTTGGCATGGCTAAATCTACAGCTGTTTTAGCTTATATATGTCTGATATGTAATGAGCTTGATTTGTGTGAGTCCAAACTGGAGAGGTGGATGCACTTTCAAGATACTGGCAAAATGTGTAGTTGAATCTGCAGAGCTAAGGACGAAACTTGGCACAGAGTGACATAACTAAAATAATGCCATCTGAGGCTATCTGGGGGTGACATTAGTGTTGAGCCTTTTTATGGATCTCTCAGAAAGCTGAGAGCACCTTGAAAACAGGAAGTAAATCTTGTTTACCTTTTCATCCAGTGTTTAGACTAGTTCATGCTAGATATGTTTTCAATAAATACTGAATAAATTAAGCCAAACTAAATACTTTCCCCTCTTATTTTGTTCCTAGTGTCTTTCCCAATTTTGCTAACTTAAATTTTCCCTCCTAGATAACTTTCTGGAGAGAGCAGTACTCTACCCGCGTACTCTTCCTCCCCACCATTTCTGAGCTGCCATTTTGAGAGGCACGGGAATAGGCATTTATGTTCTCACATCCACTCCTGCTGGATAAGAGACCTGAAGACAATAAGAAGTTAAGGTAGGAGGGAAGAGGAGGAAGAGATTAAACAAGATCAAACAGCTTAACTGTGCAACAAATAATTTAGAAAGGGCTTATTTTAAATCTCATGCCTCAGTGACTCTCTCTGAAAGTGACACATTCACCAGTCTTGAGCGTAGTTCTCCACAAAGAGGAATCCGTGTCTTGGTGGCAGAATGCAAGAGGATGTTCAAATTGAATAATCCCAAAGCCATCTGCTGACCTGAGCGTGCGAGCATGATAGGCAGACTCGGTATTTCTTAATTGTAGACAACTTTGCCTCCAGGGGACATTTGGCAATGTCTGGAGATATTTTGGTTGCCACGACTGTGGGAGAAAGTGCTACTGGCACCTAGTAGGTAGAGATCAAGGAGGCTGCTAACTATCCTTCAGTGTACAGGAGAGCCCCCACAGCAAGGGCTTATCCAATCCAACATGTCAGTGTTGCTGCTGTTAAGACACCTTGGGTTAACATTTTGATTTAAACTGTTAAAAATACAAATATTCCCCCAAATAATTTACTAGTATGTATTAGTAATGTCTCAGGCACAACAACCATGGCAAGATTACCACACTGAGTAAAGAGTATTTAAAACATTATTTTGATAAACAATTAAAAATATATTTGTCAGATATTTGTGGAAATGGTAAAGAGAGGAGAAGCAATAACCTTGGCACACACTGACTATAAACATTCTGCAGCCTGAGTCAGCTAGAGTTCAAGGACAGGTCCAAGAGGGCAGATAAGGGCTTGACTCCTTGCCCCACTTTGAGGCTGCGCTGAAGGACTATCCTAGGCCCAGGGATCTCAAGTGGGACCCTCTGGGGCCTTAGTGAAACTGCATTGTGGCCCCACTACCCCTCTGCCCTGTCCTAATTCTTTCATCCTCCCCAGCTGTTGGCCTTAAGAGCCCTTCCCAGTAAACTTTCTCCGAGTATGTTTCCCAAGGAACCCAAGTTCCCTGTGATATGCACACTGAGTGATAATTTGGGGCAAATATAAAAGTGCCCTGTAAAGATCTCCACTGGACATGTTAAGGTTGTAGAACTGCACAGAACAAGTCAATTGACAATGCACATAAGAACATTTTGTGTCCCTGGAGGGAAAGTGAAGTGACAGTACATTCAATGGATACAAAGCTACTTCTTGAAATAATGTACAGTGATCTACTGGAAATGGAATGTGAGTGATCCATGTGATCTGACTGGACCAGGCCCTTATTTAAAAGTCTCTGTTTCTGTTTCTCCACCGCCCCCTACAAATATCCCTATGCTATTTACTGGCGCTGACAGGCTGACAGGAGGACCGTGACATGGGAGGGATTCTATAGCAGTGACTGGCCGCTCGCCTTTTAATTCTGTGTCCAAAGAAGCCCATCACTTCCTCTTCCAACGAGAAGGAAAACATTTGATTTATCATCTTTAGTATACACATGCACTTAAATCATAAAGAGAGAGAAAAATAGAGAACATTTTTTTCTATTTTAATTTGTATTTCTAATGGGGAAAAACAACTTAGCAAAGGCCTTTCAGCTCTTTCTACAAAAGAGTCTCCATTTTTATGTAAATTACATTTATAAATAAGATTTGTTTTCCAAATTCTCTTATGGTTTGTACTTTGATTTGTCTCATTTCCAGACACCACAGAAGATACAAAAAGGAAAGCGTTGCTGTAGTCAAGAATTTTTTTTTTGTTATTGGTTATAAAAATAATATAGATGCATATCAATGACATGTGCAGAACACACAAGTGTGTGGGTTTAGATAATTGGAAGTGAATGTGGAGATTGAATTATATCCTAGTAAAGATGCTTCTTTTTGTAGTGTTTATTCTTTAAACATTTTGAGCCACTAGGAGTTTATTCAATGTTGCCATTCAGTCAGGAGGCATTGCCTTACACACCTGTCTCTTGTTTAAATCTTATTGAAGGTTGTATTATTCCTAAAGAGTGCTCATATTATTACAATGTGTGGAATAAGATTTGTATTAGCATAACACAGGAGTAATTTTTTTTTAATTTTTTTTTTTTTGCCACAAGTTATCACACTCTTGTATTTATGTCTCACTCCTTCCTTCTTTAATAAGGCAAAGTACTTTCATAAATATCTCATTTATTCTCACAGATCACTTAAGGGATAGATCGGGCAGGATTAAACTTGTTTTTTACCCTGGATTAGGAAGTTGGGATACAATAACTGCCATCATACTTGGTAGCAACTATTAGAGTAAGAGAAAACAAATTAAAAGTTTAATCTCTGTGAAGGTCAGAATATACAACAGAACTCCATTAAAGCCAATTTCATCATTTCTCTATTCGCAATTAGTTGACATGGGCTTATTTGAAATTTGGCTTTTTGCTCTTTGTAGATATTATTGTATAAGACTATTTCTGGGAAACTTGTTGGACCTGACCAAGAAGAATGTTTTAAGTGAATCTTGATCATTACAAAGGAATCTGATCTGATTAAAGAAGACCCAGCACGAACTCTATTGGAAATATAATGTTAGCAAGTGAGCCTTAGCAGCTGAAGGTTTAGAATACATTACGTACAGGGCTTTAATAATTTTAATACAAAATATGATTTTAACTAAAGTAAAATAAAACAAATGAAAACCTTAAGTCACTTCTGGGGTCTGTGAATATTTTTAGCTCCAGTTTCCTCTTCCTCTTCCAAGTGGGAGTGAATGAGTAGGTATCCAGAGTAGTAGAGAACTTTAAAGTTATCAAAAGTTTGGGGGAGCCTGAAAAGACTATCATGGGCATAAAAAAGGCAGAGTTAAGTTTTAAACGAAGACTCCATCCTTCAGTACTAATCACACTCAGCAGAGAGAAAACGAGGCGACTCTGGCATCTTGGCGATGTCACTCGGTTCTCTGGGCTCTTTAGTTTCTTGAATTCATAAATGTTCTTTTATGCTTTCATGTGGAACTCACTTAGTAAATTGAGCGAGCAGACAGAGCCCTCTTAAAGAAAATTGCTTTATTCTGTAGTCAAGGCTTTTTTCCCTCCACCACAAATTGTGCTTTTCCTTTTTCTGTGATCAGAACCGCTTTGCCTATGCGCGCCCTGTGTCAGAGTGGCGTTTGGCTGAGGAGCAGGAGCAGGGTTGCCATTACCTGCGCGCCGCGATTCAAAGCACGTGAATTCTCTCGGAACACGGTTATCTGAACAAATGGTCTCTTAACTGAACCTAGCGCTGCAAGGACACACTCTGATTTTCTCACTTTAATCATATTGAATCCACACCGACTAAAGGTGCTAAGAAGTTTTCTTACAACTTTATATTCTGTTACAAGTGATAAATACTGAAAGTGATCAACAAGCCATTTCCAATTATAATTAGTATCTGTGATGCTTATGTAAAAAGGGAATTCAAAGTTTCTCTACCTCGATATCCCTTTTATAACTCTCTAGAGAGGAGTTAGGGCAAGAACTTTCACTTCTAAAAAGGATGAGTGTTGTGCATATGGAACAATATTATGGGAGCACTTTTTTCCTTCCTAGAACTGGTGTTCTCAAGGTAAGTCACATGGATGCTTTTCTTCTGTGTGTTTGGACTTAAGAGTCTGGGGCTCAAGCAGCCCCAGCCAGCTTTTATTTTCACTTTTTCCCCATATACTACCAAGTGCATGTAAGCCTAAAACGCCTAGGGCAGGTGGCCTGAGTCAGCTTTAATCCAGGCATTGAGTAATCTGCTCTCTTTTTCCTCTTGTCTCTACCTCCAATATTCTTGGCTTTATGGGATATGATTCCCCCCCCCCCATTGGAGATTTAGGATTCAAGATTTGAGTCTCAGCTTGGTGGGAAGGGGCTCTCCAACATCCATTTATACCCGCCCCCCCCCCACAATGTAGTAGTCATGTGGTTTGCATGGGATGAACCCCATCTCCAGCTGGCTTTATATAAACAAAGCAGGGCAATCACGTTCTCCTCCCTACAGTTATGGTAACTATGACTACGCCAATCAGAGCATGGCATGCATCTAGCCACAGGGGCTAATTCCGGGTGGTTCAGTCACTGAAAATTTGAGTAATTCTGTGCAGTAGTTGTAGAAATCAAGCTCTTTCTCTTACTGGTAAGATGAGGAAACATCAGTGGCTTTCTCACAGACCTGAGGAGCCAGCCTCAGGGTGGACTATGAAGGGCACTACATCCTCATGACATCACTATAAACCAGCTCTGAAGGTCACTTGGCCTCTGGACTTTCCAATAATATGTGCTAATAAATGCCTTTATTGTTGAATGTAGCTTGACATTCATTGCTAATTGTCATAACACATCTTAATAGATATAATAATGGGAATGTGTCTGTGTGCACGTCAGATTTCAGGAACTCCTCATTATACGTGACACCGCTGGTTTGCACTCGTGTACCATTGGGAAGGCTGCCAAAAAATGCAGGGAAGGTGCACAAAAATTTATGCTGTATAGGGTTAAAGTGGCTGTAAGGAAACAAAAACCTCACTCTTGCAAAGATGGCAGATAATCAAAGGCTTAGAAAGGAACTTGGTGATATGCTAAAGCAAAAGTGGAACCAAAATATAACTATTTGAAAGCAAAAGAAGAGTTATTTTAAGATCTGCCTTTGCAGTTTTAAGTTGTAAAGCTTAATGTCTCACCAAAGCTTTGACTACAATGCTTTAAACACAAAAAACCATGCAAGTAGATTTTTGGTGGCAAAGGGGTGGGGGGCAGTTCGGAATTTTACATCTGGATTAACATAGTGCAGAATAAGATTTAAATGATTTATAATTAAAACAAGAGCTCACTGTCATAGAGTAATCTGAACCTTTTTTCTCTCTGGTAAATCTTCGCAATGGTACATGAGTCCAAACTAGTGCTCCCATATCCTACTTAATCTAAATCTATAAAACTCAGTCCCTCTAAACACTTGGAGAAATGATGAGCGTTCTTCCCTGTGAGATGTTCTTCAAGGTTATTTTATTTGATTGGACAAAGACAGAATTTTTTCATCATGTTTTCAGGCATCTCACATGTCGGTTGGTATTTAATCGAATTAACAAAATGGTATAAATCGATGAGAAATATATTGGCCACTCCAAAAATGTCAGCAGAATCTCTGAACAGAATTCAGGGGAAATTCAGAATACCTCACAATTTCCAGAGTCATTCAGAGAAAACCCCTTGTCTTGGGTTCAGCGCTATACTACAAAACCCAAGCATTATTATAGGATTTTTATCTGCAAAAACATTGACTCAGTTCCTGCATTTCAGCTCTTATTTTACTATTGCCATTTTCTTTTCTCCTGTCTTTTCTCAGCTAAATCCAAGATTAAAACGAAAGAAATTCCTTTTAAGGAATTCCTTACGATAGCCAGCCTACCATACTGTGTTAATTTCCATTGTAATTTTGCTGTTTCCATTACCTGCGCAGAATGGATAACTGTTAGGAGTTAATTGTTTTTGAATGAAAGAGAGATGTCTAGATTTCAGAAGTAACACACTGTCCCTGAAAATTTAAATCAAAGCTAGATCAATACGCCTTGAGGCAAAAGTCAAAAGCAGTTTGGAGGAATGGGAAAGAAGGTAGTTAAGTGAAAAGATGCTGTTGAGTTCCAGGAGATGCCCAGGTGTAAGCAGGACCTGAAGGTCAGAAGAAATAAGCTTTTAGTGGGTGTCTGGAAAGTTCACTGGGGGTGCTAAGGCTGGGCTGAGTAGGGTACCCTTAAAATGGGACTGGCCACGGGGAAGGCCAGGAGAGGAGAGAGGAGAGAAGGGAGAATCTTTGCGCACTTGCCAGTCTGCAGAGGTCCTCTTTTCGGGCTCCCTGGCTGGAGAGGAGGTGTTTTATTCTGTAGTTTTCACTGTCCATGTCCGTTGCACAGTTCTGGGACTTGGACCACTTTTGGGTGAAAGCCTAGAGATAAATGAGGGGGAAAATACCCCAGTAAATACCACTACTAGTTACTTTTCAAGTTTTGACTTTCCTTCTCAATTGTCTTTTTATTGTTTAATTTTTAGAGTTTTCAAATAGCTGCTTTTTATATTTTCTCCAGAGTTTACGGTTGTAATCAGTAAGAGAGGTAGTCTATACTGGGCTTACTCCATCTTGGTTGGTGCTGGAAATTAGCAATTTCTTTTAAAATGTCAATTGTTACATGAAAACCATTCTATATGTGCCATTGCACTTATTTCTATTTCAGTAAACATGAATCAAGATTATATCTTAATCCAGAAGAAACCAAGAGTCACTTTTAACATTGCAATTCATATATAACCAGTCACTAAATCCTGCTGATTTCCTAAGAGCCAGTAGCATGGAGACTTAAGAATATTGGCTATTCCACTCAACTGTCTTGTTCTGAATTCTGGTTCCCCAACTTTCTTTATGCTGGGACATTTATTTAAGCTATTCGTACTTCTCTTTCTACAACCACAAAATGGGAATGATGTTATCAGTGAAAATAAATCATACAGCATTTGTTTTGGGGATTGAATCAATTCATATAAAGCAATTAGAATAATACCTGGTAATAATAAGTTTTAGTTATTACTCCCCTCATCCTAGATATTCTCGAATGTGTTTTATTTTCACCATTATCATCCTGGTTCAAGCAGACATTTGAAACACTTAAAACAATATTATTCTAGGCTCTGAGAACTAGAAAGCAAGCTTTTAAAACCGTCTAGGATAAAATGTAAGAGAATTTAAGTGATTTTTGCAGCATTTCAAACTTTTGTTTATTGATTCAAAAAAAATCACAGCAGGTAAGGCAGAATTTAAAGGTAGGCGAGAATTTAAAGGTAGGGGTTCTCAGACTTTAGGCTGCTTCACTGAATCAAGTGACTTAGAGATCCTAGTAAGCTAGGAATCTACAGTTTTAACGCACGGACACTCATCATTCTGATAACGGATAATTCTAGAAGCAAACTCTGAAATCAGTACTGCTTCTCTGACAGTGTGATAAAAGTGAACAATGTGCTAAATTCTGTTGGAAGTTGAATTATCTTGTTGTTTTATAAAAGATGACCTGGTACAGCATCAGCTTATTGCCTAAGAGCACAGAAATGGCCAAATGACCCACGCATTAGTGTTCCCTTTTCCCATAAACTCTTGGGAATTTGTTGACTGGGAAATAATGACTCCATAGCCAGGATAACCTTTGTGAGTTCACTCTCTTTGATTTGGGGCAACATACCTCTTACTCCTACTTGCACGTCCATTGCTGTTATCAGTGGTCTCTCAGCTGTCGCTTGACACTATCACTGGCTTCACTCCTCTGCTGCAAGTGTTTCAGATTCTGATGTGATTTCTTTCCTTCCATAAATTCACAGTTCAGCTTTTGCTCTGGTTTAAAGGACAGAGAGGAGGGGTCAGGAGAGCTGTTTGGCTTTTCAGTCACTATTAAGGTAACTTTTGTTCAAGTAGATATGGGCTGCTGCTCTACAAAAATGATGTTACTAATGATTTGTAGAATTGTATTCTATTTTTTTTGGTGTAGTCTATTCTATTTTCCCTCTTTTTATTTCTAGCCCTGAAGTGGGATTAAAAATATCATAATTATAATAATAAACTAAAGTGCTTCCAGAATGTTAACTATTTTGAATGCATTTACCATTGGCTTAGTTTCTAGATTTAGGAATTTGTCATTAAGTTAGGATTCTTTTTAGGTCCAGTAGTCATATGGCAAGACTATTAGGAATTTTTCCAAGTAAAATTTTATTTTTAGGGCTATTATATTTAGTTTTCATGTTTTTAGATTTATTAACCATTGCTCAAACTCTTTGCCTTAGAAGTCTTCTGGCACCATAAATACAGCTGCCAAGATAGACCACCTAAGCATAACATATTATAAGCACATTGGAAGCAAGAATCATCTCTTTAGCCTGTAAACCCTGGTAAATAGTGTGTTCTACATAGTACTCATCAAGCATCTATAGGCAAGTTGACTACATAAGCAGAATCCTTGTACACTGTAAACTGCAGTAGACAGTCTGTCCCCTGAAGTTCTCGGCAAGCATTTGAAAGATTGGGTCATGTCTATTTTGTTGAAGGAACTCACTTTGAGAGCAAGAGGTATAAGTATTCTCATCTCTATCTTATGAAGTAAAGATTGGAAACTTCAGTGTTTGGATAATGCAGACAGAAGACAAGTTAAATACTTCTTTTTCTTTCTTAAATGGTGCATATAAGTTTGAAGTAGCTAACATTACAAAAGCAGTTAAGAAAATAGCTTTTAGGAAACCAGAGGAATTGTAATAATTTTTGGAAAAGATCTGTTCTAGTTCACGAATCTGATAAAATATTGTTTATGAGATTTCCTTTCCATTTCACTTATTATATTTTTAAAATATGAATTGTTTTTCTTTAAAACAATTCTTATATTGAGACTGCTCTTAGGATTCAGCTAAGAATTCATTGGTACACTTCCTAGGCAGCCTGTCTTTGGGTTATTAAGTATAGTTTTATAATATTGAATTTTACTTCTCTTTTGTGGATGATGATCCTTTGGTTTTGGGTGCTTATTTTTGAAGAAGATGAAAGTTCCAAATTTGAGGGTGCTTCAATGAATTTTAAGGTAAATTGGTGAATCATTGATCCCAGACATCTAATATGTTGAAATATTCAGGTAGCATTGTTTTACCAGTCAATTAACCTGGATACAGTTAATTTGTTTTGCAAAATGAAGGAATATCTAATAAATTAGACCTGAACTAATATTTTAGTGACTTCCACAGAGAACCACTAGGCTGGTGATTATACTGCTCAAATGTCTTGCTTGAATCCTGGTTTCCTCATTTATTAGTTCTTTATTCTGAAACATTATTTAAGCCATTTGTACCTCTGTTTCCACAACCATGAAATGGGAATGACGTTATCAGTGTTAAGAAATCACATAGCATTTGTTCTGAGGATTGAGTTAATACATATATAGCAGTGAGAATAATGCCTGGCATATTGTAAACTTTGGCTATTATTCCCATCATCCCAGATATTTCTCTAATGTGTTTGATTTCCATTATTACCATCCTGGCTCAAGCAGAAATTTGAAACACTTAAAACAGTATTATGTTAGGCTTTAAACCAAGGATATACTCTTTTCTAGCCAATCACACTATTTTCACAAATTCCGGACTTAATATTGTGCCCATTAGCCTATAATTATAGTGAAGGCTGTATTTCAAACAGTTTTGCTGTAATTGGGAGCAGAGAAGTGTCAGTAGCTAAAGGAAGATATAGGGTCAAAGCATTTAAAAATATACTAGTTATTATAGCATATTTGATGCTGGTGGGAATAATAGAGAGGAAACCTACCTTTTGAGCACCTGCATGCTTTCATTTCACCATTTTAGGGATGTGCATTGAGCTATAATACATTCTTCTCCAACCACAATGGCCCGTTTGTGTCTGATGGTGTTAAAATGAAAGGGTCCTTAGGGATTAATTACCCAGTCCAGCTCTGTGTTTTATAGGAAAAAGAGACAAGGTACAAAGGGAACAAATACCGTTATCTCTTTCCGAGACTAGTGCTGTCACTTCCTAATTGGGTGCCACACCCTCTGCCCCTCCAAGTCATTCTCAACCCTGAAGCCAGTGATCTTTACAAAATGCAGATCTGATACTGTTCTACTCTTACCTCTGTCCCCCTTGAACCTTGGACCCCAAGTCTTCAGACTGCAAAGTCCAATGACCAATTACCCCATTAAATTTAATCGATATGTGATTTGTGTTTTTGCTGTTTATAAAAATAATATTATAGATTATATTGATAAACGCCGACTTCGTTGAAAAAAATTTTAAAAACTAAAGTCTAATACAGTGGTTTTCACTGGTTCTAGAAACTAGCCATACGTTAGAATCAGCCAGGAAGCTTTCAAAAATCCCAGTACCCGACCCCAAGTCCCCGGCTGATCTGACCCTCGCCTACCTTTTTAATCTCCTCCTGTACCCTCACCCGAGCTCCTGCACTCTGTCGCTGAAGCCACTTTTTGTTCTAGAACACACCATGCTCTCTCCCGCCTCAGGGCCTTTGCATTTGCTGCGTACCTCTGCCAGGATTCTCTTTCCTTCTTGTTTCAGTACTTGGACTGAATGATAAGAGTACTTAGAGCTCTCTTATCGTTTTCTCCAGCTGCCTTTCCGTGACGCGACAGTCTGCATGAGGATCCTGTGTCAGGCGCGGATGAGCACAGGGTCAGACACCGTCTCGTCTGCCGCGGCAGCCTCAGTGCTTCACGGAAGTGTTCTTTAAGAACGCCATGGATTATTGTTGGGTGTGTGAGTGAATAATGAATTGCTATGGGCAGGTTCTAGTAGTTTCTGTGAGACAGATTAGACACAAAGGAAATAATGCCATTATCTGACAATTATTTCTCAGGGTACCCTTTATTTTTCTCTCGCCTCCTACAAGTTTCGCCAGTTTTCTTCAAGATTCATAAGGGAATTGAGCATTTAATATTAGTTAGAAATCTCTAACGATGTTGGGAGATACTTAAAATGAGCTTCAGTATGAAAAATATATCCAATTTTTACTTCGTTTTGTTAAAAATCCTTTATATTCAGGGCTTAGACCAAATATTTCAGTTTGTATTTCCTTCGAGAGCCAGGATCTATCCAATATGTCTAATGAACATATTATAACTGCTAATTATAATACTCAAGTCATTCCCATGGTCCCCTATTTTCTAGTCATCATTCTAATAGAATGAGTTTTCTCTTTTGCATCAATTAATGTTGTATCAATATTTCAGAAAAAGTTGGATAACAAAGTTGTCATCGAAGATACATGTTGCGCATTAGTGTAGATCACTAGATTTTTATCTTGAGCATCTTCCCAGGGTTGCTCTCTCTTTTTATTTCCTTTGCCCTGGATTTTATTGTTGTTTGGTGACTTTTCTTGCTTGAGTCACATTCTGCAATTGGGTCTCATGCATTCGTTAAGTTCTTGAGTATAAGGAGATGTTAAATCCCATTAAGTAGAAAGAATTTTTGATAGTGTCTATCACTGGCCCTTTTCAAAAAAAAAAAAAAAATGCCAACTGCTTTCTGTCTGTTACTCCAGTGTGACACATCCCTTGAGTAAGTGGTACTTTTGATCACATTTGTTGCTGCTATTTCTACAGGATTTTAAGGCTCTTGGGGCCTCTGGAGAACATCAGGATGTTAGCACAATGAGCTAGATATTGCGGACAGTCAGGCCTGGTTTCAAGCCCTCGTTTTCACACTTAGTTATGTGAGTGTGGACAGTCTCTTAATATTTTTGACCAAAGATGATTCTCCTCTGTTAGTGAAGGTTGTCACTAACCAGGTGCACAGCTTCAGAAGGGACACACAGAGCGGTGAGGAAGGGGCACCAAGCTGAACAACCAGAGCCTCCAAATGAACCGTGGCAATCAGCAGGGTCACAGATTTTGCAGCCAGACTCCCCTTATGTCTTCAGTGCCTGCTTTCTGCAGAAACTTCTCATGACTTCTCTGTCCTTCATTTGTGACTATGTTTTCCAAATGTATAATGTCAAAGGAAGGACCGAAAAGATTAGGACTCGTGATAATACGCACTATTTATTGAGTACTGTTTTTAACCCAGGTCCTGGCAAGAAATAGGTGGCACACTTAGACTGGAGTTTTGAAGACATTTTTTTTTTTTTAATGAAGCAACTACTTACAGAGGGGTGGCAGGTAAAGGGAACCAGTAAGAAATGAATGCTATAGCATCCTGGAAGTAGCCCAGCCGAAAGTCATTGTCAGCCCCTGATATAAAGAGCTGTATTCCTGGCTGATTCAGAGCTGGAGCTGTTATGAGAGGGTGTTCATCTTGAGCTGTAGTCAGAGATGGTCTTGGCAAAGGGAGAGAACAGGAGGAACAACTCCCTTCAATTCTCACTCTTTCCTTTCCATCTTCTGACAGCGCCTCCCATTGGCTAGAAGTAGCCAGAGTACAGGCTTCAGAGCCTGGATGGTGCAGTCCTTGTGAGTCAGCAGACAAAGGGGCAGAGAAGTATAGAGAATGAATTGGGGCAAATGGAAAGTATATCAGACATTATGTGAAGTTGGTATTACTGACAATTTACAGATGAGGAAACTGAGGCATAGAGAAGTGAAGGTAACACAGATGGGAGGTCACTGAACTGGGATTCAAACCTGGGTCTCTAGGCCCCTGAAGGCCAAGCTCTTCCATTTCAGTCAGAAGGTTTCAACACAATATGGACTTGAATATCATTTGATTTCATGTCTTAATTCCAAACAAGAGACTTTTATTTTAGTACTTAGGTTATTAAAAGTTTTTTTTTTAGTGAGGTATAATTGACATAAAACATTATTCTAGTTTTAGGTATACAATATAATGATTCAATATTTATATATATTGCAAATGATCACCACAAAATGTCTAGTCAACATTCATCACCTCACATAGTTACAAATTATTTTTTCTTGTGATGAGGACTTTTAAGAACTACTCTCTTAGCAACCTTAAAATATGCAATACAGTATTATTAAGTGGAGTCACTATGCTATACATTACCTCCCCATGACATTATTTTATACTGGAAATTTGTATCTTTTGACGCTTTTCACCCAAACAAGTGTCTTTAATCCAAGTGTGTTTAACACTGAAATAAAAATTTTCATATTTAGTCTCAACATTTTCCATTATACTTTTTTACCATATTTCTATAATCATTTGCTATTGGATTTTGACATGAGATAGAACAAAGACTTCTTTTAAAGGAGACCACAAAGTTATTTTCAATGGGCATAAAGATATAATGTTTCATCTACGGCCATGCCACCCTGAACAAGCCCTATCCCATCTGATCTTGGAAGCTAAACAGGGTCAGGCCTGGTTAGTACTTGGATGGGAGACCACCTAGAATGACCAGGTGCTGTAGGTGTAAAAAATAAAAATAAGGGATTATAAGATGACAAGGTCCTTGTAATCTATGAGGTCAAGCAAAGGTTGCCTCACCGAATATATATTAAATATATATAATATATATATATATATTCAAGAAAGAATAATGAATATTTACAATAATGATAAATATCCAGCACTTAAAGGGATAAAGCTCTGGGTTTCTAGAAAATTCACTGAAGTAAATAACAATTTTTTTTCACAGGCACCACTTTGTGGAGTGATAGAATGATATTTTAGAAGAAGCATTGGACAAGGATTTAGAATCCTGATCTTAGATCACTCTATAATCTGGAAAAGTGTGTGAACATCTCTATTCTCTCATTCTCAACTATAACATGGAAATAATACATATGTAAAATTACTTACCTAGGATCGTTGTAAGAATCAAAGGAGATTATGAGACTGACTTAATTTTAAAGGTGACTTTCTAGCTTTCAGAGTATATACCATGTATATAAAGTGCTTTATAATCTTTAAAGAACTATTCAAATATAAAGATGTACAGGATAAAGTGAGGCAGTACAGTATTTAAACTATTCTGTATGGGACTTTTTAAAGACTGACATAACATTATGTTGGTTTCTGGTATACAAGATAATGATTTGATATTTGTACATATTGCAAAATGATCTGTCTGAGACTTTTTATGAACAAAACTTTATTTTAATTCTAAGACATTATTAGAGAGATTAATTGTGCCAGAGCCAAGATAGTGGCAAGCATTTAGGAGGAAGTTAGAATTTATTTGAAAGGGATTTTTGTCTGGCATGTTCCTCGCTTCCCCTTATATTAACTTCATTTGAAATTACTCAGGATTTTGCTCACTTGACATGTTGAATAGAGATGAAAAAGGCAGAAAGGATGCCTTGTACCCATTGGGTTCTTGTTCTTTCAAGCAGGTAGTGACTAATTGGTACACAGTGTCCTGAGCAAACCGTGCAGAGTGCTGCAGCCACAGTCCCAAACCCTGCTCAGGAGGGGAAGAGTGGTTCTTCACTTCACTTACCTTTGCATTATTTCTAATGTTATTTCCTTTTTGATGCTCAATTTACCCATTTGTAAATGTGGATTATTATGAGATGTGATGTTTTAATGAAGTAACATAGATAAAGCCTTCTTAGAACAGACAACTCTCTGTAAAAGGTAAAATAGTTGCATTTATTGCTTTCATTAACAGTGGAGGCAGAATTAAGTCAATGGATAGAAGCACAGGGAGATTTTGTTTCAATGTAAAGACTATTGTAGTGGTTAGCTCTATTTAAATAGGCCTTTCTGACTGCATCTACAACTTCCTAAATGAAATAAAAAGGCAAATGACATGTGCACATTTACCTTTCTTTATATTTGTGAATATCAGTTAATAAATATTTATTGAGGGCCTACTATGTCAAAGAACTCTGGAGTATATAATTCTAAGCATTAAAAGTTATGGTCCGTGCTCCCCAAACTTTACTAATCCCAGAATATTAGTAAAACAACATTTCAATAGAAACATAGCAGCATCTATAGAAAGATTCAACAAGTTAAAATGCTTTTATAAACAGCATATCTTCTGGGACACTGAAGCCTGAATTGAGCCGTCAGGATCAATAACAATTTATATAAGAAAAATCATAACAGTTAAAATTTCAACTACACAATCTCAAAACACCTTTATATATTTCATATATTTCAGAAATCTCACCAATTGAGATTCTGAAACTTAATATTCTATTCCATCTGATCAAGCTTTTAAAGGTGAAAAGAAATCCATAGAAAGTTTTTTTGCACTCAAAGTTATTTTGAGTAATGTGTACCACTATTGTATTTATTTATTTTCTCTCTTCTTAGACATCTTTCCCTTAAGATGGACTCAAATGTCCATGGAACTTGCTCTCAAAAGGAAGTTTTATACTTTCTCTAAATTATTTATTATCTTTCAGTTCTGGCTGTCACATCCAAATGGTATACTATCTCTCTCTTCTTATTTGAATGACTGCATTTTTTGGAAAGTGAAAACATTAAAAAGTTTTAAATTTTTTTCTCATTTTTTTTTCAAAACTTTTCTCAAATGTCTCTGTTTCAACAAGGATTACTCTGGCCATACTATTTAAAATTGCACATGCTCTACACCCTAATCACTCTTAATTAGCTTTACCCTTTTCTTTTCATTGTTATTATCTTCTAATATGTGATATAATTTTCTTATTTATTATATTTATCTCTTGTTTATCTCCCTCTGGAGAATATAATTTTCTTGGCATTGATCTAGGCAATTATTTTTTGGATATGACAATAAAAGCACAGACATCCAAAGCAAAAATAAACAAATAGAATTGTATCAAATTAATAACCTTGTGCACAGCAAAGGAAACAACAATCAACAGTGAGAAGGTAACCTTTAGAATGGGAGAAAATATTTATAAACCATATATACAATAAGAGATTAATAACCAAAATATAGAAGGAACCCATATAACTCAATAGCAAAAAGACACAAATAAATGGATTGAAAAATGGACAAAGGACCTGAATAGTCATTTTTTCAAAGAAGACATACAAATGTCTAACAGTTATAGGAAAAAGTGCTCAACACCACTAATTGTCAGGGAAATGTAATTTAAAACTACAACAAAATTCACCTCATACCTGTTAGAATGCTATTATCAAATAGACAAGAGATAAGTGTTAGCAAAGATGCTGAGATAAGGGAACCCTATGTACTATTGATAGAAATGTAAATGAGTACAGATATTAAGGAAAATAGTATGAAGTTTCCCTCAAAAATTAAAAGTAAAACCATGAGACAATCCAGGTATCCCACTTCATGGTAAATATCTGAAGGAAATGAAATCAGATCTAATGTGCAGCAATATGAATATAGTTAACAATACTGTATTGTGTGCTTGAAATTTGCTAAGAGGATTGGTTGTAAGTGTTCTCACCACACACACACACACACACACACACACACACACACACACTCAAATGAGAATGGTAATTATTCTAGGTGACAGATCCATTAGTTTGCGATTATTTCATAATGTGTAAATATTTAAAACCCATCAAGTATACACCTTAAATATATACAATTTTAATTTACTAAATAAAGAAAAAATGTAATTTAAAACCTGATTGAAAGTCTAGTTTGTTCAACTAAATTTCCATTGTGTAGCCTGATATGTTAATCACATAACACGTTAGCTCAGTACCTCTGGTTCTTGGCTAAAACTCTGACCCTTTTACAGATCAGGGTTTTCTAAAAATTTAGAGCAGTGATTTTTAGAAATGATTTTTTTTTTGCCTCAAATCTGGGAAGCATTGTAGATAAAATTATTTGGTATTTAATGTATGATGAAATATGTCATACAAGTCAGGAGGCAAGCAAGCAAAGTAACAAAAGGAAAGCAGTGATACTACTAATGGCAGTGAGGAAGTTGGTGGCAGAAATGCTAAGTTCAACCTCTAAAGCAATACTTTTTCATGCCTTTGAGACAGACTAATGTGGTGTAAAAAGCCTAGGTTTGGGTACTTGAAATATTTATTTGTGTTCTCTTCCCAGCTTGACTCTTTTGTAAGTGATGTGACTTTCAGTCATTAATGTCTCTGACCCTCAGTTTAAGGGGTGTGTAATAATTACTCCAGAGTAGTTTTAAGGATTAAAGTAGCTAATCATTGCTAGATAAACACTCCAAAATAGCCATTGCTACCATTCAAGTAGAAACCGTCAGAGGTAGTCCGGGGATGTGTCACTGGGGAGAGAGAGACGCCATATCTGGACATGTAGATTTGATGTTTTCCGCTTACAGGTGCAAGACAAAATTAGAAAGTAATGCAGGAGAGAAGCATTAATGGAAACTTAGAAACAAATGACAAAGGTCTGGCACTATTCCTGGCCAGTGATTTTGGAGGTTTAAGGTAGTATTTATAACTAAATTGGAGACCTGCTAAGTTCCTATGATTAATTGCTCTCAAACTTATCTTTTCTCAAGGACAGGGAAATAGAGAGGAAGTGAAATTTAGAGAGAATGAACATTTCTCCCAGGAAATGATATAACAAACCTTTGGAAAAACAGCAATTGGAGGGACAAATACTCTACGGTTTTCTTAGAATTTTAGAGAATATGTTTGGCTAAAAAAATGAACCGTTGCTCATTATAGGAAAGAAATGACATCTCGATTGCTGGTGGAATTAGTTATTAATTTGGCTCTATTTAAGAAAGCAAGAATTCTAGGGTGTAAACTCTGAAGTTTGAAGCTGGTTTCTTTCCCTAACACACCCTCCATCTCAGGAGCCACCCATCATCCAGATGTGGCGTTGGAAAGTCCTAAGTTCTTCAGCTATTCCTGTTTTGTAATGAGTGAGAATGAACGTAAACTAGAAAATGAATGGGCTGCCAGCCAACAGCTGGAGGTTAGGGATTTGCCCCTTGAGCCAGATTGAAACTGGGCCATGCTTCTATACAGCCCATCCTCATTTCCTTGGGGTTTAGAAAGAGGAGCAATGATAAAGAAGAACCTCAGTAAGGAGTGAAGGAGACCCCATCTTATGTGAGCTTCAGTCAGTCATGTTCAACTCAGCCTTAAACAGCTAAATTCTCCTAAGGAGGGCGGCATTTCTGATCATGTTATGCCAACTGGAAGAGCAAGGGAGCGAGAGATTCCTGGTCTTATCAACCCTGAGTCTTGGCTGGACCCCAACGCTGCCAAGCGTAGTGGAGAGCTGACCTTCCAGCAGAGGGCAGTACAGCAGGCTTTTTGGCAGAGAGGGCCGTCTGGCCGGAGGATGCAGGTTTGAACAAAACTTACCAAGCGAGGGGCATTTGGGTTCCTGCTGCTTTTCTGAGTTGTGAAGCAGGATGAGGTGCTTTGTTCCCGTTCACCTTTTCATCTCTTCTCTTCCTCATTTTTGAAGGAAAGTGAGAAATTTTAGCGTAATGATGTATTGGAGTTATTATGAGAGACAATATCACTAAGAGAAGCTTTTTCTTGTTGACTGGGATGTTAGAACATGGTTCCCTGTGGACTGGAGTGTGATTCCTAAAAATAGCATAAAACAGTATTTTGCACTAGGCATGTCCATGACTGGCTACTGTTTCACCTGGTAATGTATGTACCTGTCCACCCTTTCAGAAGTGGCAGTTCATTTAGGGAAAGGTTACAGAGGTTTGTCCCTGCCCTTCCCTTCCAGTGACGCTCTCCCCTGCTACATGAGCTTTGCATCCCGAGAAATGGGTATCTATGTCCTGGAATGTCTAAGGGGGAATTTTCCTGTGTCTTGAAATGATAATAAAAAGAATCATGATGTCAATGAATATCCCAAGCCTTTTAAAGCGTCATGAATATTTCTGGCACAAGGGCTACAGAAATTCTAGTCAAGAGTCATTTTAATAATACTGTTTAAACATTGAAGAAAATGAGCTGCGGCACATAAAAGGCATACACAAATATGGTATATTTCAATTTAATAACCATCGCATCTTCAAAGTCATATTTTAACAAGTCCTTGGTCAGTTGAAATTTTTACCTACTTCCCAAATTAGGACTGATCCGACAAACATTTTTTCAAATATAATCCCTTTATATTCTTAGATAAATCCATTCCTTCCTACTGTGCCTGAAGAATCGTTTGAGTGTCTTCCTCATGTGTCTGCTTTTAATGAATCATTATGTTATTTGCTGTCCATTCAGCTGTGAGAGAGCTCCAGAGAGAAGCAGCACTGAGGGCTCCACAGGCACACGCGGCTTCTCACAGAGAGGACTCTGAAATCGTCCCTGCTGATTGTTGGCTGGTACTTATCGCTGCCCACCTGTAGTGATTCCCTGGAAACAGCCACCTGGTGTGTCCTGGTGTACATTCATCTTACAAGGGCACCCACAGTGCTTCCATGTTTACTAGGGTTTTTTGACTAATGGGAGCAAAACTGCACCCTGCATGCCAGCCCTGAGATTTGGAAGAGGGGGCTAGTTAGGGGGACAGATAGTCCCTTCCACATGCACTTCTCTTGATTCCTGAAGGTGCCTCGACCACAGTCCTTCTGTCTGCTTGGGGAGGAAAATGGGGTGGTCTCTTTGTTTCTCTAGCTCACATCAAGCATAGAATGCCTTTGTTTGATCACCCTGCCCCATTCCATGGAGCCGTAGCTGGTGATTCAGGATGTAGTTACTGAAGTCAGACTGCCATCATCTATTTCCTCTTTTTACAACTATGTAACCCTGTGTTGTATAGAATATTTCTCACCCTAGAGGTAAAATCAGGTTCATGATAATGGACCACTTCCGTAGTGTTGTGATAATTGAATGGATAAATTTGCAAAGTATGCAATTCACATAATGAAAGATTCTAATTTTTTTGTTGTTGTTTATTTTTGATATGTCTTGTAGAAGTATGTTCTGTTTGTTCCCTCATCCTCCTTCCTGCAGTCTGTTCAGGGCAGTTGTGGGCTCATCATGATAAAGTCTCAGGAAGCTCTAAGCCAAGAGGGCAAGGGCAGGGTCAAGAAGAACAGGGAGAGCACATTTGGAGGAATTAAGTTCTATTTAGATGAGATCTGGAGTCTTTCTACAGACTTCCATTGTACTTAAGCGGACACTCAGAAGATGCTCCAGGTGGGAACGTTGCCACAGTGAGTACTATGGGCCACGGAGGCGATCCCCAAATCTGTATAAGGCTCAGAATCACCTGGGAAAATTTAAAAACTGTTCTCTAAGATTGGGTCAATAGATCTGGGACGAACATGGGAATCTCTATTTCTAAAATGTTTTCCACTGATTTTGATGATAAATCTTTTTTTAGAAATCCTTGCCTAGTGGTATTAACAGCAGAATTTGGGAATGGACATTAGGGTGAAAATGAGCACCATGTGGTAATTATGCACAAAAAAGATGCTGGATGACGTTTCCAATTACCATTCTTTTACAGAGAAAAGTCCAATTGTGGTTTTCAATAAATTTGACTTTGGCATCAGACTATAGAGCCGTGTCTGAGAAAAGTCCCTTACACTGGGGACTGAAGGATGGGAGGTAAGGACAGGGGTTAGATATATTGTATTACCTATTTTATTTCTGCAACTTTTGCATCAAATTTACATTACTTAATTGGCATAATGCACTTTAGTGCAGAAATTACAAATCAGAATGAGCACTAGAAAGTATTTTATTTTTTTAGAATATGCTCAATTACAACTGAAGCCATCCACTATCCACCAGCAGCTTTTACTGCTCTGAGATGATTGTTTCTGTCTGTTTGCCTTCTAGCCAAAAGTGTGGAAGTAGGCTTTGATCATCAGCCAAACCAGGACTAAATGTGAACAGGCAGATTTATTTTCATCGTAGCCAGTGGGCAAGCAAAAGGAGCTCATTTAAACATTGTGGTTATAGAGAAGGAAGAGATTTAAGGAAAATTTACCTTCATAATCACTTTTACTAGATCTTGGAATAGGTATCAATGCTGAAAAACTATCAGAGGAATTCACTTAATGGCTCTTCTATAGAGGGAAAAAAGACTAATTAGTTGTTTTCATTGATAAAGTTCCCCCTAAATTGCTCAAGTCTTTATCAATTCTGCCAGCCTAGATGGTAATAAAAAGCAGCAGTGTGTGACTTGAATAATTCTTGACTACCTTGAAGTCTATTTCTGCCTGTCATCTCATCTCCAAAAGATTATTTTGGTTAGTTGAATGACAGCAGGAACTTCTTGCCACACGTTTCCTGGGAGTGGCACAGCATGTCACATGGCTCAGCCTCCTCTAAGTCCTCTTTCGACACCTGCCTCACCAAGCCCCCAAGGTTACTGCTAAAATTTTTCTTCTCTTCCTTGGCAAGGCCTTCATTGCCACACCGTTCTTCCCTTACCTCTTTCTCCTCTTCCTTCCAAAATCCAGATCCCTTACACATGACAGTTACTTTTGCACAGCTCCCAGGGGCGTGGTCTTTGATCCTTGATTTTACATTTTCTTTTTCTTATCCCGACAAATGGTAAAATTGTCTATCCCATCTTTAATAAAGTACTATTACGATTGTTATCATTACTACTATTTTGCTAATACTGATATTATCATTCTCACCAGTGATGTAGATGATAGTAAAATAATTCTAACTAATTTAAGACTAGAGAAGGATTTTGCATGTAATAAGAAACTCAACAATTTTCCAAGGGGCATAATTTACTAAGTGGAGGCAGAATTTTAGTGCAGGTGAATATATAGCTTATATTTTTTATGTTTTAATGTCATTTAAATTTATCGATAGGATGTATTAATTTGACATTTACAAAATTACCATAATTTTTCTAGTTTACAATTTTGAGCGAATTTTTAGTCATTTTTATCATCTTTTTTTCTGGGTGACTTTGATATAATGGAATGCAAAGGGTAGCTCACTTCATTGTTTCTGGTGGAAAGAAATGAAATGAAAACCAACTAAGAAATTAGAGGGGAGTTGAAAACATGCACCTGTATCCAGGACCAACCAGTGCAGTGCTAGAATTTAGGATGGCCAGCTGTGTGCTTCTCTTCTCAACCCTGGTCAGTGACTACACGTTGGTAGCTGAATATCGCCACGGTGAGATTGTCTGCACCATGTAAATTAGCAAATGCTACTGTATCAGTTTCCTAATACAGGATTGCTGCCATGTGATAGAATTTTGTCATCTAATTGTTGGCAGGGCTGCACTCCCTCTGAAGGCTGTAGGGGAGAATCCATTCCTTTCCTTGTCCATCTTCTGGTGGCTCCAGGTGTTCCTTGTCCTGTGTCCATGTCATGCCAATCTCTCTCCCCTCGTGATTGCATCACCATCACGTCTTTGTCTTGAAACTTCCACTGTCTCTTCTAAGGATACATGTGATGACATTTAGGGCCCACCCAGCTAGTCCAGGACAAGCTTCTTCTTTCAAGCACCTTAACTGAGTCACATCACTTGCTGTATAAAGCAACGTTCATTCTTTTGTAAGATAAGGTAATATTCACAGGTTCTGGGGAAAAGAACATGGATTTGGAGTGGGTCGTCATTCAGCCCACTACAGACAGATATAAAGCACTGATCCTGTGTTAAATAAAAATGTTTAAATGGTGTGACACAAGAAACAACCCCTCAGAGCGAATGCTGCAAGAGGTTACTGTGGCAGTAAGAGCTGTGTGTACTAGTTGAATGTCAGCTCTGTTGAAGAAATATTTTTATCACTGCAGAGGATAGGTATAATTGATTAAATTATTCATACAATAAAAGTTTTTCACACTGTTCATTATAATAGATGGCAATGATATTTTAAAACTTGTAAAGTGACATGAAGTAGACATCATAAGAAGGACTTTATGAAATGATGTCCTTAATTCATGACTGGATTGTTTTTGTAGCCTGAGATTTTCTGTGTTTTCAAGTTTCCTTTTGTATCACAAATCTGGTCTCCTATCTTTTAAATTATCTCAGTGATAAATTTTCATGACTGTAATTCCATTATAATAGATGAAAAATCCATTTTTAGAGTGAGTATCAGGAAATGTTTATTGATAGCTAGGGCAAGTACTTAACTAAAGAAGTTAAATTCTGGAGGTGATACCTAATCGCTTAGGTGTTTGAAAATGAGACTACGTGGAGGATTTGCAACAACTGATCTTGGACTGTCAAGACAGTCTGAATTTTTTTATTAGTTGTTTTTATTTATTATATTTGTACTTTTTAGGGACTTAAAAAAGAAGTATATCTGTACTTATCCATGTTATTATTATCATCAGTAATTTCCAGCAAAACTGGAATGCCACCAAATTCTATCAGATCTGTGGCTATTCTCAATTAGATTGTTACTTAGCTAACACAAGTGGTCGCCTTGAAGACAGACTGACTCTTAAAAGCAAACTTCCTTGGCACGGAGCCAATGCTGATCTGGGAAAGTTATCAAGCTTTAAATTGCTTTTTAGACATAATTGGTTCTAAGGCTTGCCATTAAACATCTGTCTCATCTAGGACAGTGGTTCTCAATCTTGACTGTGTATTAGAATCACCCAGGAGCTGATAAAAATCCTAATGTTCGGGCCAATTACAAAGGAATCTCTAAAGGTGGTGCCTAGTCCTCAGCATCTTTTAAACTCTCTAGGTGACTTTGCTCAGGTAAGATGACTCCTTAGAAACAACTTTTTGTCAGAGATCCTAAGTGTCCCTAGTATTATCATATTACTATACGACTGGGATTATATGTTTAAAAAAAAATTAGACATTTTGGTACTTGCTACTAATAACTAGGTTTTAAAACCAGATTTGAATGCAACAGAATCAATTCAGATATCACTTAATAACTGGTAGGGGTATTTAGCCCTCAATTATCTGTAGCTCTTCCTACCATGAGGAGTTCTTTACATCTTTAAGTCCTCATCCTTGGGTCCCAGTTCTCAATGACAAGACAGTGAGGAAATTCATTGTTCAGGGGCTATTGAAGAAATAGTGATCAGGAGGTACTGGTACCTTGCGCTCCTTTTTTAGCGGTGGAGATGGAGAGAAGTGAACTGATTTGAACAATGTTCGAAAGGTAGAATGTGCAATAATAGGTGAATATTTGAGGGTGGAAGGGTGAAATATAGGGCTGTGACAGAAACACCTTTCAGGCCTCTGGCTTGAATAAATGGGTGACATTATTACCTGAGATAGTGAACACAGGACGGGTAGTAATGGGATAAAAATCACTAATATAGTTTTGGACAAGCTTGAAGTGTCTTGTGAGATTGTGTAAATAGAGATGATAATAGGACAGGCAGTGTAGGAAGAGAGGCTGGGCTGAAGGTATAATATTGGAAGATGTAAGTACTTGAAACAGGGTGGATGAGATTGTCTAGAGTGAAGTAAAGAAGAAAGCAAAAGGGAAAAGTAATTGCTTTTATATTGTTTTTAGAGTAAATTTATTATGTTAGAATGTTGATGGGAAATGGTAGTAAGGGAGAGGCTGAACATATGGTGGCCGGAGTAAGATCTCTGAGAAGAAAGAACTAGGATTTTGAATATGCATGGAAGGTTGGTGTTTGGTTGATCAAAGAATTTTTTTTTTTAATTGTAAGGCGAAGGAAAGAGGGAGGATTTGCTATAGATGCAGAGAGATTTGTAGCCATAGTTGTAGGGCATTGAAGTTCTCATAGCTGAAGTTCAGTAAGGACTCAGGCAGGAGCCGATGCCTCTTGGATGCTTAAGAATTAGGTGTCACTGTTTTCTGAAGCTATGAAACAAGCAGATTTTATATTTCCATAATTTTTTGAGCAAAAATTTTATCAGTATTTCTCTTTTCCAAATTCTCCCTTAGAAATCTGTATTGCTGGGGTTGGGGGTGGGGACTGATATAAACCTTTTCACATGCCAAGACTTTCAGTGAATCAAAGGGGAAAAAATCAAAGGTTGAAAAGCTTCAGAGTACATAATACTTTGAAGCTAAACTTTGAGGACCAAAAATGTTTATTTTTCTGAAGGAGACAAAATGATACACCTAATACTTATTACCAGCAGATTTTATTTTAAATCAGAGTTAATATTCTTTGAAGGAAGACTTAACCTTCTATATGCTCCTATTAATTTTTTTTTCAAAAGCCATTCATTCTGAGAATACTGACATTTATTCTAGGCAGATAACAAATAAACTTCTTTTATTGTATAGCCCATGACTAAGATTGAGACATGAAAGGTATGCTATTATGAAATTGCTAGAAACGCATAGCAAAAGGATGGGGGCATTGCCAAAGGGAACTGAGTCATCTCTAGGGAAGCATTCTTCTCAGTGATGCAGGACCCAGAGGCAGATGGAGCTCAGGCAAGACTGGCGATGTGCTTGCAAAATAACCGTGTGAAAGCCTCAGCCACTGTCATCCTTCCCAAGCACATCAGGACTGTCGAGTACAGCAGCATGTCACTTCTGATGGATTTGCTGCCTTTTTGGGTCACTTAGCATTAGCATTAAAAGGATTAGACACTTAATATTCATAGTAAAGTGAAGGGAGGGAGTGGAGAAGAAGAAGGAAGATGACTCCACATTTCAGTTTCTGTTTCCAAAGCACATTTTTCCTCTATGACATTCTTGCTCATTTTTGTATCGAGTTCACAGCCAAGAGCTGGGCCTGTTGGGCCTGATCAAATGAGCCAAATCAAAACACTCAGGCAGTGTCTGATCCTGGGGATCCAACGCCAATGAGTTTATGATGCTTTTGGGAAGAATATAGAAATGAAACGACCAAGGAAATATTTAAGGCAATAGCAGAGTAAGTATTAAATTGTGAGGAAGTGACTAAACACTATAAGGATTCAGTGAAAAGGCTAAGTGCAGTAGTTTTGGACAAGGAGATCTTGTGGGAGGAATATATCTTGGAGAAGGGAGTAGGGGTGAGATGATTAGAAAGGAGGAGAGAAGCATTTCAAATGAGGAATATTGTGACTTGGGTACCCCAGGAGCAGGCATTAGGGAGCATCTGGTGACCAGCTCACTGCTGGGGACTGATGCAGACATGAGTGGAGAAAGAGGATGAAGGATTGAAAGGATCGGAGGTGACACTCAAGTATATAAATGCCAGTCAGTGGAGCCAACCCCTGGTTTTCTCCTGCCCTTTGTGATTATTTCAGCAATTGACATGCCTATAATTCATTTTTTTTTTAACTGATTCATTGTTCATTCATTTCCTTTATTAACAAAAATAAAGAGATTGTTGAGTATTGCCTGGTTCCATTTGTCTACATTTGAGGGCAGGCTATTTATCAGGGCCTCACTCTGAAAAAAAGTGACACATGTAAAGGAAAAACCTGTGAAATGATAAACTAAAAGGTGGGGCACTTGTGATCATATCGGGTGGCCTCCCATGCCCTGGCCTGACTGTGTCAGGAACTGAGGATCATGTCATGCAGTGCGAGTCTCTGGGTTTACTCATTAGTTCTCAGGCCAAAATGGAGAATTATGTCTAGGCGCCTGGATCAGTTGTTCTTTTGGAGCACTGGAGTTCTGAGTATTTATCAGTGACAAGTGGGAAATGGGAAGGTGCTTTCACGAGTACTGATGACAGTTTGGCTAAGTTTACTATTTTCTCAGGGTCATTCCCTCGCAGGAACTTACCACCACAAATTGACAGGCTATGAGAGAAAAGGGAGCCCTGAACTCTCTTTGGAGCGTTAGCATGATTTTACTCTCCTAGCAAAGCAAAAGCCAACATATTTCCTTACTTTTCTTTTTTTTAACCTTATCTTACCATTCCACTTGAAAATTTCTTTCACTATAATTTTTTATGTTCCTCTCCTTCCTCCTCCTCTCCTCCTCCTCCTCCTCCTCCTCCTCCTCCTCCTCCTCCTCCTCCTCCTCCTCCTTCTTCTTCTTCTTCTTCTTCTTCTTCTTCTTCTTCTTCTTCTTCTTCTTGTAATATTATATATGTTTCTATAAGTCACCTCAAATCTTCTTTGGAAGGAAGTAAAATATAAATACATAATACTTTTTTTCTTTGGTTTAAATAAGGAATTATGAGGGGAAAAAACTTAGAAGAAACCATCTAGGTTACTCATCTTCCAAGTGGTAAGATGTAACTAATTAACCCTGTAGTCTGTTTTTAAAGATTTACCAAGAGTAATAACTTGTATCTCTGTGATGCATTTTAATGTTTGGCAGTGTTCATCGTCAGGAATTTCTTTATGTTTAACCTGAATTCACAGGTTACATTTTAATAATAGGAGTTTCTCTTTTATGGTGTCTCAGGGGTATTCTCCTCTCTTTATTTCCAGCTCTCAGTGTCCCAGTCCAGGTTGAAAGTCATGTAAGTCCCTCAGGGCCTCAGCCATGGGGGATGGTAACCAGGATTCCTCAAAGGGAGGCTCAATTATTGGTGTGTGCGGACTTGAACTTGAGGCCCGTCAGTCCCACTCATCGCATGGCTAGCAGCTTGCCAGGATGGATCTCAGGTTTGGGCAGGTAGTGGGTTCCGGGCCTGTGGGGCTCAGCTGATTTGTCACCAGGCCTCCACAGTGTTGGGGTTAGTTCCGAGGGGCTTCTGGACCTTTGCAGGGTTTCCCTTTTGGGATCACATTTCCCAGCCCCGGGTCTGCTTTGAGGTGGGTCACGGGCCGTATCAGATGTGCTCTCATTTCCTGATCATTCTCTCTAGCTCCTCCACAGTTCACTGTTTCTCTTTAGACTTTTATCTTCAATGGTGTGAAGCACACAAAACATGGTGACTCTCTCTAGAGTAAAGCAGGACTACTTCTTAGAAACACAGGATTGATTTCTTAGAAACTCTCCTGTAGGTGAGGTGTGATGCTTTCATTACATCTTGCTGAGTCACTCTATCCCAAGGACAGAGAGAATAATTTTCCCTAGGAAGCAAAACAACAGACACACACCCTAAGCAATGTGTTTATGAGGTTCTGATTCCTGAGGAAAAGAGCAGAATTGACTATCATTCTGATTTTGTTATAAAAGCACATCTTAAATTTGGAGATGATTATTAAAAGCATAAAATTACCTCCTTTTCTCTGGGCAGAATAAACACAATTTCTTTAGCCTTTTAAAAATGAGATATTTTCCAAACCCAGTCATCTTTATTGTTTTTCCTGTGTCCTTCCCCAAATTTTCAGATCTTTCTTTAAACTTAGGACCACTACTCAATGCTCTGTGAAGGCTCTGTTTGATGCAAGGTCATGTAAGGGGTTTAAATGCCATTTTGGTAACCACTTATCCTTAGCAGACTTTCGTTTCATGATTTTTATAATTGTACTGCGTTGCTAAGTCATGCTCAGCTTTGCTTCATGATATCTAGATAGCCAATCCTTCCTCAAGGCACCAGCATTTCAGATTGTTTTATTCTTTTCCATAATAAGTACTTCCCCGGAGCTATAATTGCCTGAGCATATGGTTGAAGATAAGATGATGAAAGGATACATCACAGGCCGATCCTGATCACTTATCCTCAATCTATTCCTCCCTTCCAGAGCGCGAGTAATTTCTGAGGCATGTTGCAAGCTCTCTCAGTCTCTTTAGATGCCAATAATTACTTTCAGTGAATTTGCATTTGCTGCATCAACACAGCAACCAGGACTGTCCTGTGTGGACCCCTTTGTTTTTTCGTGGGTCACAAGGGCTTTTGTTCTTTGGGCAAGTAGCTTCTGGCTGAATGCTGAGATGGAGGGAGTAGAATAGCTCATACCTTAGGGAAACCACTTCCCAGGATGCTTGACCCTTGCGTTTGGGTCAATATGATGGGTTTTTAGTTTCTGTTTTGGGACTCCACCTCTTTTAGTTGAAGTATATATTTGAGTGTAAGATACATGAACTCTGCCTTAAAGATGTCTTAGTTGAATAGGGGTTAGTTTGCCTCTCATAAGAAAGAAGTCTGAGAGTGTTTGGTTGGTTGGTTGGTAGCATTGTTTCAAATGCTCATTGACACCACCCAGGACCTAGCTCTTCCCTACTTACTCCTGCTGCCTTTCGGGTTCACGTCTTTTGTCTCATGGTGACTGAATTGGATTTATAGCTCCTGATGTAATGTCAATAATGTTTGTGCACAAGGTGAAGGAAGAACTAATGGTCAGCAGCACCTCTTCTCTCTTTCCTAGAAACTTGAAACTATAGCCACAACTACCTATGTGGGGGACTAGGAAAGAGATGAATTTTTCCAGTGTTAGTCGTAGAAAGGCACATGACAGAAGGTGTTGAAAGTGGATGTTTGATCACCCAGTCAACAGTGCTACAAAGGGAAGCATTCTGACGTCAGTATTTAGGGCTGTCCTTATATAGCAGCTTATGCTGAATTGATGTTGAAGAATCCCCCAAATTGTGGGGCAGCATATATAACCACTGCTAAAGATAAAACTGCCAGACACCTACTTTTCTAGCCTCCCTTGCAGCTAAGGTTGAAAGTCTCTAAAAGACAGAGAGAAAGAAAAAGTGAATCTGAATCCAGCTGTACTTGATGCCAGGCTTACTCCCTACCACTTACTAAAACTGTCCAGTTATATGGGTTAGTATACATAGGTCACCCCACTTTTTTCCTTAAGACAATTTGGGATAATTTTCTGACACTTAAAACAGAAAGCATCTTAGTTAATACATACTTAGAGTATAAAATTTCTGTTATAAAATAATAAAAATTATCTCCATTGTTATTCTCTTTGTTTCTAAAAACTTCATCAGTTTGCTAAGACCAGTTAAAATCCCAAATAATTAATCTTCCTTCTTTTCATTATCCCCTCCTCCACATTATCTAAGTCTGCTGTCTGTGTTGCCTCAAAGGCCATTAGTCCATTAGATAAGTTGTGAATGGACATAAAATTACACTTACAGTAAAGTTATCCAAAGCTTCCCTCCCCTCCCACCGGCATATTTGACACTTTTACAAATTCACATTGTCTCAGAGAATATTTGGAGGATGTGCAGCCAGCCTCCAAGACGACCCCCCGACGATTCCACTTCCTCATGTTCCTGACCTTGTGTACTTCTTTATCACATCGAACCAGGTTGGTCTGGCACAGCATACACAGAAAATGACATGTCATTTCCAAGACAGGAGTATCAAAGTCTGGAGCTTCTATCTCGGTCTTTTCCTGCTTCCACCTTTCTCCCTCGCTCCTTCTTCCTCTAGGGAAATCCAAATCTGCCATGTTGTAAGCATCCCTATGAAGATGCCCACATGGAGAGAAGCTGAGGTCTCTAGCCAACAGCCAGATGAGGGAGCTTGGATGTAGAATCTCTAACCTCAGTGAAATTCAACTGATTGAAATCTTGGTTGACACTTGGACTGAGGTTTCCCGAAAGACCATTCTGAGCCAGAACCATTATCTGGTCCCTGATTCTTGACCCATAGAAGTAAATGGAAAAATAAATGTTTGTTGTTCCAAGCTCTTAAGTTTTTGGGTGATTTGCTACCTAGCAGTAGATAGCTAATATAGATGGTTTAACTTAACTGACAATATAAGATTAAAAAATTGAATAAAAGCCTGAAGGAAATGGGACAAAGGAAAATTAGAATGCAGAAGAAATAATGGGTGCAGGAATGAAGTTTGAATGAAAAATGCATGCTGCAGAGTTTTGTTTTTCCACTAGAGGTGGACCACTGATTTGTCCTTAAGATTTTGTCAGTCAGTGCAAACAGGGAGATGCAATTAGTACAATTCAGAAAGAAATTTCTCCAGTAGATCTTCATCAAAAGAACATTATGCAGTAATGTGAACAAGTGTTACAAAAACAATTTTGCTGTAGAAATAAAATTATTCATTCACATTTATAGTTATAGTGCCTAATAATCATATAATTTGTTAGAAATAAAAAGTTTCTCTTCGCAAATGGGATATGGTTTATCCTAGACCTAGTGATGATGGATTCAAGTACACAGAGTTCACCAATATAAAGAAATTGGTGGGAGTCAGAGTTCACAATTCAGATTGTTCTTCTACAGGCACTTTTTCAAAAATTGAATTTTTAATTAATTGTTTAATGTGAGAATGCATTTAAGAGCCAGTGAGAAGTGGGACCTATGATTATGGAACAGTTGGATTTAGTTTATAAAAACCTGGAAAATAAACCTCCCGAATGTTTGCAAAAATGTTCCAGATTCTGCTTTCATTAATATATAAGAAAGCTAGAAAAATACAAGAAAAATCAGCCAAGTAATTACTTCTCATATGGATTTCTTAGACCTGAGCTATTTTGAGGATACTGTACATTGGCATGTATAATTTTATATGGCAACTCACAGGGCGCTATAATCATGAGAATGAACCTGCATCTATATGGACGAATTCAGTGTTGTGCTGGAGTCGGCTTGCACCAGCTCACTTCCCCAGTCTGTGGTCAGTGACCTCATGCTGATAGCTTGAAATCATCCAGTTGCTAAAACTTTACCAGCACAGTCTGGATGAATTTCTCAAATAGACCGTTGAGCAAATGAAGCAAAAGAGTATGTACAATATGATTCCACTTAGATGTAAACTACAAAAAAAGGCAAACTTACCTATGCTTGTAAAGATGAAGATAAATGATGACCCTTGGGAGGAAGGGTAGTGAATGGAAGGAGCAAGAAATGGGCTTATGTGGATGTTGGTAAGATTTTTGTGTCTTGATTTGAGTCCTGGCATCATGGATGTGTTCGTTTTTCAAAAACACATACCAATTTGCATTGTACATGCTTCTGTATGAATATTATCCTTTGATGAAAAGTTAAAAATAACAAAAAGTGAGCAAGCAAGCTATTACATTAAAAATGAGTCAACAAGTTAAAAATTATAAAATAAAAATAAAAGGGAAAGAAGTATAATAGAAGGCATTGAAATCTACTAAAAGCAAAACTCTTTCTGTAGGAATTGGATGTCATAGTGTTTGACACATTGTAGGTGTCACTAAATATTTATGGAATCAATGAACAAAGGAACATTTCTCTTAAAATCTTCCTTCAGCCAACTCTCAAACACATTTCAAACACTCTCATAGAAGTTCTTTTTAGTTGTTTTATCCATATAAAACATTTTCTAGTTCAGTATTAAGTGACTGTCAATTTTCTTGTTATATACATTTTTTTAAATTTGCAATCACACTTACCTTTATAGCATACAATATGAGACAGGCAACTGGAGTGATGAGATACCTGGAAATAATTTGACACAAATGCTTCAAGGAATGAGATGGCAATCCCGCTATTTACAACTAAAAAAGTTTCAAAGAGCCTTTTTTATATTTACTTAGTCTAATGTGACACTTATGCAAGCGTCTGCTGATGCCATCTGTTGGTGATGGGCAGATTTGACTTTTTTTATTCCCATGAGTAGGTTCTTATTTGGTTTTATGAAAATTTGATAATTCAAGTGTATAACAAGAGTAGCTTTTGAGGACTGCCAGGCACAACCTCCCAAGAACTCATCAGTTAACATGGGTAGAAGCTTTTCTTTTATTAAGCAAACAAAACAAAACATTATTTATTTATATAATAAAATATAGAATAATGTAATACAAGATGATATGACATGAATATATTCTTTTCATCTCTTTCTTTAGATCTTGCCTTAATGATAAAGATGGACTTAATAAGAAACGGGTTGTATTCTATTATATGTCTTTCAGAAAACCTTCCATAACTATTACGTCTTTCAACCAAGCTTCTGATAAATATTCAGTGCCTGTGAGTTTGGGGTTATACTCACTGATAAATACCTGGAGTGCAGTTGCTGGTTATGTTAGAAGCCATATGATTTAACAGCCAGAAACACTGGAGGTTAGACTGATAGTCAATTAAGGAATGTTAAGGATCATGACTCAGCTCTTAAAATCTAATCTTAATAGGAGAAGTGGCCCCTAAGTACTGTGGTAATGTAGCTAAATTCATATTCTTTCCACGTGAGAGTTCCAATATTTTCTCTCTATTGGTTAACTGATTTAAATTATACCTGAAGAATCTACAATATGAAACAGTTCTTTATTAGGTAAGATTTAATTTCTTTCTGGGCTCAATATCCATAAAGTGGAGATAATAATGATAGCTTGGGGAAATTAGGAGCTTGAATTAAAATACATCAATAAAGTGTCTTTGTATCATGCAAAAGGGAACTATCACCTCAGGGAAATGCCACTGTATTTCTGTTGTTCTTGACTGCCATTTCTTTGATTTGATTCAATTTAAAAAACCCTGGACAGAGTTCCTACTGTGTTAAGCCCTCACGTGCTGAGAAGGGCACAAGAGTAGTTCAGAGTGTAATTCCTACTTTCCATAAGCCTCCAACAGTCTTGGGGGAGACAAGCATACTCTTGTGAAATGGGCGTATGTGCCATACAGTGGGCCTCCTGGCGTATGAGTGCAGTTGGAATTCCACCGTAACTATTAAGAAGAAGGTACAAGGAGGAGGGCCCTGGACAGACACACACAGGAAACACCAATTATGTTTAAGTTAGCAAGGTATGTTTATGTCAAGAATTTTTATAACACATAACATGCTAATATTAATATGAATTTCCAAGAGAGAGGGTGGGAAAATTGTATTTTTCAGACTTTTCTATCTTAGAAGTCTTTGGTCAGAGATCATGTTGGTGGAGAGCTTACAATGATAAATATTGCAACTCAGGATGTAACAGCAAATTGCAGAAGAGATAACATACAATTTGAATTTAGAGGGCTTGGATTTAAATCTCAGCTTTTCTACTTTCTAACTCTCCAAATTTGGGAAACATTGTTGCTGGGTTTTAGTAAACGGATAAAGCTATTTCAGTTTTTTTTCTTTTTCAGTGGTGCATTGGAGCTGGTTCCAGAATTTTCAAGAATTTTTTGACCTAGTTGTTAAACATAGGCATTATTAAAAGTTATATATATATATAAAATTGTTACATATATAACTAATAACAACTAAGATCAATATATTAATATTAACATATCAATTATAATCAATATGTATTGATATCGACACATTGATGTTAATATATAATATATTAATTGTTATGTAATTAAGATGCATATTATTTATGTATAAGATAATAAGTTATATATATATTATATAAAATATATATTTTAATATATAAAATATTTTACTGTATAATATATATTTATTATATATAAAATAAATCTGCAAGTAAATAGATTATAAAAAATAGTCAAAACTCACCACTTCCTGATTATTTTATTATATTTTACCATTTTCTGTGCTCCTGAGATTATTTGCATTTAATTTTGTATCGCTGTGATGGAAATCCTATGTAACTGCATACTACTGCACTTCTCTTCCCAACTCCATTTTCACTGATGTCACAGCTTGAAATTGGACATGATGAGACACTTATACCTGGAAAGGGACAAATGCTACAAATCAGCCCCCTCTATTGTCCAGCCCCCTTCTTTTCCCCAGTTGTTAAACATTTACCAGACCATGACAGTTTCAGTAACAAATGTGATAATATATTTTAAGCTCCTTGAACAATGGCTCATTTGTGAGATAAGTGGAAATAGTGTAACCAGATGCTATGAGTTACCTGTTAAGACTTTTCTTGTTTTCTCCCAGAGGCAACGAGATGAAAAAGGAATATAGCAGAATTAGGGCCCTGTTGAGAATCAAGTTATGAGCTTTTCATGCTCAGCTTGGAAAAGAGCCAGATCTTCACAGGTGCTGGTTCTACACCAGATGCTAAGGAGGCTCTGGCCAAGACAATAAGGGCACCTGGGAATTAGGGGAGATCATCTTCTGTGAGAAGTGTTATAAAGAGAAGTTATCTGTCTCTCTCACCATCCTTTGGGACTATAGGGTACTTGGTTGGAAGACACCTTAAACTTTGACCTGTAATCTTTGTGGGTGTAGAAAGAAGGTGCTGTTGATGTCTGTATTAGATTACTATTACTGCTGTAGCATCTTTTCACAAACTTAATGGCTTAAGACAACACAAAATTATTATCTTGCAGTTCTGGAGGTCAGAAGCCAAAACAGTTCTTAGGGAGTAAAATCAAAGGGTCAGCAGAACTGCATTCCTTCTGGAGGATCTAGAGGAGAATCCATTTCCCTCCCTTTTCCTTATCTTTCCTAACCGCTCCAGAATGTAGAGGCCTCCTACATTCCTTGGCTCCTGGCTCTTTCTTTTACCTTCAAAGTGCATATCTGCAAACTCTGCTTTCATCACCACATCTCCTGTCATGACTTTGACCTTCTTTTCTTCATTTTATAAGAGTCCTTGGGATTACATTGGACCTACTCAGATAATCTAGGATAATCCTCTCATTTTAAGAGCTTTAACTTAATCATGTATGCTCACTCCCTTTTGCCATGTAAAGTAATATATTCACAGTTTCTGGAGATAAGGATGTGAATATCCTTTGAGGAGTCATTATTTTCTCTACTACAATGTTATATTATCAGTTTGGATGTCCACTTAGCTACCAGTCTTGTTGGATTGATCATATGCTCCCAGAATTGCAGAAAGAGGAATCTGGTCAGGCAGAGACTGCCCTCTTGAATTCCTAGTTCTCAAGCAATACAGACTGTGGAGCCTCCCTGCTCCCACAGCCCTGGAATTGGGATAGTCAGGAACAGATGAGTCTAGGAAGTAGGTTCTTTAGGACCAACACAGTGTGGAGGCAATGTGGTTCAAATGCTAGAGGAATGTGGCTAGCTGAATCTTGCAAGGGACCACTAATTCTACGGGATTAGTCTCTGTGGGATTGAACTGAGAAAATGTAATGGATAAGTTTTAGGAATGGGCTTTTTATCCCAAGAACAATACAAGGAATAGCCTTCCAAATGTTCTGTGACTGATGACAGCTGGGCTGTTCACTTTTGACTAACTTACGTAGCTAGGCATCACGTGAGCCATTAGGGTTGTTGATGGCAAGCAGGCTGAGCTCCCACGCACTTCTCATCACTCCTGGAAAACCCGTCATAGTGAGGGGACAAGCAAATAGTATTTATTCTTCTAAGATGCATTTTACAGTTGGAAATGCCAAAACTGAAAACAAGGAATAGCTATGGTTCATAAAGAAAGATAGAGAAATGAATCCTAAAAAGTCATACTTTAGTTTTTCATCAGTAGTAGTCATCTATTTTTCTATTCTGTTTTCCTGCATAATATAACTCACCTCGACTCAGGTGCTTTTATCTCAGAGTAAATAATGATGTGAAGAGAAGAGTGAAAGTCCCCTCCGGAGGGAGCACTTCTCCAGGAGGTGGAAGTTTGATCAGAAGTTTCCCACTTCATATAAGGAATGTGTAGAGGAGAAAAGATTTGCCTTCTGAAAACAGAAGAAATTTTGAAGTATTTAGAATGAGCATCCTTGTTTTTTTTCTGATCTTAGAGGGAAAGCTTTTAGTTTTTCACCATTGAGTATGAAGTTAGCTGTGGGCTTGTCACACATGGCCTTTATTATTTTGAAGAATATTTCTTCTATACCTAGTTTGTTAATAGTTTTACTATGAAGGGATGCTGAATCTTGTCAAATGTTTTTTCTGAATCTATTGAGATGATCATGTAATTTTTATTCATCATTCTGTTAATGTGATGTGTCACATTAATTGATTTTTGTGTATTGAAGCATCCTTGTATCCAGGGATAAGTCCCAGGGATAAGTCCCACTTAGTCATGGCGTATGACTCGTTTAATGTGCTGTTGAATTCAGCTTGCTAATATTTTGCTGATGATTTTGCGTGTGTGTGTGTGTGTGTGTGTGTGTGTGTGTTCATCAGAGATATTGGACAGTAGTTTCTGTGTGTTTTTGTTGTCTGGCTTTGGTTTCAGGATCATGCTGGCATCATAAAATGAGTTTGGAAGTGTTCTCTACTCTTCAGTATTTTGGAAGAGTTTGAGAAGGATTGGTGTTAATTCTTCTTCAAATGTTTGGTAGAATTTGCTAGTGAAGCTGTCTGAGCCTGGGCTTTTCCTTCTTGGGAGGTTTTTGATTACTGATACAATCTTTGTACTAGTTGTAGATCTGTTCAGATCTATATTTCTATTTCTTCATGATTTAGGTTGGTTTGTTGTATTTTTCTAGAACTTTATCCATTTCTTGTAGATTATTCAGTCTGTTAACATACCATTGTTCATAATCTTGTGATTTTTTAAAATTTCTGGTCATCAGTTGTAATATTTTCTTCTTTCATCTCTACTTTATTTACTCGAGTCTTTTTTCTTTCTTAGTCTAGCTAAGGGTTTGACAATTTTGTTTATCTTTTAAAAATTCAACCCAACTTCTTTGATTTTTTCTATTGTTTTTCTATTTTCTATTTTAATTATTTCTGCTATAATCTGTTATCTTCTTCCTACTGCTAAATTTGGTTTTAATTTGTTATTTTCTAGTTCCTAGAGGTGAGAAGTATTACTCACACGTATTGTTCTCTCTTTGTCTTTGTTCACTGTGGTTACCACCACTTCCTCTATACCTCTTACAAAAAGGGAGTTAAGAAATAGGATACCTTGCATGTCAATAGCTTTTTCACAAGACAGCAGTGCGTCCTGGTCAGTTTAGGAAGGAATAAAGAGATTGTGCGGACAAGGGTGTAGGGAAGGACATTTAGGAATGCTTCATTGGAAGCTACAGTTTAAGCGTCATTCTACTTTGGGACTGGACTGAAAGAAGTTGTATTACGTATTTCCAAATGAAGTAGTCTCTGATTTTCTGTAATGGGATCTTTGGCTATCTTTCAATGATCTATTACTCTGACAAGGTTCAGGAGTTTGTTTGTTTGTTTTTTGTTTTCTGGCAGCCAGTCATTTGTTTACCTGGTATATCTGGTCAGTAACTTGTCATGGCTATATCATCTTTCTCACATTGAAAAACTTTATAAAAAATAAGAAAGATTAAGGAAGCGTTGCCTCTTCAGAAAAGTCGTATTTCAAGAGAGTTTTTTAAGTTCATTAATGTTGTTTTAGTCTGCTGAGTATTTATTTCCTCCAATGGCCGAGACACAAAATGAATGGGCATAATATGTTTAATATAAATTTGTTTTAACAAATCATTTGAAACGTACAATCATATATTTTGTTCCAAATGTTAATGTGGTTCCATTTTCGCACAACTCTGTTGGCTTTTCTTGTTTTTTTTTTTTTTTTTTTTTAAGTCATTGAACTGATCTTATTCTATGTCCACTGTCCAAAAGACATTATTTCAGCTGACCTGGTATATATGCCTTTTGTTCGCCCATCATCAGAAATGCCAGTGACTAGTATATGTTGAAGAGACACTGACGTGGTTTTTTTTCTTGAATTTTTCTTTTCTCCCTCTCTCCCTACCTATTCTTATCTGTCACTTCTCAATTATTTGCATCTGCTCTCCAGTAATGTAAAATAACATTATTCTTATGATCAGTACATGAAAGGAGAATTGATCAATGTTAGTGTCTATTTACTTGTACTTTTTTTCCATCCCAAAATACTTATTGGCTCAGTGATCTTCAAATTTCTTACCTTCCTTCTCTCTGTTCTTCTTCCTTCCTTACCTACCCCACTCTCCCTTCCTTCTTTTCTTCTTTCTTTCTCTCTTTCTTTCTTTCCTTCTTCATTCTTAATTAACACCCTGAGCAGTACTGTAAGATTATTGCTTTATAGTCATGATACACTTAGAAAAGAAATTCTAAGTCCTGTGTGATCAATTACTCAATTCCTCCTAACTACTAGATTTTAAAATTATAGTATAGAGAAACTAGTAGGGTGTTTCAAATAGAAGAAATCAGAGATTTTAGGCAGCTACGCTAGCACACAAATTCATTCTTATGCTGATCTAGAAGTTTAGAGGTAATGAATTTATATATAATGTGCAACATATCTTTCATGTCAAACAGCTAAGAGAATAACATCAACATTGCTATCTCAAATATCATAATAGACTTTGATATATATTATTGTTTTGGTTGAATTGTTGTTTAATATTTTATAAAATTATATGGATTTATTTTAGACCAAGATTTTTCTAGTTTTGTTTCACGAATGTTTATCAGGTACATTACCCTAGCACTGAACATTTGCAAAAAATATGAGTGCAATTTGTTCTTGTGCTGCCACAGATACAAAATTCCTGTCATAAGTGAGGCTATTTTAGTACTTTTGTCAAACTCTTAGCCATTTTGAAGTCAAAAGGGTATGGAAATTGATAGCAGCTGACAGACATGGTTTGTGCAATGAAAGTTTTTAGTTACAGGTTTTGTATGGCAGTTCTTCACAGAATAGAGAGTATGAATCTGACTTATTTCTAATTCAAATGTGGGTTCAGAAATGTTTGGGATGTAAAAGTAGAAGTGAAACCAAATTACTATTTACTCTTTGAAATTCAGCTGTATGTATGTATACATGTATATATGTATGTATGTATGTTCTTTTTAGTCTGCATGTTCTCAATAACATCCCTAAAATTTCCATTGCTCTTAAACACTTACTTAAAGGCAAATATCATATTCTGGGAGCCTAAGAGAACTGTTCAAACGCAAGACCCAGTGAAGGCTACTTTGCCGAGTAGTGAGGATCTGTAGGCCAAGGCTATGGGGTTGTTGTGTTTGACAGACCTCAGTTAAGATTTGCTCAGGAGGAAATGAGGGGTTCAGTGGCTCTGGAAGAGGTAAATGGGGACATGAGTGTTTATTTCTGCAAGTTTGGGCCACTTTAACATTATGTTACTGTAGATTGCATGTAATCTGGCCAGCTGCTCAATAAAGCACCCTCAGTTATGCTCTGCCTGCCTATAAGGCTTTTGATTTTAGCTTTCCCCATCCTAATCAAAAATCCATTTCCATAGAAACACAAATAGGAAGAGCATCATGAAAGCAATTTATCTGCTTCTGCTTCCATTTAAATGGAAATGGAATTTACAACAATAAAAAAAAAAACTTTAATAAGTAATGTTTTCAAATGCATCCTTCAAATTTAACCCTCTCTACTTATAGTTACTGGTAGCTGCAAATTTGAAGCACAACAAAGCAATTTTATGCCTGGAGCAAATTATAAGGTCTGTGCTCAAGCTAACATCGGCTCCCGACCTTGAAATGCATGCTGATCTCAGCTACTGCTCCAAAATCTGTGTACTTTTTCTATCCCGGGGATAGAAGAAATATTGACACATAGTTGGTGTTTACTAGATGAATATCTGAATTTAACACCTTGAATATAATGAGGATTTTTCTCTTTCAATATTAAAAACTGTTCAGGTCACTTAGCAGGTGTTCAGTTGGCTGAAGAACACACAGGCACCTCACGCCATTGGCCAATTGTACCAGTTGGCTGGGGCAACTGTGACCTCTCAGACAAATACTCCATTTCCTTTATACTGGAGTTGGATTGCAATGTGATTTTCCTCTATTTCCAGCAGATTTAAGAGTGCCTTATTTCAGCTAGTAGATGAATTGTGCCACTTCTAGAGGGCTGAGGCCCCCCAGTAGTAGACATTTTTCTTCCAAAACATTTCTATGCTTTTGGTCGTCATGGGATTAGCAGGACATATTGAAATGATTATTATTTATTAACACCCTATGGTGTCTCTGATGAGGCTACAACACAGAGTTTGAGAAATGATGATAGAAATGGTGAAATGATGGCCCTTTAGGGCAGAGTCTTTTTTGCAGAAAAGGCAGTATGAGGATTTAACTATGTTAGGCATTCTGCTTCAGCAACAAGCAATCGTTTGCTCCAGATAGAAGCGCATCAAAGCATGGAGACAGCCATCCGGACAGGCTAAAGGCATCATCTTTGAAAAAAATTTTTTTCTTATTTTATGAATAGTTTTTTTCTGAAGACTGATTATAGCACTGCATTCCTCACATTTGATCCCTCACATTCCACGGGTGTTCTGTGCCACCCGTTTTTTCTTTCTGACATCATCTGGGCATATTTCTTCAGTTTTTAACCTAGATTCATTAGTATTAAGTTGCAGTTCAAAGAGGGCTGTCAGTGCATTGAATTATCCAATCAGAGGATGATGTATCACAGGTTAGCTTCAGTCAGTTCATTGGAACTGCCAGGTATGCTGGGTTGAGAAGGACTTATATAGGTTGTCTCTGGGCCAAGGAGGAAAGACTGTCATGATTAATTAGACCTTTCAGCCTTGGAAGAGGGAGGGACGTGATGGCTCTGGAAAAGCATTTCCTTTCCTACCCTAGACCTTTGTTGCTAACTCTTTTGATCGAAACCCTCAAAATCCATTATTTTTTCCTTGCATCTTACAGTGAAGGTGGGATGTGCCAAATGAATAAAACTGAAAGTGAGCTTCTTTGTTATCAAAACATTCATACACAAAGTGGCAAAAAATTCTAACATTACAGAAAGTATAAAATGGAAAGGAAAATTCTCCCTCCCCTTGTCCTTCCACATATTGACTCCTGGAATCTTTCTTTGAAGCGAATGTTTACGAGTCTTTGGATATTCTTTCAGAAAATACTGGAATATGATTCAACTAAAAAATTATTCCTTGAGCCTCTTGCAAGTTGCCAGGAGCTATGAAAATGAATAATATAGTCCTACCTTCAGGAAGCACATAATCTAGCTGATAAAAATAACCTGTTTATGGGTGTAGTGGGAAGCCTGGGGGCGGGGATGCAGGGAAGCAGCAATTTAACTGGGATGACTCTGAAATCATTTCAGTGGTCATGTTGCTATGGTATTGTCTTCACCATGAGATACACTGACTTTAATGCTGCAGAAAACAAAACCCTTCTCCCGCCTGCTTCCTGCAGGAGGTGAATGAGAGGTGGCTGCGACTTTCCGGCTCAGGAGGATGAAAGCTTGGGTACACGGAGCAGCTGGGTGGTGGTGGGAGGACGGAAGCAATGTTACTGAGCTCCCGGGCTAGGAGAGACACCCTTGATCTCTTGGAGGCTTATGAGAAGTGCATTTGGGAGCAATTGCCTGAGATATGAAGACTTCGGATTTAAGTTGTACTTGTAGGGCCCCTGGGATATTCGTGGAAAGCCTCGCTCTAACTTTGGCAAGTGAGCTGGCTCTACAGACCCTTTTCCTCCCACCACAAGTAATTGTCCTCCTCCTTCCAGAGGTCATCTGCCAAGGTTTCTGCCAGCTCCTGGCAGTTGTGCTCTGATTCTAGACAATTTGGAGAAGCCTCTAGACCTAGGCATGCCCAACTTTGTTCCTCTTCTAGGTTAAGGAGTTTCCTGTCTTCACTTCCTTATAATACAGGGAGAAGGCAAGAGAATTAAAATGTTAATCAAGCTACATTCAAAGACTGATATGATGATTAGTCCTGCAGCCAGGCCAGGAGGAGCCCGCAGAACAAAGGAAGATTTCTGTTGGGATTGCTAACAATCCATTCACCACACTATGAAGGGGAAACAGGAAAAAAGAGTTGTTAAGTCATACCCTGCAGGAAATAAAATCATTCATTCTCTATGGCTAAAATCTTGGGGAACCAATGGATTAAGGGCAGAGAACCGCCAGCAGCCTTTCATGCTACATACTCTTCCCCTTCCTCACTGTGTGTCCATATCAAAGGAAATGGGTTAACAAAATCTTAAACTATAACTCACAGGAGCTAAAGGATGATATATAAACTGAATTCCCTGAACACCTCCCTACTCTCTAACTTTCCAAACCTCTCTTGGTCCCTCTCACTCTGTCTCTGAGGGGAGACCACACTCTGTTTGTGGAGTGTCACCCCTTTTCTAATTAACTTTCCTTTTGACTCTAACTTTGGTGTGTGTGTTGAACTCTCTCTGCCAAAGGGCCCTCTTCTCTCGGTGCCGGGCTTGGGTTCCCTGCACTTGGGGAAATTTGCCCTGTCCTGCATCACTTAGAGCCACTACCTTGTAGAGAGGAGACAGTTGTCTGGCCAGTTCACACACAGTCACTACTGGGACCTTCACTGGCTTTGTAAAACTCAGCGGGATCATCATACACCAGTACCAGGAATAAGTGAGTATTGATCTCTGTGCAGTTTCGGTTTTTTTTCCTCTTCTTATTTCTCTTTAAGCACTTGACATGTCTGAAGTGCTACCTTCTAAGAACACTGTCTTTAGGCTTGAGGAAGCGGTGTCAGCACATCCTCAGGGTCTGAAAAGGGCCATTTTTAAAGCTAGCCCAGAAAAGCACTCTGTGCACAGTGAGGTAGGTGTTCAGGTAGACAGAAAACCTGGCTTTTCCGCTGTCTTCCCGATGACCTCCATATGCTTGCAGTCACTTCATCGGACCTGACACATGTATGTGTTTCACCCCAAGGTGGACCAAACAGTTCTCTGTCACATTCTGCAGCTCCCACCTCACTTAGCCATCCTTCAAACATGAAATGCTGTTCAGAAGTGTGGCAGGGTGGAAACATGTTGGCGTTTTTATAAAAATTCACAACCATGACTATAACATGATCCAAACTTGAGTGTATTACTGTCAGTGATTACCGTATTACTTTGGTCAACATTACTTTTATGAAAAGTCAGTCTTTTCTGGCATTACAAATTTCATTAGAGAATAAATGGCTTAGCTTTCTTTGTAGCCTTAGGGCAAGAGAAAGGAATCATGAGCCCTCAGCTTACTCGAAATATTATTACTTCGAGTCTACCAAAATAAACTGTCAATTCCTATACGCTTTATCTTGATTAATTATATTGCTGGAGGTCGCTTACCTAGGTCCATGCCATTTTTTAAAAATTACACTTCAGCTTCTGTATAACGAGGGAGAAAAACACATAGCATTTTTCAAGCTTATCTGGTTATTGTTTGTTGACTCTATAAATATGTACTTACTCTCTTTCTTTGAGGTAGAAGGCCCCCTGGTAGAATTATTCACTTAATTTATGACATTCACTCCCTGATGCTGATAGTCAGTGGATTATCAAGTCAGGGCATTATGCTTGGACTATCTGTGAAATAATTTTTGAAGTCGTTTCAGTGGAACAATTCTACAGAAAAAGAAGGTCCCCACAGAGGCACGAGTTGTCAGAGACAGACGGGCAAACATGAAACAGCCCTACTGATGATTCATCTGCATCTTCTGAGCAACAGTTATTAAAAATTTTTATGTGGTTGAACGGTTATTAAATTTTTATGTGTTTTTTTTTTTTATATGGTTCAAAACAACTTGACAGTTTGACCTCTTATTATTTTATTTTTTATTCCCAGAGGCTGTCTGTGTGTAGGGAGGTTGTAATGGGCTCCCTGTCTGAGGATATTTTACATGCATCGAAGGAACAAAACGCTGCACTGATTGGACTCTTGATAATGCTCTATTATCGTTCCATCCTCTCCCCAGAGTTATGTAACTTTTTTGGTGATGTACCAGGCAAGAGACATGATCTTTTTCAGGCCTCTTGGAAGTGGCTTCATAGTGCGAAGCTGTAGTGTACTAAGAGGGAAAGGCGCAATTGGATTCCGATATTGGGAAGAAGGCAGTTTACTTAAATTTCCCCTCCCTAGATTTGAATTTAGTCTTAACTCTGGACATGAAGTCCAGATCAACAAGCTTTTAGGTCAGGTTTCTTGAAGCTGGTGGTGGAGTTCTGGAGCTGTGCTCAGGATCTTAAAAAGCCTGATGGAAATCATATATTTGTTCCTATTTGGGCTGATTAACTAAAACATTAGAGTTCTCAGCTTTGGGCGAGTTGGTGTAACATTGGTGGTCTCTGGTTCCTTCCATGTCCTTTTATGTATTTCAGTTTTATCCTTTGGTCAACAAATAATTGCAAATTATTTCTTTCTTGAAATGTATTTAATAGGTATATATTTCATAATATAGGATTCCTGTGGAGAAAGTTATTTAAGGGGTCCTTGCTGGAGAACAGTTGTTGAATCCTTGACCCACATATCTGCTTTGGTGATGAATGACAGAAATTATTTCTGAGACCTGGACAGTCCAAAGAGCCACAGAGTTCTGGTCAGGTGGATTTTATTGAGGGTTAGCTACAGAGGGCTGATTGTATTTATGACTGGATTTTGAACTTGGCCTCTTTTGTCTAGAGGAAGCAAACCCAAGCCTACCACCATAACACCTGTACCCTGAAAGGGCTGAGGAGTGAGGCTCAGTGGGAACCTTTGAGAAGCCTTTCAGAGCCTGCAGTGGACCTTTGAGGTAGCTTGCCTTCAGTCACCGCCTGGGGCTCGGGAAAGCACTGCAGGCCTCTCCCAGCCCTAGCCCTTCTGGCGCTGGCCTTGCCCCGAGAAAGCTGCCCAGCATTTAGTGTGGCCATTTTTAACCCTCTGGCAAGCAATCAAGCTCATTTTTAAAATTTTAGTTGATTGGTGTGAAGAATTTTGTCTATTAGTTTAAATAGAATAAATCAAAGCTTAGACACTTGGTTATAAAGCTAACAGCGATGCCAGTTGGAAGTTATGTCCTGGTGAAATTTCATTAAGAAACATTATATACTGCGTGCTACTTCTGAAATTTGGAATATTAGCCCAAACATATGTAAATGATGGTAAATTATAATTTTCTCACTTAGGTTACTTTTGTTTTAATTTAAACAAACACACATAATTTTAAAATAAAAATTTTGCCATATTTACTTCTGATTTTAAGTAAAAAAGTGCACATTAAAGATAAAGCTGAAGTCTTGTTTTCTTTCCTCAAATCCATTATCATAATTATTTTCTCCTCAGTAAAAATCACTATCAGAAATTTATAATGTTTTTCCAGTCCATTTTAAAATGTTTTAACTATCTGTATGTAGTATTGTTTTGAAAATATTTAAAGTTTTACATGGGCTATATCATACTATTCATTCTATTTTCCAACATTCTGCATTATTTATTCATCCAAGAAACACTTATTTTGTCTACAGTGTCCTGTGCACTATTGCAGGTGTCAAGGCTAGAGATGAACAAAACAGTAAAACTTAACCTGTATTTATGGAGACAGTCAAACAAAAAAGAAGTAAAATATGTATTATGTCAGATGGTGAGGAAATTATGGGAAAAAGTTGGAAAGCAGAAAGCAGGGGGGTGGGTTAGGCAGTCTTGGGCAAAATGAGATGAGTTCTGAGGGTGTCAAGGGCAACAGGAGTAGCAAGGCTGAGTGTCACTTGGAAGTGAAAGGCTGAGAAGGGGCCTCACGTGGAGCATGCAGAGTTCTGGGGCTTCCTCTTTACTGGACCAGATGGAAGTGTTCTTACATATTCGTTGATATGTAAGAGGCTGGTTCATTGGTGTGCACTACTGTAGAACATTCCATCTTGTAGGTAAACCATATTTTCTCTATTTTTAAATTGATAACCATTTGGCTGTTTTCATCTATTTGTTTCTTTGATGGACAATATTGCTATAAAAATCCTTGTTCATGTCTCCTTATATTCATGTACAAGAGTGTCCCTGAGTCTAGAAGTGAAATGGCTAGCATTTTTGCCATGCACATTTTTAATTTTATATATATTGCTAAATTGTTCCTCAAGTTGCCTGTTTACATTCTCCCAGCAATGCACGAGTTAGCACACATGGCACAAGGAGTTGTTTACTTACAGTCTTGGCAGCACTAAGCATTGTCAGATGTTGAAAGTAACTTTGAACTTAGAGTGGGTGCAAAATGGGGCTTTATTGCTTTAAATTCACTTCTCCATTTTTTAATTTGTTGGCCATTACATTGACTGTTGTATAAATTATTTTTCATATACTTTGCTTATTTTTATCCTGATGTTGTTTGTCTTCTGAATTTTTTATATTGGTTTCTTATATATTCTGGATATGAACCTTTTGTAATGCATTTTGCACACATCTTCTCCAAGTCTGTCCCTTATTATTTATCTTTGCTGTCCTTAACTATACCCAGGTTTTAAATTTTGATATAGTCCAATTTGCTAATCTTTTATTTTATAATTGAAACTTTCAATGTTAATACTCCTATAACACAAAGATACTTCTACCTATCTATCATCTATCATCTATCTATCTATCTATCTATCTATCTATCTATCTATCTATCTATCTATCTAATCATTCAAGGATTGATTTACACACTTAGGCCTGTAGTGGATGCTGTGGTGCATAGCCCAGGGTCTGTTTCAAGTGCATTCTCCCTGCTGCCAGAAGCATTTTTTTCTGAGAATTCATTCTGCTTGATGATTTGCTCAAGATTCAGCTCCCTCTTCAGAGACAGACCTGTGTTTAATTATAAGCCTATGGAAAAGGTTGAAAGTCTGGCTCTTAGATTCAATTTGAGACTTCTCTAAAGGGCCAGTCCAACTTTCAAGGTCTCTGTAGGGTTGACTCAGGTCTCTACTGCAATGAAGTCCAACTTCTCTCTCTGACCAGATTTGTTTCTTTCCCCCTTTTTATCCAAAGTACTCACCAATAAACCAGTTGCATGCTAATCTGTATCTCAGAGTCTTTTTTCCTGGGAGCCTGATCAGTGACAACTGGCATAAGAAGTGGTCATGGGAAACAAATTCTAAAATGTATTTTTGGAGCTGAATCGCCCACTGCCTGTCTGGCAATGGTGACATATGTCACAGATGAAATAATGATAAACCCTGGCGTGTGGTCGCCTAGTGACTTTTAAAATTTTCATGGGGTAGGGGGAAGACTGAGATGGCATACTGTTGGAAGAAAATGTACTGGTGGGTATAATATCTCAAATTTAATATTATAAGTACAAAAAGTTTCAATATTACAAAAAAGAAGAAACTGAGGAACAGAGAGATTATTATGTCCCAAATCATATACCTAATGCATTAAGGAACCAGGATTCAAACTTTGCAGCCTTGCTCAGAGCCTCGTAACTGCCACCTGTGTTGCTGCTCCAGAACTAGCAGTGAAAACAGAGGGTGGAGGAGAGGCTGCCAGTTACTTTACCTGTGGTTTCTAGAGTCCAGGACTAGGCTGTGTGATACTTCAGGGGTTGCAACAGTGGAATTGAGCAATAGACTTTGATTTGGAGCTTCCTGACTTTGCGTTCTGACTCTGCTACTTATTAACTGGGAGATGGGGGCATTTGACCTCTGTGCGTCAGAGTTTCTTCATCTATAAAAGGGAAAATAATATCTTCTCTGACTTCTCCATGGCCTTGTGGTGAGATCCAAACTCAGATAAAATGTCTCAAAAAGTTTTGTGAACTTCAGTGTTTCATAGAAGGAAAAGTGGTGGAATACCAAAAACAACAGGTTAAAATCACAGCAGAGGCCCAGATTTTAGGTTATCATGATTTCTGGAGGCTCTTGGACTAAGAAGCATTCTGAGAAAGAAAATCTCTTTTCAGACCAGTCTTTGAAGTTGAGACCTCCACTGCAGTTTGGGGATCACTGTTTCTTAGGGCTCCTCTTGGTGCCTGAGGAGTAGTTTATTTGTGAAAAAAAGTGAACAGAACCAAAGTTAGTTTGCAGTATATCAGCCAATGGAACTTGACTTCTACCTCAGGTCGATGGCTGTTACGGCAGCTGTTGCTTAGGTGAGCAGGCTTTGAAAAAATCACCCATCTCGACAGCTCACTTCAAATTTTAATGTCATTCTTTAGTTGGGTGGGGTCCATCTTTTATGTCTGTATTATATACAGTTCAATGGCAAGAGGGAAGAGGAGAAATGATTTGATTTTGATTTCAACTTGCTCTTATTAGGGGGTGGTGGAGGCCTTTTTCCTGAATACACTGCTAGGATGGCTGGCAGATGTCTTCTTAACATTAGCACTGGAATGGAGAAAATTTCGAAAAGTACGTTCAATGATGTTCTGGTAGCTGTGGGATGTCATAGCTTCTGAACGTGGTAATTCAACATTTGTGTAGTTTGGGCAGCCTTGTTTTGACATGGTAGCAAAGAAGGTTCTGAGGATCATTTTGCAGGAGAGTTGTTTTGGAATGTAGTGACATATTCATAAACTAAAGGTCATAACTGTGACTGGTTGATCATTAATTTGTTTTTTTTTTTTTTTTGCTTCTGGGCAGACCAGATCCTGTGTATCTGCAGCAGCCCTTAATGCTGATGATTTTAACAATGAAAAAATGTCTGTGCTTTTATTCTTGCATGCAGGGGTTGTGAAGTGTAAATAAAAAAATGCTGAGCTGGAAGCCTAGAACCTGGGGTCTTACTACCTTTCTACCCCAGTGGTCCCCTTCGCCTGCCTCTCTCTCTCTCTCTCTCTCTCTCTCTCCCCCCCTCTCTCTCCCTCTCTCTCTTTGTGTAAACCAAAATTGATTTTAGACTGTGATCAAGAATAAAAAGCTTTTATTTGAGTGAAAGGAGCTGCAGCTCAGGAGACACTGATTCAGGAAGCAACCTAAACTGTGTTTTGCCAAGACAAAGGGAATAATAAAAAAAAATAATAAAATAAAATAGAAGTCACCTTTTATTGCAAAAGTTCTTACTCAGATCTCAATTAGGTCTGTTTCATGTAAATGAGGTTATAAATCCCTACACTTCTGATTGGTCCAAATCTCAGAGTCCTAATTGGTTGGCATGATCCATCTCGATTGATCATTAAATAGCAGATATGATTGTATGGGGCAGGTCTTAGTCCATTGGTTGATTTAGCTGATGTAAATGAGCTGGCATAGTTTGAGAAGCCAAGAGTTCAGTCTAAGGTCATTCTCTGCATACAAAGTATTTGAGATGCCCCTGTTAGCAAATGGCTACTAGGCTCTTATTATTTATAAAATTGGGGCCTTCAGTCAACTATGGAATGTCTATCTCAGCAGATAAATTCCTTCTTGGGGTTTACATAAAATGAATCTTTTCCTGATTCACAACTGGTACAGTAGAAACCTACTGATAGATTTCTGGGAATTGTTGAAGAGATTATTTTTGCAAGAGTTTTCTTTTTAAAATTAGGTTTTATATTTTCTGCCTTGGCTAGATTCATTAACCAACAGGTTAATATAGTTTAAAATAATTTTAATAAGTATTTAAGAGAGCACTTTATTAGCGCAGATAATGGAATGAGAGTTTGGGTCTAATCACAGAGGATCCTTTTGTTTGTGAATAATGAGAGCACTTAATAGCATTGCTGCTTTAAATTAATCCAATATATTCAGGGCTACCTCATCAAATAAAGATGATACTTGGCTGCTTTTCTTGAAATCTTGTATCCAACCTGTGATTTGTTACTCCAGCACAACTATTGAGAAGGGAATGTTCCTGGCCTCTAGGTTCTGTTTCTTCTTTTCTGCCCCTATCCCTTACTAGGTCCTTGCTAAGAGGGGGCTGATTATGGACTAGGCAGAGCATGGAACATGAATTGGATCCTGTTTTATTGGCTGTGGGGGATGGGCTCCTGTGGTTCAGTGGTTAGTACTTGTGTGCGACCCTTTCTTCTGCTCTCTTAGGGAAGCTTGACCTGGTTGCTTTCTCCCTTTCTCATTCCTCTGAATATATAATTGAGCATCCAAGCGAGTTCATGTTCCTTTGATTCCTGGCTTTTCATACTACATTGGCCCAGTCCTGGGTATACACAAAGTTTGCATTCAAATAAAGATAAGAAACCTACTTAGGCTCAAGTCTGAGTCACATACTCCAATTCAGCTTTTACCAAAAAGCCCTACTTTGATATATCTAATATTGGTTAGCTTATGAATAACTGCTTGCTTCTCTATATGACTAGTCTTCCTTTCCTATGGTTCCCTTGGACAGAAATCTGAGCAATAGCTCAGGACTTGGATGTTCTTGAGTCTCTGATTATAACATTCTCAGAATAAAATAAAACCTCTTTTAGAACTCATAACAGTAATTTTTCCACACCTTGCTTGTCTGACTGAATTTGCTTTTGCCTCCATAAAAATGGTAGGCACAGTGACCTGGCCATCCTGGTTTCTTTTTTGTTCTAAGATCTGCCTCTTACTCCTTCAGTGACATTATTCCTTAATTTCCTAATTTGTAAAATGAAGGAGTTGAACCAGATTCTTTCAAGGTCATCTCCAGTATTTAACATTCTCTGATACTGAAAATGTCCCTCTTATGACTTTAGATAGGAAATTTATTTAAATACATTTTCTGTGAATGGAGAAAAAAATTTATATGACATAAAACGTTTTTGGGAAAATGGAAGAGAACACTCAAACAGGTATCACCATATTCAGGAAGCCTTTTAAAAAGCAGCTTCAAATGAAGTCTGGTGTCAGAGGAAGCAGATAAGCAGCCTCTAATCTGCCTCATTTATAGCCTTTTCAATAACCCACAGTATCACTTTTTTTTTTTTTAAATGAACCATGCCACACTCTGAAAAGGGCATAATGTTTCTGTGAATAACATAATTAAAATGAGGATTCACATCAATGTCTTAATCTGGGCCATTACTTCATGAAGAAGTTCAGAAAGAAAGATTTATTCAAGAGGCCTGTTGAGAGAATAGTAAAAAATAAAAAAATAAAGTCAGCTTTGGAGCTGGAGGTGACATAATCATTGAAGGCAGCTGCTGAGTCCAAACTGGATGAAACAGCTCTGCTTGAAAATGCAGGCCGACTGGATGGAAGAAAAATTAAATGGAAAAAAAGTGAGCAAAATCTGAGATACAAAATTTAGTATTTCGAATGAGTACATTAGTCTCAACCTCATCTATATAACTGAAGAAGAGAGCTTGTTAGAGCTGTCAGCACATGTGAGATAACAAAGCGACAAAGAGCATGGAAATTCAGCACCTGCTCTTTGTAGGTCTCTGACACAACTGTCTTTTATCTCCTTGGTCTTTGCATCTTTCAGTGAGGCGGTATGCATCTCTTTTTAGAGACAAGGAAATAGAGACTTGGGAGGTTATATAGCACCCCCAATGTCACCAAGCGTTTAAGGAACGGAAATAAAATTTAACAGATAGGTGTCTGACCTCAAAGACTCCTTTCTTGACATGACTTTCTCTACATCAGAGGGATGGCCTAGCTGGAGAAGGACACTTCACTTCCTACAAGGCTAAGATGAGTTTGAGAGCTTGATTCTAGAAGGTCTGCTTTGGTAGCATAATGCCTTTAGAGAAGCTAAAAGTAGAGCTGCCTGACAACAGAAGTTGTTTCTTTCTTTTTTTTTTTTTCTTCTTCAGGGGTGGGGTGTGGTGTTATGTGTGTGCTTAACCCTGGTGCTTTTAGGGACTAGAATTGGTTGTATTGTTTGTGCAGTATTCAATATTGACCTCATATTTTTGAGGAAACATCCTTTGCTCTGACAAATCCTTATTTGATTTCAGTGTATAATGTCTGTTGAATACCTGATGCTTTGTGTGGTTTTGGTGTGTCACCTGATGTGGAAGAGAGGGGGCAAGGGCAGTGTGAGAAGCAATGGAGAGCAAGCCAAGCTCATCACCAATTTTTATCATCATCCCAGAGGAGGTTCTATTTCATGCACAAATTGCTTGGTATATATTATTCATAGAGTCACTCAATAAAAATAGTGAACTGTCAAATACAAAATAATCACTTCTATTCACTCATGGAGTTTTTCTTCCAATTCTATTTATTACTTGGAGAATTTAAGGGAGTTTTGGCCCAAGTCAGCAGAATGTTGATTTTTTTACCAGTTTTTCTTTGTATTGTTGGGAGACCATTCTCCATGGGTCTCTTAATGTTTCTGTGTCTTAATGACAGCAGCACTAATTGCCCTCTTATTCTGAACTACCTTTTAGTGTTTATATGGCAAACACCTTGAAGAGACAGTGTCTTTCTCCAAAGCAAAGAGCAGGCACGCTTACTGTTGAGTAAAAAAAAGAAAAAAGAAAAAAAAAAGCCTCTCTCTAGAGGAAAGGGCAAGAATGCATACTGCAAATTATAAAAGACTGTTTCCTCTCTTCTAATGCAAACTCTGTGTGCATCTGTCTTTCTGGACCCATTCATGTCTCCCTGTGAGACTTGAGACTGGGGAAAAAATGCAAATATACTGATGCTCATGCTTATTTCTATACCATGAATGATAAAATCTTTTGTTTCTGAGCCAGGAATCTTGTGTCCTTCAACCTCCATGAACTGCTAATAATTTGTGGCAAGACAACTTGTTAGTTTGTAAATAGGGTAAAATTTCAGATGATTAACAGTTTGATTAGGTGGTGCCAAGTATGACATGTTGACAGAGAACAATCCCAACATTCTTCTATTTTCTTTCACTTCGATAAGGAGTTTAAGCAAGAAAATAATATGATTCAACAATTTTTATAAACGTTAAAAAATATACCTTCTAGAAGCAAAAGTTTTAGAGAATCATGTTTGACTTCTGTTTTGATTATTGCATTTGAAATGAGCTCTGTAGACATGAAAGACAAGTTTATTAAAAGTGGAAACAGAACTATACAAATTCAGAAAACATCTAAGTCTTAGGGAGCATCTGAGTGACCATGTAAATAAATTAAAGAAATTCTCTAGGGCTAAACCCTTACCTAAACCTCAGTTTTATCTAATATATGGTAGACATATATTGATCTTTGTGAAACTGAATTAAATAAAAGCCATTTTGCTTTATTCAGTACGTACACAATACTCATGACCAGCACATAAACATAAAATTTTCAACTTGATTAATGCAAAAAAAACAAGTTTCTGGATAGAGAGAGATGGAGTGGGGGTGGGGTGGGGGCAGGAAACCAGTACTGTAGAAGGACTATGAAAGGCTAGTAAAATACAATTCTGAGGAAGGGCTTCCAGCACAAATATCATTTAACAATAGAATAATCAAGTTTCCCAAAGAACATGAAACTTCTCTGAACCATTCTTATCACTTAACAACAGGAGTAAGAGAATAATGCTGTAAATATGCCATATCCATGCATGTGGATAAAACTACACATCCTTCATATTGACAGAGTTAGACTCCATCATGTTATCTAGGCTTGTGGTTGTGATTGATAAGCTAGAGTTCAGCCAGTTTGGCTTGCCAAACCTTTGGTTTAGAGCTGTAGCTCCTCTTTGCAGAGCTGTATTTTATTTGTAAATCTGCCCTTTTGCTAGGAGCCTGCCTGCCTGCACTCAGAAAGGGGTCCTCCCATCTCCATTCCAGCACCCAGTTGCACTTCAAATTGGTCTCACACTTCTTATAGGACTTATAGCAAGGGCTTAACCTGATTTAAGCTATTGCTTATTATTATTTTTCATTGTCCTTTAGTTAATAGATTTATTTTAGTCATTAATTTTAATGCTTACAAACTGTCCTTATCTTAGGTCTCTAGCTTATTTTTTTATCTTTTATTAAAATATATTTTTTTCATAACACATATATGTGTATGTATAACAAGTTGTATACAAATGTCTACAATAATTATGCCTATGTGCCCATCAAACTTACCAAGAAATAAAATTCTGGAAGCTTCCTTCATGCTTTCTTCCAATAAGTAATCCTCTCTCTTCTCAGAGGTACTCAATATCTTGACTTCTAACACCAAAGAGTTTTGTCTTCTTTTGAACTTGATAAAAATGGAATCAGATAGCACATATTCCATTGTGGCTGGTTTCAGAATTATATTTATGAGATCCATCTATATTATTGCATATAATCATTGTTATAGTATACACACACACCATACCATGCTTTATACAGTCTACTGTTGACAGACTGTCAGGTTGTTTCCAATATTAGGCTATTTTGAATAATATTGCTGTGAATAAATTTTTTATTTTATTTTATTATTTTATTTTTTTAGGTGAGGCAACCCTTGGTTGACCTCACAGATTGCAAGGGCCTTGTCAGTTTACAATCCCTTATTTTTTCATTTATTTTTTATGCCTACAGCACCTGGTCTTCCTAGGTGGTCTCCCATCCAAGTACTAACCAGGCCCGACACTGCTTAGCTTCTGAGATCAGATGGGATTGGGCTTGTGAATAAATTTTTACATGTCTTTTAAGGCACATGTATACTACTCTGTTGGATATATAATTCCTAGGAATAGAACTGCTGGGTCCAGAACATATATGTGATGGTTAATTTTATGTGTCAACTTGACATGCCACAGGGTACCCACTTTAAACAGTATTTCTGGGTGTGTCTGTGAGAGTGTGGATGAGATTAGCATTTGAATCGGTGGACTCAGTAAAGCAGACTGCCCTCCCCAATGTGGGTGGAGATCATCAATTCACCTAAGGCCTAAATAGAATAAGAAGGGGAGGGAAGGGAAGGAGGAGTTTGCTCTGAGACAGCACTTATTTTTGAAAAAATGTCCATTCTTACTCCAACCTGATTGTTGCAGAAATATCATGATCGTAAACTGCGATTATAGCTCATGGGCATAGTTGATTGGTTCAGGATGGGGTACCTGATGCAAACTGGGCCAATTTGAACTCTCTTGTAGCGTTTTGGTGAAATCGGTTGAGGAAGAGGCTGGGATACGAGGATTAGGGTTAGGATTAGGGTTAGGGTTAGGAACTCAGATACGAGGAACCGGTTCTAAGTCCCATCACAGATAACTTAGATTTCTCTCCTAAACTTGGGAGTTTCCTGCTTGAAACAGTGAATCTTTACTTATTTTTACTGAAGGAGGTAACCAGAAGTGTATTATGAAGACTTTCAATGAACTGTAAGCCTCTTGTTGGCCCAGGTCATGTGCTTTTGCCACTTGGCACTCGCTCTCTGTACAATGATCATAGTTGCATTCATATTTGTAGGAGACAGAGCAAGAACTTGGAAAAGGGTGATCTGCATGGCTCAATTATAGTACCAATTGCTCTAAATTCAGAAAGTCTTCCTTATCAGCGCACCAGGTCACTGGTTCTTCAGTTAATTTCTGAGGGTGTCTTGCAATTTCTAGACCAAAAAAAAAAAAGAGTTTTCTTTTGTATTTATATAAAATGTAGGAGAGAAATGACACAATCAAGCAGAAAACAATACAGGTTCATAACTGCGAAAAGTCAATCTTACCAAACAAAGAGAAAGACAGGATGAATGAATTTTTATAAGAACCATAGAAAGAATTTTAATAGAAATTCTTATCTACTGAGGGAAAAAGAAGCTCAGTCTAATAATGTTTTTCTTCCCCAAGAAAGTCTGGTGGCTGAAAAGGAAGGGAAGAAAGAATAAAATTCTGACAGGGAAAAGGGGAGGAAGGGAGGGAAGGATGATCTTTAGAATTTACAATGAGTCTTATGAAAGTGGCCTGCATCAATCAACCAATTCCATTTACATGAGGCACTTTGATGGCAGTGAAAGCAGGTATGGAGCTAGAGATACTTGAATGTCAAGTTCAACTTTCTGCATATGTTTCTCATCTGTAAAGTGGAAATAATAAAGTTTCTCTTGTGACATTTTTTTTGTTTGTTTTTTAAGTTTTGTGGTCATGAGCCAGAGTCACTGAAGCCATGAACCTGTCCTTGAAAACAATATTCAAGGAAGAAGGAACTGGATGTTAAATGCTGTGTGAAGTGGGGTCCCATTTTCTCTGCTGGCAGTGGGGTTATCAAACCCAATGTTGCATCATCGCTAAAAGATCCCACTTCTAACATTCATACTAAGAGCCTCTGACAGTACAAATCTTTTCATCTATGACGTGCATATATTCTGAGGCATTCAAAAACTGGGTACAAATAAAGATGACAGAATCAATCAAAATGAAAGTGCAGACAAATCTGTGCCTCATGCTCCTCAGGTTTTCTTTTTTTCCTCGGGCTTTTCTATTTTGAACTCACCAGAGCATTTTAAAGGGCACTACATTCACAAAGTACAATTTCAGGTCACAGGCTATGAAAAACAGCAGCGCCACCTAAATAGGAGTGGCCCCTAAAATGTTACTTGAGAGAAAGAATAATTCTTTTTGCAAAACAAATAAAAATAAAAATTAGAAACAAGGCCAAAAGAATGTACCTACATTTCCTCAGGCAATTCTGTAGGCACATTATTTATTTTACTTTCTCTTCCACTTGGCTGAAGAAGAGATTTACTTTTATTCTTAACCTTAATGACTATGTGTACATTTAAAATGGGCATACTGCCATCTCCTTGGAGGAAATCTGCCCTGTCCACTGAATAGCCTTTGTTTTGTTTTATTTGTTTTTTTGCAGTTGCTTCCTCCACAGTCACCTATAAATTGTAGTAGAAACCTTGATGGGTTTGTGCTGACACAGTCCTCCTGTCATTGCATAGGGGCATGGAAAGTCAAGAGCACTATTAATTTAAAAGGTTACAGTTCTACAGCCCCCCCAAGTTTGAAATTAGTTTTTGGCATAACAACCGTTGTTTCTCCATTGCTGCAGTATGAGACTGAGGAAATTGCTGTTTTGCTCATCTCATGCCTAAGGTCATTTCCAGACTATGGTATTCAATTTGGATTGTTCTGTCAGTAGTGCAAATGTTAACCAAATAACTTATACAATGGCACGTGATGGAAGAGAAGAAGCTGATGCCAAAGATAGCTACAAAGCTCGTTATTGTGGTTTCTTCTCTAACACATCCTGGAAATATTAAGCATGGTTTGGAGCTAAGGTCCCAATGAAAAGAGAGGTCTTTTTATCGGCATGATTAGCTATCTTGCAATACAAAATCAGAGAACACAGGATAAGCATAGTTGGGTGAAATTCTACACAGTCTGTAGGGGAAATAATATTAAAAGGGTCAGTTTATTGGCAAGACTAGAATGGTATTTGCCTACACTTTCCTTCATGTGTTTTCATGTCCTTTGCTTCTTTTCTCCCATTATCTGCGCTCTGGGAGTGCTCTACAATCAAAGAGGCCTAGATCAAATAAATTTGGGAAACCTCATGTGCCAGGTTCCTCTTGAGTATTGGAACACAGTGCAGAACATCAAAGGTTGAAGAGTTTTATGTAAAGAATTTGGCCACTTTGTTCAATCCAGCTTCTTCCACAGCCATTTAACCATAAAACACTTCTGATTTATTTTTTATCATATGACATTTACATGAATAGTGCGATAGGGAACCATCTTCTGGTAAATTAAAGTATTACTCAAGAACTATAGGTTTTTAAACTTTGCTTTTCTTCTACTCAGCTGGATAGGTGGTCAAATATTTCAGGTTCTATTTTCTCTGTTGGCAAGATAAGCTCCAATAGTTTTAAAAGTTGAGTAAGCCAGGGTCTCCTTCTCGTCAAGTTCCTCCATGTCTCTGAGTTTGTCCACCTTGGTACCTCTCCCTCTCTCCTTTCTGGGTGGGGCCCTCCTGCCCACAGTGGCACCCACTAAGGAGGAAGCGAGATACCCTGCTGTTTTGTGTCTGCTCAATGCTCTAACCCAGAGATCAAAAGTTGGCTTTGAAGGCCTGAAAGTAAATATTATATATTATTTATTTATTTTTTCGTCTATATATTCACTGTCTTTTCCATTTTTTCCTCTGTTATTTATCTTTGGAACATCTCTATCTACTGCCTTCTGATTTTTTTCATCACAACTTTTTAAAAAATTCCTGTTTAGAGTAAATTTAGTTGAAATAATGCTAACCACAGTAACAGGCAAATTCAAACTTTACCCATCAATCCAACACGAGCTTATTTCTCCCCTCATAAAGCTCAGTCTAGGTGTTCCTGATCCAGGCTCCTTCTAGTCTCTGGCTCCCTGATCTTCTTTTGACCTCCAGAGTCTCTGCAGAGGGGACAGAGCGTGGCAGATTACACTTGGGAGTTTTCGCTGGCCCTGAAAGAGGCACAAATCACTTCTGCTCTCATTCCACGGGCTAGAGATCAGTCACGCAGCACACGCAGCTGTAGGGAAGATCAAGGAGGACAGTCAAGCTATTCGCCTGTGGAGGAAAGGGCCTGCTTACCAACTATGCAGATACTGGTGCTGAGCATCTCTAACCTGAGTAGGGCTGGGAGATTGCATTCCAGTTATTTTGGCCGAACCTAGAAGTTGCTAGCTGAATTAAAATGAGAGGTGAGATATTGTATTTCACCAGTGCCCTTACTTGTTTCCATGAGCATAGATATTGCTACCCAAAAGGCTTTACCAAGAAGGCAAAAGTGATAAGCAACATTAAGATTACTGTGTGAGCTTAATCCCACTTAGATAGGAAGCTGAATAATGGAGAAAAGCAAAATATTCACGAAACATGCATAACTCTCTGAAAGTATCATTTTTATGTGATCGATGATGACACTCTATTTGTGTTTCATTAAACTTTTGATCAACAGTTTTGACTTTGAAGGCTTTGTCTTATTATTTTTATTATAAAACCCGTATTTCTGACTTCCAGCTCCTTGACCACCAGTACCTTTCTAAACCTTTCTGAATGCTACATTCCATTTGCTCTATGTGCCATGTTGCATTCTTTGGAGAAATTTTGTAGCGAGCACTGAAGATTTAATATTCTTATTAAGAAGAAAAAGTTTTCTAGGTTACCACTTTTTTGAGTTTCCAAAACTTCCTCTAGCTTCAAAGAAATAAGAGGAAAATTGTGTTATAATAACATACTTTTCCCTCACCGTGCTATAATTGATAGTATGAGGAAGAGTAATTACATGGGAAAATTGGGGTTTTGGTTTTTAAGAAAATGTGTTTTTTTTTTTACTAAAGGTTCAGATTGATTTTAACAACTGCTGATGTAGTTGCTTTCAACAAAAATTAATGGTTCAAGTACGCAAATTGTTTTTAAAAAATAATGGTGCTTACAGAATTTTCGTTTGACATTTTCTTTGGCTATTCCTTTTAGCTTCTTCCCTTTCCTAATTTCTATCAATTATTTACAAATTCCTTCCAAATTTCTGTTTCCAGACCTCTTGGCTAAAAGACAATGAATCTTCATTCAGCAAATATCTTCATATTCTAGGCTCAAACATGAAGGTTAAAAAATAAAACCCAAAAGATTAGAAGAAAAACAGAGTATATGTGATACTTTGTAGTATACTAACTAAATTGGGATTTTCTTATTCTCTTCTTTCTTAGTCTGTCCATATGTTGAACATACAAAAGCCAACACATTATTTCTAGATCACTTGGGTTTTACACTTATTATCACTATGTGCTGTCCACTTGGGTGGATAGAGTTAGAAATATTACAGCCATTTTAAAGCCAAGTTATAAAGTTGGCCCCCTCTTCACTCCCACTAGTTACTCTGTGGCTTGTGTGGAATATTGGTTATACCAATATGCTGTTAGTTGATCGGTGTTATCACTAAGACACTTACTTTGAGGCCTGTCATTTTACTATTCCTAATTATTATTTTTTTGACAATGATTAATCTTTCTGTGTAGTCTTTGTTGTAAAAAAATTAAATGCTCTCGGGAAGACTAACTCTTTAAAGAGATGGAGAAAGAAGCAGCTCAAATCCTTTTTACTCTTCACTTCAACCTTGAGTAAAATGTGTGTGTGTTCTATGTATTTGCTGGTAGATAAGCTTTTCAAGATAAGACTAAAATTTGATATTTTTAAATCATGAATTCCGAATATAGGTATAATGCTAATGATCATTTATGTAATGATAATTCTCAAAATGGACACATCTTAATGAGGAATTCAGCTTTTAGATCATATTTTATTTTAACATATCTATCAAAAGAATATAAGTATTGTTATAAGTTACTTTATCCTTTAAGATCCAGAACTAAATGGAATCTACCAGTACAAGAACATCCTGTCACAGGTAATGGGCTCGAAATTGGGAAGTTAATAGTGGGTATATGTGGGAGATTTTAAGTGACATGAATATTAAAGAAAAGATTATAAAGATACAATGTCAAAACAAAGCAGTAATTCATGAGAGAAAAATGATTGAAAACCTTTTGTGACTGTAAATTATTTTAGAAAAATGTGGAATTCTCTTTGTTATGAGCAAAATGTTAAATATTCATACCACAATGCTCATTTAGCAATTGTAATCAACAGTCTATAAAAGTATTGTGAAATGATCAGAACATATATTACTGACATGTGTTAAATACAAATTTCACTAAAATGAAATGTGGCATGTTCAATTAAGTTTAATTTTGACCAATTTACATGTAATTATTTCACTTTTAAGAGAGCTTTCACCAAATACAGATTTCATAACTTGTTTATTCACTCGTCCATAGGTAACACAAAGACATTTTTGGCAGGAGGTCAGTGTTTTAAGTTTTCTTAGATTCCCCTATGAGCGCCTGCCAGATCCTATGCCAGTGGCAGCTTTTACAGGGCAGCTCAAACAAAGGAGGAAAGTCACTTGCTCACCCTGGATCTTCAGATTTCTGCCCAGATATTGCCTCCGCAGGCCTTCCCCTATGGCCTCGTCTAAATTAAGTTCCGCAGTAATTGCCATCAGCGCTCGTATGCCTCCTTCGAAGGACTGATCACCACTTGTTTGCTTGTCTACTTATGTTGGGTCTCTCTCTCCTGCATTGTAAGCTTGATGAAGGCTGTTTACATGTCTTCTTTGTTGTAGTATCTTCAGTGCCTGAAACATATTAGATGCCCAACAAACAATATGAATGAAAGAGACATGTATTAATTAATTAAGGTGTCAAGAGCTTCTATAAGAGATAAATCCTGAAATTTTGGTGGCTTAGAGTAAATAGGAGCTTTTTCTTAGTGACATAAAGTACAATTAGAGTGAAACAATCAGCCAGTCTTAAGAACCAAATCATATAGACCCATTTAGATACAAGAGTACGTGTTAATATGTGTTATAAAGGTACATGTAATACACATGGAGTGCTATAGACTGAATGCATCCCACCTCCGAATTTCTATGTTGATACCTGATCCCCACCCAGTGTGATGATTAGGGGGTGAGGCCTTAGGGGGGGTGATTGGGTAATGAGGGTGGGGCCCTCATGAATAAGATTAGTACTCTTTATAGTATTTCGGAGAGCTCTTTTGCCATGTGAGGACACAACAAAAAGACAGCTTTCTGTCTAGCAAATGGGCCCTTACTAGACTCCAGATCTGCTGAAGCCTTTATCTTGGACTTTCCAGCCTCCGTAACTGAGAAACAAAATTCTGGTGTTCTTGCGTCACTCAGTCTCTGATATTTTTGTTATATCACCTCAAATGGAATAAAACATGGAAACACATATTAACACATGTTATGGAGGTACAGGTTAAGGACTGAGGAAATACAGGGACGGATTAACGGGGAGAACAGAGGACGTTTGGGTCTTAAATCACAAATGGGAATTTTATAGGCCAAGAATTTTCAATATAGAGCGTGAAGCTGCAAATAATCTAAAGGACTGAAAGCATAATAAAAACTATAAAAGAAAGGACTTGTATCCCTAGTATCTTAACTTTGAAAGAGAGGCCAGCAAAGCCCTGCTCGTGGGTAAGCTCACTACCGAATTGCTACCAATCAGAATCTATTTCACATTTTGTTTACCTTTAAATTAAAAAAACAAACAAACCTTCTTTATAACTGTTACTGTACCTTCTTTTTTTCTATATGTGGCACAAATCTGCAGATCCGGTTATGGTGGGAAGAGTCCTTGGAGAGTCGTGGAAGTTGTACTGGTCAGGTGCTGGTGCTCAGGGTGTGAATGGGAAACATGCTGGCTGCCTTGGGGAGGAGCAAGGAGAGGAAGGACGCGATGGGCATGGCATAAAGAAGGCAGTGGTAGCAGTTATGAAGGCAAGACACAGGGTACTTCTGGAAACCCTGTTGTTTTAGGGGTTAATGATGAACTCACACCTAGTCAGCAGACAGCAGCTCTGCAGAAGTGTGGTCATGTGTCTCGGAGAGGAGGACATCCGGCTCTTGTCTACTTGTGCTACTTTGACTCTGAGTGAATAAAATCACTGCTAATACTTGACTAATAATTGGGACTTGCAGAATCTATAGCTTTGTGATATAATCTGCAGATTAAATCCATGCATTTTTTCCTATTGAGTAAACCTCTACTGCATCAATATCTCAAGGATGCATTTAAGTGAGAAATTTTAGGCTTCCTATGGTAGTTTTGCCTTAATTGAGTTGAAACACATTCAAATCATGACGTTGGCCCTTGTGGCTTTGCCAGGTTTAAAAAATAAAATAAGCATAGAAAATGGCTGTTAAAGAAGGTTCAGTATAATGCCTTTGGGGAACTATTGGCACTTAATGAATTAGAACTTAGAAAACATTTTAGCCAGAATGCATTTGTGAACATGTGCAGAAGCCATTTCAGTGTCCCTCTTATAAAAAGTAACGCACAGTGCTCCTCTAGGACCCAAAGCTTCCAGGAAATAGGGTGTACTATGAATGACTTTGATGTTAATGATTGATGTGGTCTAATAAAATTTAGATTTGGGTAGAGAGATATTTTTTTAAAAAAGTTCTATTGAACATGCACCAGTAGATAGTAACGCTATATATCAGTATAATGTAAAACTAAGCACTGAGCAAATTTGTTTTTACAATTACACAAGTAATTTACTATTAATGCATTGAACGAGTTTATTGAGGCAAACACTCATAATGCTACTCCTGAAATAACATAAAGAGAGGCTCATCTGGTTCAGCAAAATATGCCAATTACTGAAGGATGTCTTTTCTACTCTGAATAGGTTCATTATAGAATCCTGGAATTTTTACTGACTTTGGTGTCTGATATACCTTTGACCAAATCAGAACCCAGTTGAATAGAGTGTATAGTAGGACTTCTTTTATGGAAATAAAAGATAAATTTAATAAAAATGATAAAATAAACTCTTCTGTGACTTAAGCTAAATGTTATAACAACTCACTCTTCATTCTTGTTTGAGTGTTCCTGTTACTGGCTAGTCACCTTCCTGCCTCATAAGAATGATCCAGCAACACATGGACATGTTTCTCAATATTTGTCCATTGTGCATAATTTCAGTTCAGCATTGTATGCTGTAGACAGTCTTGCTGTCAACTAATGTCTCTCCTTTTAGCTTTGACTTCGTCATTGGTCTGATAACTTGGAACAACTTATCTGACCACGATCTCTGATTTCTCTCCGAGGTCATGATTTTAGATTTGCCTGTCAGTTTACTGCTTTTGGCCACCTTAGGTAAACATTCTACCTGAGCTGCAACGCCCCTACGAGATCTTCTCTTTATCTCTTTGTTACATCTCTCATCTGGTGGAGCAAACCGTGGGCAAGTTCTTCCTCTTTTCAGTATAATTTGACATTGCTAGTTTGTGGAACATTAGCTGTTTCAGTTACCATAGGAATTTTAGGTTTCCTAATCATAAAAATAATAAAAAATGATTTAATTAAGTGATATTTCAAATGCGATTATTTTTTAAAAGAGGACAGCAGTAGTTACAAACTCGATCTCTGTTTAAGAGAGGCTTGAAGTTCTTAAATGACTCAAATATAACATATTCCTTTTCCATTCTTTTCCAACTACGTTATGACTCTGAGTAAATGATCTTCCACCTAATGAAGTAAAATTGCAAACTTGTGCTCTGTGCTTGCTCATTCTGGGAAATTTCTTGTTGCCACCAAGGAAGTTATTCAAGGTATATGTCAAAGTTACTGGATTGAGATGAATTGGTATGAACTACGATCTGAGGACCATGATAGATTTACCAATGTCTTTGTGTTACCACAGTCTAGTGGAGAAGCTTTTGTGAGTTCCTGTAAGTCAAGAGCTAGAGGCAGGAGAAATCATAACTGCATGGTCACAGGTACCACGAACCCCTCCTTCCTCTGCATGTCAACAGTATCCTTGGCAACACATTTTCTCTCTTGCTTTTGGAAATTGTTTTCAGAGTAGAAACAATTTGGGTTATTTTAGCAATGCAGATGACTAAAACCAAGGCCAAGAGATAATTGTTTTTCTCTCCAGTAGGAAAAAAGCTCTCCCATGAATATAAGTTAGTCATTAATTGAGCATTTCACTCATACTTGATACGTTGATTGGCTTCTGTGATTCATGCTGAAGGTCCCATAAGCTGAGCTTGAAAATACCTTGGAAACCCAAGTGACTCTGCCAGGAAAAAGGACAATTCAAGATTCATTATAAGAACCAATTCTAGGAAAAATAAATGAAGAAGTAAGTATGGACCATTTCCTGCTTTGTTTCCTGTTAAATAGAAAAATCACAATCTTGTTAGTTACCCCTTAGAAAATGGAAGAGCACAGCACCACAATTATTTCACATTTTTGAGAGAACACAAGTTTGCTGAGATTCTGTAAATACTAAATTTGAAATTACCGATTAAAAAATGTACTGTGTCAACCAAAGTTTTTTTCTTAGAGTCTTGAAGTTAAAAGAGGAAATGTATTTAAGTAGATGATCATTTATATAATCCTTGTGACTGTGAGTACACATGAGGTGAGACCAATATTTCCTGGGCCTCTGGATCCAGCTGGTAATGCAGCATCTTTAGCATCCAGCAACACATGGACATGTTTCTTGATAGTATCTGGTTTGGAGAAGATAGGCAGATATGAAATGATGAGAACAAATCAGCAGTATATAATTATCTAATTATCTGCCAAAAAATGGTATTGACTACAAGAGCAAGGGAACTCAGAGATGGGAGAAAATAAAGTGATTCTGAGTAGTTAGGGAAGATGTAAAGGAAGGTCTTAAAACATATTTTGATATAAATTTGATAGAGGTGGAGTGAAGGGGAAAATATTTCAGTTAGGGGTGTGTGTATGTGTGTGTACATGTCCACTATTGGAGATGTAAAGGATTTAAATAATGAATAAACTTAGAAATTATACAGAAGTATTTAGCATTTATTTTCCGGACAGCAAAGAGCTATTAAAGTTATATGAGTAAAGAAAGGACCAATGAGACAATAATAGCAGTATTTTCATCAGGTTGTCAAGTGCAGGATAAACTGGAAGAAAAGATGGCAGAAAAGAGGAAGAGGCTATATAAAGAGCCATTTTGACAATCCAGACGTGAGGTAATATGAGTCTAAATAAGGGTAATAGTAGTGCAGTAGAAAAGAAAGGATGGAAAATTTGAATACATTGAAGTTAGCAATAAGAAGATTTGTGATTATATGTGAAGCAGAAATAAGAGGCAATGATCATTTTATCAAAATAATATACAGATTGGGATGAGAAAATAGTTTTTGATGAGAAATTATTAATAATCAAAAGAGAAGAATGGCTTTTAAACTGTGTTTTTTATTATGGTATATTAGAAGCATTTTAGGGTTTTTCAAAGTCATAGAACGTAATTTAAAAATTAACTACTAACAGATTTTAATATAAAATAACACATTCACTTAAACACATAACGTAAACTTGAACTCATTGGAGGCCACTGATGGCATTAACTTGAGCCGCCATGCTAACTTATTCTTTGTGCAGACTTCAGAATAAAGCCGCTGCATGTTCCCTTTGTATGTTCAAATTTAGAATTTTTATGAAAGTATTGTTGAGAGATTGTTGTTTTTCAATTGTCTTTTTCTAAATTTAAGTCTGCTAAAATGGGCACACTGTAGATCTATACCATGCATGCAAAACCAAGCTACGGAAGTATAAATCAACTGTTATCTGTAACTCTTTAAGTATATATGTATGTAATAAAGTGGCCTAATTGTCACATTTAAGAACTTCATAATAAGTATGTACTATTCTGTTAGCTTTAATATGATAAAATATCAGGTTTGCATTTAAGACTTAATGTAGAAAGAAAAGTGTTTAGAAAAATTTAAAAGCTACTGGTTTATAAGTTTGAAATTTTGAAATTTTGAAAGTTTGAAATTTTGGTGGAGCACAGATGAAAGTAACAAAAAACTAGGAATGTTGGATTAAAAAATTTGGTTGACAATTTTAAGACTTGAAATTTTAAGATTTGAATATAACTCAGATCGAAACTGTGATAGTAAATGGGGTCTCCCGGTGCAAAGAGTGTTTTAGGAGATTTCTAAGGATGTGGAGTGTGAGAAGGAGCAGAATCCAAGGCTAAAAGAAGGAAAGTCGGGGGGCTGGAGCTGTACCAGTCCTTAAGCACCTTACATTATTGGGTCTCACTCTGAGAAACCAACTAAAAAAGTCTCAATCTCGACTGAAAACTCTAAGAAAAATGTCTAGACAATAAAAATTAAACTCCACAGGAAGCGGTGAAGAGGAAATCTAAAATATCTGTTAAAAGTGGAGGCTTGACCAAAGGGAAGTACATGCATTACATTGCTTCTATGATAAAATGACGGTTCAAAAGAAAACGTAGTTAATATAACATCTTTTCCGATTGATGAGAGACAGAGACAGAGACAGAAGGAGGTGGGGGAATGAAGAGAGAGAGAGAGAGAGAGAGAGAGAGAGAGAGAGAGAGAGAGAGAGAATATTCCATTTAATATTTGAAAGTCAAACAAATCCTTATGACATATTTCAAGTCTGTATAATATCAAGGGTTGGAGTAGATAAGAAATAAATAATAGAGTGATATTCTACTATACAACAACAAGTTAAAACAATAGAAATGAAGCAAATATAACTGGATAAAACTGAGATTAAATGAAAGAAAAGTCAGAGTAATTGAACACATAAGAAGCTCATAATAACTACAGTTCTTTCATGATGAAAATGAAAAGGCAAACCAGGGGAGAAATGAGTGGATGTTCAGGTCACACAACAAGGCGCATAAAAGGGGAAGAAGAATTTCAGTGAAATAAGTCTTCTGCATTTTCCATGCTGTAGAAATTACTTTTATTTTTGTCCCAGATGTTGAGAACACTTATGCTCCATTAAAGATCCCAGGCAGCTCTTGTCAGAGTTTATATTTTTTCACTCTCAATTCTTTTTTTTTCTGATTGGAGGAAATATTTTATCTTCTACCTTAATAAACTGTGTGTAAAACTTGCTATTGAATTCTGGCCTTTTTCCTGTAAAAGACTTAAGAAGTCATTTTATTGGGCTTTGGATAAAGTAAATGCTTCTCTTTCTGTTTATGCAATTTTAGAAACTTGTTGCTTTTTTTCATATTGTGATAAGAGTAAGTTTGCATTGTATAAAGATTTTTTTTTTAACATACCTAATATTTATGTACAAAGAGAGAAAGAGAGAGTGCAGTTGCATAGGGTGTGTTTCTCAGTGTGTTTACGTGTCTGTAAACATACAGTCTGAGGGTCTCTGGTGATGATAAAGATAGGTTCTTTCACTCAGTAAAGCTTAATGTGACACTTTCTAAAGATGGCACATTTCACAGTAGCACACATGCACATAAATTGCTTCCTGTTTAGCTTTGTCTAAACGAAGCTTTGGCTTTTCAATCTAGAGAATAAACGCAAAGCACTCTAAGGCCATAATCACATTAAATTCTTTCAACTTTTTCCTAAGGAATGTACACAAAAATAACCTCATCTTGGAGCTGGAAAAATTGAGTCAGAATGATGAATAGTTCTTTCAAGGTTATAACATAAATCTGAAATCACATGCCGAAAAACCTTCACTAAATTCCCACTCTTCTGAGCCTACTTGCAAGTTCGGTGTAACCCCAGCCGCTAGAACCGTTTCTGACTGTAGACTAAAAGGATTTATCTAGTGCTATGATCTGGGACTAAACCACTCAGAGATAAATCTGATGATCACTTTATGCGCTAGTTCTGATAATCTTTCTGGGACTATACCTCCCAGAACCTTCAGGACCCTGCTTTGCCATTTTCAAGCTTCCTTAAAGACTGGAGTTCTTGCCTTGAACCCCATCCTGGTGCCTGGGTGCCCTGCTTCCTGCTGCCGGACCTCTCGCTAGCTCCTATTGTTCCCCTCTTCTCACTTAGGGAGGCATGCCTCTGTGTCCTGTGGGACCTGCAACGATTGTCTGCCTGGTCTAAAGCCTTCTATCACCCTTGCCCACCGTAACAGTGATTCCAGAGCTCCAGGTCCTGACTTCCACTCATTGTGCTACAGACTCTTGCATTCTCCTGACCATGTTCTCATTTATTGGTGCCTTTTCAGTTCACCCAGTATCTCCTGATGTTGATGAGAAATATAACTGGAACAAAACAGTATTCATTTTTTGATTTTACATTCAAGTCTACAGATTTATAATTCAGGATAATTAGAATAAGGCTAGCCTATACTTTAAGATAACATTAATTAAGGACAAAAGTCTGCTAAACTAAATACTTAGGCATCAAGTAGAATACTTAAATTTCATGAGAGAATAAGCTTTTCAAACATATTCTTTTGACTTATTTACACAAACTACTAATGTATTCCTTGGGAATCTCATGTACTCAAAGCACTTTCTCTAAGGAATACTTTTCAAATAAATTCTACTTACTTCATTTTTTAATAAGATTATTTGTCCTTTAAAATTGTTTACAGATGTATTTTTATTGATCCCCATCAAATAACCTGCTGTTTCCTCTTCACTTAGTTAAAATTAGCAAGAGTTTGTTGAAATAGTTCAAAACTGTTAATCATGCTAACATTTATACATTTGTGAATTCATAGAAGCATATGTAATAGAAAATCCACAAGAATTAAAGTATCAGTTTGATATAACTGCCAAAGATAGATAAAAATGTTTTTCTGTGTGCCATTGAAACTTATAATACTCGAGCGATGTTAAAACAAGTTTAACCTAATTGTGTGGGATTCAGAACACGGCTATCTTAAAATTCAGCAATCTTTCCTTCATATTCTTTCTGGTCATTATTTCCCTGTTGTTTTGAGACTTTGCATTAAGAATGGACATAGGGAAGTAAAGGAGCTGAAGGAACTGGAAAGTGTGTGAATGAGGCAACATTTGAACCCCCAATCTCATTAGATCTCACAGTGACTTCCTGCAGTTCATAGCCGAGGACTCTTCTCTGCCACAAGCACTGAGTCTTGTAAAGGGCCCAGAACTGGTAAGAGGAGAAAATGGAGGAGGGAAAGAACTAGCATGTTTTGAATTCATGCCATGTGTCATGTGCTTTACAGATAGGACTGTTCATTGGGTTGGCTACTCAGTGTTGTTCAATGATAAAATAGCTTTATTACTGTTCTCACTCTTGCTTTCCAAACTAGCTCTGTTAGTTTCCTCATCTCTGAAAGGTAATCTTGGTTAAGTACCAGCACTTTTGGGTCATTCAGATCTCATTTTTAAGTATTAAAATCTGATGTATATTGAAGTTTCAATCTGTCATCAGATTCAAGTCTTCTCCCTTCCTTGATATTAGAACTTCAGGTGAGGCAAGAGAGGGAAGTTCTCTGCTTATTTTTATTTATTTATTTATTTATTTATTTATTTATTTATTTATTGTTTGTTTGTTTGTTTGTTTGTTTTGAGGCAAGGCAACCCTTGTTTGACCTCACAGATTGCAAGGACCTTGTTAGCTTACAATCCCTTATTTTTATGCCTATATCACTTGGTCTTCCTAGGTGGTCTCCCATCCAAGTACTAACCAGGCCTGACTCTACTTAGCTTCTGAGATCAGAGAGGATGGGGCTTGTTCAGGGTGGGGAAGGTCTATTTTTAAACTATTCTCCCAGGTTCTTGACCCCCAATTGTAACCATGAGTGGTCATGGCAAACTCACCACTTGCAGACTACTCTCTTGGAAAGGATATTTTTTGTCTGAATCTGTTTATAAATTTTTCTGGATTACAAGTCCTCCTTATCAGTTTTATTGAGAGTTAAATGCCTCATTTTGAATTGTTTTGATCATAATCAATTTTTTATTTTTTAAAATTAAGTGGAGAGCATTTTGCCAACTCACACAAGGCCACAGCAAATGATATTTCCGGGATCTGAAACCACATATTTGAAATCTAGAGTTCAAACTTCTTTGTGAGCATAAACACAAATAAATAAATAAGTTTCACACCTTTAATTTAGCTTTTTCTCTCATCCAAGTTTGAGTTATTAGATCATCACCTTTAGAACAACTGATACCATTAAAGAGTCAATGCAAAAAAGTGTTTATAAATAAAGTGTCTATTTTACATATTAAAAATAATCCAGGGAATATTAAATATTATAGATGAAATAAATTTACATGATTTTCTCCATTTAAGGGTAACATTTTAAAAATGAAAATTGGTTTGCTAGAGAAGATGAGAATGTAGATTGAGGGCTTTCAAAGATTTGAATCTTTGGACATGTTGGGGGCAAGCTAGTAATTCTCAAACAAAAATAAAAACCTAAGATAATTCCTGGAGGAAATATTAGTTACTGAGACATTCTTACAGCTGTTCAGAGTTAGTAGAACCACATCACATGCACACAGCTGGATTTGAAGAACATCAAGTATGGTTGGGAGGTAGGGAAAGAGGAGCGGATGTAGAGGTGGCTTAGAGGTGGCTTAGAGGTGGCTGATTGACCCTCCTTCCATAAAACCATTCACCCCCTTTCAGTTCTCTGCCTGATGTAAAATGAGATATTGCATCACCAATGAGGGAATTGTAACAAGTAAAAGTGAAAGGTAAACCAGTGCATTTCAAAACCATTTCCTTTGAATTGTTTGGAATCAAAGAAAAGATTTTTAAAAACTCAGGAAAACAATACAAATATTGATAAAAATTCCATGTTCAGAAGCTATCAATTCTTAAGGTTTTATAAGTTCAGTAAGTTGCTTTCTAGTGCCCTCCACCCCTCACTTCTGCACTGAAATCCTGTCTCACCCCCTTATGGTTCATTATTGAAATCTGTTTTAGAAGCAGATAATAAGGGAGTGAGGGTGAAAGCTGTAGTCCCCTATTAAATTATCATGAACTGTTTTAGTGTTCTGAGTGTGAGTAATGGTCCCAAAGTATATGTTTTCAGTAAATGTAGTATTTACATCAGTGTAATATTTATGTTAGGAGTGTTTGCTATCTCAATTTTCCTTTGGCCGGCAAAGAGAAATCAACAGCTATTGGTGACAACATTGGATAATATATTTAACCTGGTTTGCATGGTTTCCAGAGCAGAAGGTATCCTCATAAGAAGTACCTTAAAGATAATCTGGGGAATGTGTATACTGTGTTTCTATCAATAGCAGTGAGCTAATCATTCCTTTAGAGTAAGCAGATTTTTTTTTTGCCTGAGGGTATCTGAAGATTACAGACTGATGATTACAGCTATTATATATCCAATATCAGTTCGCATTCTAGGTTTTGTTGATAGGGTTGTGGTGACCTGAGAAGAAGGATTTTGTTGATATGGAGTAAAGGTCCACTTTATACAAGGCTGAAGTACATTATGTGATAGAAATTTAAGGACCAGAGGGTCCTGTGAGATGAAATCTACCTTGGGAAATGTTGAAAGGAATGACTTAATTTTTTTGTCAGCAGAATCAGGATGAGGAAGACAGATCCAGCAATGAATTAAATTCAGAATAGTAGCTGTATCAGTCAGGGCTCTCCAAAAAAATAGAACCAACAAGATATAAAAGGAGATTTATTATGAGGAATTGGGTCATGCAATTATGGAAGCTGAGAAGTCCTATGATCTGTAAGCTGGAGACTCAGGAAAGCCAGTGGTGTGATTCATTTAGAGTCTGAAAGGCTGAGAATCATGGGGTCAGTGATGTAAATCCCAGTCTGAGGGCAAGAGAAAGTGAGACAAGATGTCCCAGCTCAAGCAATGAGGCAGAAAAAAGGGACAAAGGACTCCTTCCTCCACTTTTTTGTTCTATGCAGTCCCTTAAGAGATTGGATAATGCCCATCCATGCTGGAGAGGATGATCTACTCTACTGAGACCATCAGTTCAAATGCTAATCTCACCCAGGAACACCCTGTGCAGACACACACCATAAAAATGTTTTAGCAGAAACCTGGGCATCTCATGATGAAATCAAGCTAATACCATAAAATTAACTACCATAGATGCTAAGAGAAAAAAGAGCTGGAGGGTTTGTTTTTCCCTAAGTGGCAGAAGACCTAAGGGAGGTAAAAAGAGAATAGAAATCATGGAGTTATATGTTGAAAAACCTTTATTCAGTTAATATTGGGTATCAAAGTTTAACAAAAAGCAAGATTGGAAGTAAGCAAAGAAAAAGTGTACCAAGGAATCAGGAAATCCTATTCTGTTGTCTTGGACAAAAGAGTCCATGTCAGCAGTAATCAGCTTGATCAGAGAGACTGGGGAGGATATTGTTTACCCTCAGCAGCTGTCTGTTTCTGGGCAATTCCTGTGAACCCTCAGTTCAAAGCCTACCGATGGAATGGACATGCAGTGGTCAAAGGAAAACGGTGTATGCCTTTTTAATTAAGAACCATGAATCTAAGGATCATCTTGGCGTGTTGCTGCCTCGTCAGTTATTAGTAGTACATGATAATGTTCTTTCCATCATGGTTTAAGGGCAGAGTTTATTCCCTGAAGAGCAACTTTCCAGGCTTCAGATCCTGCAGATGCTGCTTAGGTAGCTGTTCTGATAATGGAGCTTGCATCTGTTGGTGATAAAGCTGGAGGCATCATATGAGCGCCTTGTAGTATCTAATCACATCAGTTTGTAGAATCTGAGGTGGAAAATGTAATTCCCAAACACATGGCATGGCTCGTTATTAGCTCGGGGGGAGATAATTTGTGGATCCTAGAAGCAGTTGGTCTTGTTGCTGTCAAGTCCTTAGGTCACAGGGTCATGGGCAAAACATAAATTTCAGCTTACATACATATTATGTTAGGATAGTAAATGAGATACTTTGAATCATAATAATGTGTTATCTTGAGATAAAATTTTTTGGAGTAAAAGAAATAGAAACACAAGGTCAAGGATTCAAGGCATGATGTAAAATATCTCTCTGTTAAAACAATGTTAAGGGATTATTTGAAAAGGTAGATAGATATCAAACTGCTGAGGTCTTTAGATTCCTCTGGATACATTTTAAAGAGTAATACAATAATGTTATTTAAAAATATCAATATTCATGGTGTGACAGAAATTGCATTTCTTATAAATACTTAAATTCATAAGTAAAAATTTGAGGTCAGCTTTCAGGTGAGTGAGGCAATACTGTTTTTCAAAATTCTGTTAGAGTGTTTGAGGCTGAAAACTTTGAAGGATTCAAGATCTAGAGCACTATTCTCAACGCAGGCTATACTTTAGAATCACTTGGGGAACATCTAAAAAACATAGATGGCTGGAGGCATTAATTGCTTTAGGGTGGGGCCTGGGCTTGCTGCCAGTATTGAGGACCACAGATCCAGACGCAGTCCTAGTGCTACCGGAGGCCACGTGTAAGCAGATCATTCTCCTTTAGCCACTGAAGCCTCTGCCAGGACTGGTGAAGAAGCAGCTTGCCGGCCAAGATGTTTAGAAATTAATATTAATCAAAAAGAAGCTAAACTTGTCATATGATAGAATTTTGACTAGCTAAATATGTGTTTGAAAATGAAGATGTTGGAAGAAAATACAGTTGAGGTCTATTTATATGCAGATTTTTTCAATAAATACTGTAAATGTATTTCATATTCCTTACGGTTTTCTTCACATTTTCTTTTCTGTTGATTATCAGAGAAAGAACATACTCTATAAAATAATATTGACTGTCAACTGTAATTGAAAAATAAATTTCTAAAAATTTTTTAAAGAAAAAAAGAAACAATATATTCCAAAGACAAATAATGAGTATACCCCTTAAAAATAAATTTGCCACATTTAATTTCTCCCCAAAGGCCCAATCACAGGTAGTAAATGATATTATCAAACTCCTGCTAATGACTGTTGTGTCTTTGATTCCATGTGATCTGACATTATGCAAGTATGTTAAATGAATAAACGAAAAAATTTTTAGATGTCCTTTTGTCTGGTTTCATTGTGATCGTGACTTGACTTATCACTTAAGGAAAAAAATAATGAAAAAACAAAAAGAGTATAATAGGACCCACTTGGGAATATAAACCTATGCATTTATTGAGTTATTGCTATTCACTATGACTATTTCAAAAGAAAAATTTCTACCTGTTTTTTTTTTTATTTCCAAGTTTTTCTATCAATAAATTTATTTTCTTTTCATCTAATTCCAAAAGGCTGTTTCTTCACAGGATGTTTGTTATGCTTGTTGCTCATGAAGGCATTATCTCTATGGTTCCTGGGCACAGAACCTGGAGGTTATGAGATAGATAAGACCTATTCTTCACGTGGCACTCTTAAGATATATTAGGTTTTGTCTTCTCAAACAGAATATAAATTAGTTTCTTTGACTATCAAGCTGTCTGAAAATAAATCAAATGCCTATTTGGTGCCCTGATCTCAGATTGATCAGGTTAAATTGCTGATTTTCATGAAAGTAAGTAAAAGTATATAATATATGTGTATAACACACACATATAATGCTGTGACTGAAAGTTGGCAGCAGCATTATAGGGATTTTGTGACTAGTCACTTCTTTTGGTCACAATTCAAAGGTTCAGAAAGTTCCTTTGTAAGGGTTACTACTTTACTGTCCTTATTGTACATTATTTTCTAATTCTCCCAATTTCTGCTCTTTCATGACACTGTGTCTTTATGTATTTTACTCTCTCTACTGGAAGAAGAGGGCGAATGGGGCAAGCATTCCCTTTGGGGTCATACAGATGTGGCTTCAAACCATTGGTTATAATTTATTAGTTAAATGGCCCTGGGAAAGTTATTTATACTCCTCGAGGCTTCGTTTCTCTATCTTTAACCTGACAGTAGCAGCAGTGAGTATCTCACAGAATTCTGAGACAGTTCTTATGAAGGACTTAGTAAGTATTCAAAAAGCATTTAACTCTTCTCTTTTCACCCTCTTTTAGTCCATTTGGGCTGCTATAATAAAACATACCATAGATTGAGTGGCTTAGAAACAACATAAATTTATTTCTCATGGTTCTGGAAACTGGGAAATCCAAGATCAGAGTGCGCTGGCAAGACTCGGCATCTGGGTGTCTAGTGAAAGCCTGCTTCCTGCTCGTAGCTGTCTGCTTGGTGTGTCCTCATATGGCAGAAGGGATGAGGGGGCGCTCTCATTAATCCCATTCATGAGGGTCCATCCCACTCTTATGACCTAATCACCTCCCCAAGGCCTCATCTCTAAATGCCATCAGTTTCAGTGTTAGGATTTAACATATGAATTTTGAGGAGACACAAACTTTCAGTCTGTAGAACCCTCCTCCAACTCTTGTATTTTTATAAACACATACGCTTTAGATGGAAAAAGGTAAGAGCATTGTCTCGGGCATTCAGAGAAGAAGGGATGGTGTGAAAAAGCAGGACCACTTCTTGCTCAGTGGCAACGGAAAGTTCAGGAGACATCTTGGCCCTTGGGCACAGGTGCTTCTAACTTTCACCTGCCTGCTATTCAACTTCAGAAATGAGAACATTCAGAAATTGGATCAGCTTTTTGCCTGGGGCCAGGGTTAAAAATAGAGACACTCCCAGACTGCACCCTGGCCTTGTGGAGCATGGCCATCTATGATCTTTTGTCCTCCACTCACCTCATGGAGCTGGTGCACGGCATGGCCCCTGGAACACTAGTGAGCTCGCCTGTGTTGGCCAGGGGGCCCTCACCTTGTGGCTCATGCAGTATTGCGGGCCCAACATCAACCTCCAGGTGCACCAAGAGCCCATCCCTGAGGCAGTGGGAGTAGGTGAGCTAACCTTACTGTGCTATGGGGCCGAGCCCCTGCTGTACTGCGGCTCCAATGCTGGCCAGATCCGTGTCTGCGACACCCTTGCCAGATGTTGCTTCCTGGCCTTGGGGGCAGACCACGGTGAGATCCGAGTGCTGCTGTGCTCGTGCTCACGGCTGGTCAGCGGCAGTAACACCAGGCGCCTCTGGGCAGTGGGAGCTGTGCCGGAGCTAAGGTGCAGGGCTCGGGTACCAGTTCTAGCTCCGTGTTCATGGAGCGCGAGCTGACCCTGGATAGGGCCACCGTGAGCGCCGTCTTCCACAACAGTATGGACACGAGTGTTCCCATTTCTGAAGTTGAATAGCAGGCAGGTGAAAGGTACACTCCGGTATGTCAGCTGGGCAGAGCGCACCAGCACCCGCCTCATCAGCGGCCACAGGAGCAAGGTGAACAAGGTGGTCTTCAGCCTTGGTGAGTCCCCCTGTGGCATATGCAGAGATAACGGAAGTGTGAGCGTGTGGTCCTTGGCCAGCATGGAACTGGTGATCCAGTTCCAGGTGCTGAACCAGAGTTGCCTCTGCCTGGCTTGGAGCCCTACTTCTTGTGGAGACCCAGAGCAGCAACACGTGGCGGGAGTTATAGCGATGGCACACTGCATGTCTTCAACATCACCCAAACCGCAATGGAGCTCAAGATGCAGCCCCCTCCTGCTGCACTGACCACCATTGTCTTCTCTGCTGATGGTCAGACTATCCTCTCTGGAGACAAGGATGGACCTGAGCTGTGAGCCACCCCCGCACGGGGATGACCTTCCGTGTACTGAGTGACCACCAGGGTGCCCCGATCTCCGCCATCCAGAGCAGGAACAAGGAGTATAGAGAGTTTGGGGTGGAGGGCACAGTGTTGTGGTTGAGGCAAGTGGGGACCAGCGGATCAGCATCTCGGCCTCTGACTGGCTATGGGGCTGCTGTGAGCTCATGGACTGGCTGAGCTTCCCAGCACCCATCTTCCTAGAGGATCCAGGCTGCCCACTGCCCTCTTTTGCTGCCTTCTGTCCCTGGGATAGGACACTGCTGGTGTGTACAGGCCTGGGCCTCCATCTGGAGGTGGTCTTCCACAGCCTCTGCCAGAAGCAGGTGGTGGAGAAGATCCCTCTGCCTTTCTTCGCTGTATCCCTGAGCCTGTCTCCTGGGCCTATCTCATAGCCATTGGCTTCACTGAGGTGTGCTGAGCTTGGTGGACTGTGTGACAGAGGCTACACAGGACTTTGCTGGCTACAATGACTGGGTACAGCTTTGCAGGTTCACCCATCTGCCCATTTGCTTCTCACAGCAGCCCACAATGAGATCTTGGTGTGGGAGTTCATAGGTTACTGAGCCACAGTGGAGATGCCAGGGTCAGGTGTTCCTTGCTGGTCACACTGGGTGCCTGGCCTGGGAAAGGGGTCTGTTAAGAAGCTGGGTTAGCGGAGAACTTCAGGCTCGGCCAGGATGGCTAGGCAGGCCAAGCCCCTCCACACCAGACAGGCCCAGGACTGTGTGTGTAAATCATCTAGACCCTGAACAAATGTAAACAGCTTGTTAGCTCTTTGCCTGAGTATTTTTGATATATCTGCCAGTATAGTTGAAATAAACGTGAGCATTGTAAAAAAAAAAAAAAAAAAAAAAAAGAACTAGGCCAGGACCTGCCGGCCTGGGCAGGACTGCAGCCCAGCCTTGTGGAGCACGGCCACCTACACCACCTATGAGCTTTTTTTTTTTTTTTTTTTGATCGGTACTGCAACATACAACGTGTTCCCATGGATACCTTTTGCTCATCTGTGGAAAAAAACACGGCTAACAGAGTGTATTTTTCATATTGCCCTAATTATCTAAATGCCAAATGTTAAATTATAGATATTTAAGTGATCTAAACTTCAAGAGTTGGAAGTAGTCTCAAAATTCAATTAAATCCTAATTATTTATTTTACTAATTACCCAAATAAAACTGATTTCTTTATTAATTAGTGAACTCACTAATTGGGGGAAAATGAATATTAACAATTTTGATTAAGTCATATTTTTCATGGAAATAAGTTTGTGGTTGTAAACAATATGAGAACGGAGCAAAATAAGATCATTTCATTTTTAAAAAACATATGACTACAAAATTTGTATCATTTCCAAAATTTTGTTCCACAGTACGTATCAACACATGCATGATTCTTAGTCTGCATTTTGGTTCCAATCCCAGTCTTAACTGAAGCTTGTTCAAATGGCAAATGGATCTCTTGTTTTCTTGCCTTTCTTGCGTATTGCTTCTTCATTTCATTGTTCATGATACTGGAAGACAAGAAAGGAGAGAGGTTCAAATGACTTTTTTTTAGCACTTGTGGCTCAAGTTGAGTGTGGGAAGATATTGAAAGTACAATAACGATAAGAATAAGTATGAAAAGATGGTGGATAAAGCAGGCTGAGGAGCAGGTGCTGGATTGCCCACCCATGGGCTGTTTATGGAAGAGACATCGGAGAGAGGAAAAAATGAGGTGAAACTATTATGGCCTCAATTGTGTCCCTGTTCCCTCCCCACAAATTCATGTTGAAATCCTAACCTTAGTATCTCAGATGGTAGCTGTATTTGGAGATAGGGTCTTTAAAGAGGTGCTTAACATAAGATATAGTCAGTGGAGTGAGCCTTAATCCAATGCCTCTCTTTTCAGGAAGAGGAGATTAAGACACAGACAGACATAGAGGAATGGCCATGTGAAGACAAGGAGAAGCGGGCTATCTACAAGCCAAGGAGAGAGGCCTCAGAAGAAATCAAGCCTGCTAACAACACCTCGATCTTGGACTTTTAGCTTCCAGAACAGTGAGGAAATAAATTTCTGTTGTTTAGCACCCATTCTGTGGTACTTTGCTACAGCAGCCCTAGAAAACTAATACAGGGACCAATTAGGTTAGCAAATTGTTATGTGTTCTGTGATAGTACCTCCATCCATAACCTTCACCCTAAACAGGACCCTATAAATTTTATCAATAAATTTACTAAAGTCACAAAATGCTTGGAAGCTGGTGGAGCAGAGGAATGAAGGTGAATCTAGCATGAGAAATGGCGTTACATGTAATACTATTAAGAGTCACAGGATGATTGTAGAAAATTCTGAAGGTGGACATTTCAGCCTTTGAGGCAGTGCACTGAGACTGTATGTTTCAGAGAGTGAAATGGGAGAGGCTGCTGAACTCTTTGTGAAACCACAGGCTCGAGATTGATGTTTAAATTATACTCCATTGATGAGCAACTTCTTAAGGAATCAGAGTCCTGAATATGTAGATTTGTCTGAAGAATAGTGCTCTTCTCAAGGAAAAGTTTTTAACCTGAACTGAGGTATAACTTTTGGAGCAGTATGAGAAAATGGGACAGGCACTTAACCAGCCAGATCAAGGAGGGAATTGGACCTCTGACATCAAAGGAAGCTGAATTGTGTGGCCTGGTATTCTCAACCTTATTTTGAAGTGGAGTTTTTGAGCTTAGTATTTGAAAGTGAGGTATCTGTAAAAAGCATTATTTCTTAAACTTTAGAAAAGAAACATGGAAACACTCATTTTTATTAACCTTGGTTATTAGCTTGAAATATTATTTTCTTAGCTGTCATTAACGTTATAAGGTGAGACATCAGAAAAATCAACCCTTTTGGTAATGAATGAACAGAGCGAATCTCAAACAATGAAATATCCATCCTTGAGTCATAAACCAGCTCTGTCTTAATGATGCTGAAATGCAAATGTCTTAAAACTAGGTTTGTGGTCTAAGAGGTTATAGGCAGCACAGCCTCCACACTGAAATTGGTTTAACCTGACAAGGAGTTTGGGTGAAGCATGCTGTTTCAGTTGGAATGTTCAGGTACAACACATTTATAAGACACTAGATAAATCTGCCTGCTCTGCCTTCTTCTTCTCAACATTACACACACTATAAAGCCTTCTACAGGACTCTTTGACGAACCCAATAAATTGATAGACAGCAGGTCCTTTTAGAGAGTCAGAGTGACTATGCCGCATGTGGAAAATTTGTGCAATTCTGCTATTAAATTCAACTCATGAGAAACCTCCAGGAGTTGAGAACAATTGAGTAGAAATAGACCAATCGTAGCTGTTAGAATTTCACAGTGTAGCAAACTATGATTCAGTTTTTACCTTGAGTTTTTGTTAGCTTTAACTGAAGGCCTTTTTTCTTTTTTTCTTTTCTTTTCTTTTTTTTAGAGATGAATCAGAAATTATACTGATTGATTCCTGTTCTTTTAGTTTTGGTGTACTTCCTGTGCAGCCAAGAACCTATAAGCATCCATATTCCTCTAAGCAAATAAAAGCTCGTAAACTCAGAAAGGCAGAAAAGCATGATGGAAAATGCAAAATAGGCTGTAGAGTTAGAAAACTCAGAATACATGGGCTGAATTTGGAAATTTACTTAACTTATCTATAACTTATTTTTCTCATTTGTAAAATGAAAATAATAGTCATCTGCTCCTTTGGTTATGATGAAGAGTATTTAATGTACTGTTCGAAAGCACTCAGTACCATGTAAGCATATATTAAATATAAAGTAATTGGTAATAGTTATCATGGACTGTTGGCTTGATTCATTTTAGTGTGCCAGTAGGTCTTGTTTCAGGTTTTCTTCTTGATTTGGTACAACCAGTGTTTTCAATTTTTCTCAAATCATAATGACCTATGTTGTAGATGAAATAGGCATTAAAGCCATTTCTTAGTCTGTGTCATAGTTGAGGAACATTAATATCATTATTTGAAAGTGTTTATTCAGTGCCACTGAAGCAAGTTATGTCACACATGATCTCTGCAAGGCTGGAGATGATGAAGTTGTGTGTGTCCAGACATACAGCACTTCGGTAATGTTATGAAGGAAAGATACATTCCTACCTTAAAGAAGGAATTTAGTTCAGAAAACAAAACAGAGACACTTAAAATGTCTTGACAACAATGATGAAAGTCAACAAAAGTAAAATGTGTATTGTAAGAGAAATGTTAAGTATCAAAAAGAGACAGTGGAGCTCCGAGTTTAAGAGATTCCTGGAAAGGGTGGTTTTAAGTTAAATTCAAAACAGGATAAATATGGATTTTTGGAAATTAGCCATTTGCCTACATGTTCTAAATAATTCAAAGTTGTAAATAAGAAATCTCTTTGTTGTAGCCTTAAGAGAAGAATAAAATGATTCTTAGAATAGAAGATCATAAACATTTATTGAGCACCTTTGAGTTAAGAGCATGTTTGGCCCATTCATTCATTCATTCATTCATTTTTATCTTCATGTGCTAGACACTATTGTATGGCTTGCTCTATTCTTTTACAAATAGTGAAACTGAAACTCCAAAAAATAAACAACTTACTGAAAGTTTCACATTATATGGAAGATATAGAATTGAAACTCATCTGACCATTAACCACGCTTTGCACATCATAACATGTAGACAAAAAGAAACAAAAGTAATAGACCTTGGAGAAATGCTATAAAGATAATTTTCTTCTCTTTAGCAGATCCTCTAATCCTCCAGCATTAGACACTTTTCTCAGTGTTTTTACTTATTGGATATATTAGAACTGGATCTGTGAAGTGAGAATCAGTGGGTTAATTATCACAAGTTTGGTGAGAAAAATAAATCTCCTGTGATAAACATGGTTTCAAAATGGGACCAAAACAGTTTTCTACAAAAAAAGAAATGCTAACAAATATGTTTTTAAAATAAACATTTCTAAATCTCAGCATCACAAATTATCATTTTATAGTAATATTTCTATTGTGGCATTTAATATTTTGAGAAATTTCTTTAACTTTCTTTAGTAAACAGACTTAGAAGCTCAACCCTATGATGATAAAATAGCAAAAAGTATAAATTTAATTTGAATGCTATGGTGACTGGTCTATAAACAGTCTTTAATCTCAGTTTTTAACTCACTAAACAAGTATTATGGTTAATCTAAAGCTTTATGTTCTCCAAGCATTAGTACAAATAACATTTCTACTGTAACATATCTCAGTTTAGTTTTTCTCATTGACTGTTGGTTGAAACTGATGATGTTTGGTTTAAATAAATTTTTGATCAAGAATGGATTCAACATATTTGCAACTTATTTAAAATTTTTTTGCAAGATATATGGGTATAAATAAAACTGAATATATTCATATCTATTATAGTTATCTATGTCTGTCTGTCTATTTTATCTATCAATTTGTCTATCTATCTAGCATCTACCTATCCTCTATCTTCTCCTCTTCCCCCATCCGCTCTCCATCTCCCTTTTTCTACTCTTTAACCTCTCCACAAATTTTTCTCTTTCCCTTTCTACTTTGAACTTCCCTCACCACTTCATACTTCCTTTTTATTTTCCTTTCCTTTCTTTCTCATTCTTTGATACAGGTTTACCTGAGGGTTTTCTGCTCTTATTTATAATACTATGATGCTACAATGCAAATGTTACCCAACCTGATGTTATCTAGAACCTCTTCTGGTTTTTGTTCCATAATAATCTTGGGGCATTTTTAGTAAAGAAACATAATTCTCATATCAAAATTTCCCAAGATAAAAAACTCTTCTCAACATAAAACATTTTCAGAAAGGATAAAGGATTACATGATTTGGTGAGCAGTGGGAGAGGTAGGCAACCTGGAAAGAACTGTCTCTAATTCTTAAATGGTTTATACAGCTTATTTCTGAGACCTGCTGAGTTTACAAATTGGTTCATAGATTCAGAGTATAACCTTAGGAATCCTAGAACAAAAATAATAAGATGCCAGACCTCCTGGACAGCCCTGTATCAGTAGGTGAGTTCCGAATTCCCCACAGATTGGCTTCAACTGAAAAGTTACATAGATTTTATTCTTTTTTGATGTAATTATTTAATGACACAGGAAAATAACATGTTATAAATAAGCTGGTCACAAATGGTGGGTAGAAGATTTCACTTTTGATAAAAAAAACATTTTATTTTTAATTTAACTATTTTATGAGATTCCAATATATAGAAATAATATTAATAGTATGAATACTTGAGTAATTTCTTAATATCTCTAAGCTTCATTTCCTTCATCTCTAAAATTCTACATTAATGGGTTGTTAGATGGCTAAATTAGAAAATGTATGTGGATGGCCCAATTAGTTGTCTGACGCATCAGTAAATATTACAAATATTGATGTTGATGATAATTATGATAACAATGATTATGATGATGATGATGAATGATAATGATGAATGATGATGAGGATGTTAAAGATAAATTCAAAGCTCTAGTACTCATGTTAGGTCTTTATATAACAAACATTCCATGGTCTAGTTTCAGATATTTACCTTCCCATGTATCTCCAACTGGATGCTTCATAGGTATCTAAGATTCTAATTCTAACAACTTGTTAGACCATTTCACCAATATTGTCTACCCACCCACCATCTCCCCACTCCAAAACCTGCACCACTGACTGCATCCTTGTCTTGGTGCTGGGCATCCTCACAATGCCATGAATCTGTTCACTCACTCAGAAAAATGGTGTTTTTCTAGGTCTCTCTTTAGCCTTACCTCCTTTCCTCCCCAGTATCATTTAGTCACTCAGTTCTACCTAATGCACCTGTGAATGAAAACAGTGACTACTTCCTGGGTACTTTCTCCTTGGTAGGCACTACAGTAGTTATTTAGCTCCCTATCACATTTAATCTTTTCAATAGCTCTTCTGTTCACAGATAGAGAAGTAGTGGTTCAAAAAGCCTCTAAAGATAGCTCACTCCATGTAGTCACTTTGCCTTTGTAAAAGTCTTTTGCTGCCCATCTTTCTTCACCATTTCTACTTCTCTGGCCTATTTTAGACCTTTTCTTCTCTTATGTGGCCTTCTGCTATAGACTCATTTTAGGCGTCTCGCTCTAATCCATGCTCCGCAATGTTGTGAGAACAATTGCTCTAACAGACATATGCTGTTCAAGATTCTTTAGGAGCTCTTCAGCAGCTACAGAATAAAATCTGAAGTCTTTTGCCTGGCATCAAGGCCCTTTATGATTTGGCTACTTCCCGTCTGATTAACCTTATTATTTTTACCCACCGACCCCTATCCAAAATCTCCTGTGCAGTGGATCTTTACTGGGGGTTCTCTAAATAAGCTGTGTATTTTTAGGCCTCTAGAGTTTTGCATGTCTGTTACCATTTTCTGAAATGTCTAATCTCTCCCCTGCTCTGTTCAATGTCAAGTTATCTTCCTTGTGGGAAGTTCTAAGCCCTGGCTTTATGTTAGGATCATCTAGTATTGTTTTGAGGGCATTTTTAAAAATGCCCATGCCAAAAGAGTGTCATTTAATTGTCCAGGGTGGAATCTGATTTTGACACGTGTTTGGAATTCCCCAGGTGCTTCTAATATGCTCAGACACGTTTCCTTTATGTGCTGTGGTTGCCTCTATCATAACAATGTTCATTTTGTGTTGTAATTTATTTTCAAATCTCCTTTCCCACCTAGAGCATACAATTCATCTTTGTGTTCTCTGCACAACAAATATTTGTCGAGTCAATGATTCTGTTGTATGTTGGGGGGTATATTCTTTGTGTCAAGTACAGATAACGCCTGTTAAACTTCCATTGCGCATCAAATGAATTTCTATTTTTCTCTCCCTTGGTGTTTTTCAGTTAAGGACAATTTAACTTATCATGTGAGATTATAGAAATGATTACTATTTTTGAACAATTTTTGTTGTTAAGGTCATAGAAAAATAAATCTTAAGAAAATGAGAATAATTAATTAAGTATGTGATCTGGGAGAAAAAGTTGTTTGAAAATTGTATATATTTCTGTGGAGAAACTCACACCAAAGCTCATCATTGTCCTCTCATCTCTTCAATGTTTCCTAGAGTTTATCATTCTCATACTTGCCACTTTTATTATTCATTCATTTATTCTTTTATGCTTTCATACAACATTTATAATTATGTATTTATAATTATGCTGCATATTAGAGATTCTGAAATGAAGAAATCATAGTTTTAATGCTTTCAGTTTATAAACTGAAAAAAACCCTTCATCATTCACCAATGAGTGCAGCACCATTTTAGACTTTGCCAACAAAGATTTATACTTTAACCTATTTGTCAGCACACTATGTAATATGCCATCTTCAACGAAGATTGTGAACAGATATTTTAGCATGCAAAATACACAGCTCAAAGAGCCATTTTTTGTATTTATTTTCTGTGCTTGCTAATTTTTTGGAAGTAGTTAATTTTAATGCAAATACATTTTTCATTTTTTTCCCTAGCTCTGCTGTACTTCAGATAAGAAATGTTCATATACATTTCTAGTAGAGTACTGTTAAATTTGGACAAACAAAATTTTACCAATTAGAAGAAAATATCATATGTGGTATTATAAAAATGTTCTGTAATTAGAAATAGCAATTTATCAATAATTAAACTTTACAAGGAGACATCAGGACAAAGCCATACAAATTATAAATTAACTCTCTGGCTTTTCGGATAATCCATAATACTTGAGTATTAATATGACAATATTTAAGAAGGAGGATGATTAAAGAATAATGCTCTGATAGGCTGAAATGTCAGTGATACCAATTACATAATTTAAAATATTTATTAAAATTAAGTTATGTCGAGACGTTTATTGCTAATGTTAACTTTTATTTCTTTAATGTTGAAAAGTAATAAGGTAATAAAAAAACTTAGACCAACTGGTCCTTAAAATTTATATTGACTCTAATCCTATTCTCAAGCATCTCTTTTACCTCAGTCTTTAATTATATTTTGTTAATATCATTTATTTTTGCACGTAATTGTTTCATTGCTGACCACAGCAAAAGAACACATTCATAATTTTAAAAAGAATCTCAAATCCCATCTCACATATGAAACTTTCTCCAATTCCCCAATGTAGATAAAAGTTAATAATTTCCTTCCCAATTATTCTGCACCACTTGATTCATTCTTTATTCTAGAAATGATTACTTGTGATATAATTATTGGTTTTGGTGCATGTCTCCCCCATTGAATCAAATGATTTAAAGATGGAGTATTTTTCTTTGCACATCCAGAATCTGGAACAGTGTCAGAAACATGGTAGTTGACACAAACCCCAAATAATTACTACATCTAAATATTCTGCAACCCCCACCGCCACTCAAAATACACATAAAGAAGATATTATATGTTGTTTTTACCATATTTTTTTCTAAAGCTCTGAGCTCTGTAATTCATCCAGAAGCAATCTAATTTCTAATAGAGATATAAAGTGGCACTGACACTAAAGTCACTAGACATACTAGGCTGTCACTAGATGTACCAATTTGACAACTATGGTACTAAGTTTAATAAGTTTAGGCTGTATTGTTAAGTTGATTTCATAAACTCTTTCTGGGGAAGGCTGTGCAAATGTGGGACTACTGTTTTTCTTAGCTTATATTGCTTACAAAATTGTAATAACTGAATTGGACTCTAGTTTCCTGGATGGAGCAGAGTGTAGCCATAGCATAGCATAGGTTTCCTAATTTAATTTTGCTGTGTAAACCGCAGGCTAAATAGGATGTCAACTTCAGAATTCAGTTTAGTTGAAAAAAGGGTCATGGCATGGGAGTTAACTGATCGCTAATTCTTGAATTGAATAATTAAGTAATAAGTCATTACTGTTTCTTACTGTATGCCAAGGTCTCTAAAAGATACTGGATAATAGTGAATATCTTTACTTTTTCTTCCTTTTCTTTACCTTTTCACTTTTGTTTGTTTGTTTGTTTGTTTGTTTGTTTAGTAGATTCTTCCACATTCCTCCTGGGTCTTACCTCAGCTCAGTTCCTTCTCTTGAGTTGGCTATAGCAAAATAATCATTTTAATTTATGTTCATTTTTTTATTTAACAAAAATTAAAACATGATCAAACTAACATAATGGGAAGTCATTGTTTCCCTTAGAATTTTGAAAATAAATATATTACTTGGGTGTGTTAGGCTTATGCATTTAAATATTTGACAATTATTTTATTCACAAGCCAATTTCTCTTCTCAGCAAAAGACTGCTTTGCAATACTTTCTATTCCATCCCTTCCAAATTTTATCACCAAACTCATTATCGAGGACAGGTCTCTATCTCACATGTAATGGGTCCTCAATATATACTTCTGTGAACATATTCAAAATTGATTCTTATTGTCTGAGTATAGGTAAAAGTAGTAGGGTGTAAGCTGATGTTTGTAAATGTCCTGATAGAAATTTCCTTGGAGTCAGAGAGGACTAAACCAGGCTTAGGCACCTTTGATATCAAGGCTAAATCTTGAAAGATAATCAAAGCCAGAGTGCAAGGGTGTCAGTCTTCAGAAGAGTCACACTGAAGGGAGAAATCCTGCATCTATACACTTGAGTGGAGAAAAACCATGAGATCAGAGGTGTTTAGGACTCTAAGTAGCCCATTAGAATGACTGACAAACAAAACACCTCAGAAAGGTGACTCACTGGAATGAACACTGCTGTATCTAGCATTAATAATAGAATTTGGGATGAGTTAGACTGAAGATAAAGTGGTTAGGGAGCTGCTTTCTGACCTATTTGTTTCTATCTGATACATTGTGCACATGTGTTGTGGTTTGTAGCCAAACTGAGTGTTTTCGAACCAGGCAGACTCCAGCCGGGTTATATTCTTTCCCTCTCTCTCTCTCCCTCCCTCCTTCCTTCAATTTAAATCTCTGGATTTGTGATCTGAAATCTTTGTGGCTTGGATTTGGTCTTACTCTAACAACTAGTCAATTTCTCCTTTCTTTTCTATGTGCAGTCTTCTCATAGTTTATGTTAGATTTTTACAAAAATAGCTAACAACACTTATTATCTTTTATTTATACCCTTTGCTAGTGCCTTCTCACACTGACTCTGGGCTTGCCCATGTGACTTGCTGGCTGAAGGAATGTTAGCAAATGCGAAGGAAGCATATGTTTAAAGTTCTTGTACATTGGGGCTTTAGTGAACTAAAGAAATTGTTGTTTTGAGTGACTACGTTTAAAGTGATTTTTTTTTTCCAGCAAAAGCTATCCGACAGAGAAAGTGATACCATGATTTGGAATGTTTCCATAACAACAAAACAAAATATGTGGCAGTAGCTTTGGAACCATTCAGTGGTCAGAAGCTATAAGACATTTTGTGAAGTCTGGATATTGGCAAGTCAACTGTTAGTGGAGGATAGAAAGATTGTGACATGTGTTATGTAATATGAAACAGTTTATAAAACTATCACTGGCCATAATTTGGAAGATAAGAATTGTGGACTTTGGCAAAATTATTTTCAGGAGAACTGTTTCATATCATTTGCTTCTTTTATGATAATAGAAAAGAGAGATAAGCTAAAGAAGGGACTGATTAGTTTGCAAGAAGAATTTGTATAGAATATAGAGGAGCCAGGATGTGTTGAACTATTTTCATTTGTAGTCTCTCAACCAGTAAAAGAGTCTCAAAGTAAACTAAAACTTGAACGTGATTTTAAAATTCAGAGCGCTTTCAGTAAAACATGGACTCTGCATCAAGAGCAAATCAAGGGTATGACTAAAAGACCCTTTGTTAGGACTTACCAAAAATTTAAGGTGATGTCTAGTGGACTCTCACAGCTGGGTGAAAGGGCTTCAAAGACTCTAAATAGCATTGCCTAATAGTAGCTTAGCAAGTTGCCCAAAGTAGACAGGAGACTCTTGAAAGTAATTGTGGGTATGGACTTTGGTAAAAGATGGATAGAAAGCTATCTATTTTTGAAAAGAGTTTTATCAGCAAAAGAGCTGCCAACTTAGATTAAATGAAACTAAGTCACTTTGAATAAAAAAGAGGCCTCTGGACCCCCAAATTTCTATTGGAAGTAGATTTAGAAAGGTACTCAGTTGCCATCTTGGGCCATTGATTTTTTTATGAAAAAAGGAGAATGTCTCAGAGGGAGGAGCCAAATGCCCAGAGAGCAGAGCTAAGAATTATGGAGAAGAAATTGCTTATAAAATGGCTGCTAAAATTCCTATTCCATCAGTGCCTCTTGGCAGTGTCTCCCACACAGCCTCGGGCTTTGTCATGTGACTTCCTTGAGTGAATGGGGGAATTAATAAACTTCATTTAGTGGCCAGCTAATTTGATGAGCAAAGCGTGGCCCAGTCACCCCAGTCCTCCATTCCTCAGCCAACCACTAGACATCTGAGTGAGGCTCTACTAGAATATCGAGTCATAAAGTCATCTACCCTCCTAACCAAATAACATGAATCAACCAGGCAAGTCACAGAATTTTGAGCAAATAAATGGTTATTGTGTGAACCACTACATTTTGGGGTGACTTGTTATACAAAATAAACTAAGTGATGCATACCTTGTCTAAAGCATTTATCATATTATATTTCGATTATCTGCTTAGAGGTCTGTGTCTATTACTGTACCATCATCACCATGCTGTAATAAGTCATGCCTCAGTCACCTTTTTATCCCAAAACACCTGGTATAGTGTCTTGGAGATGATTAGGAGGGTAAGTGTGATTGCCCCCGAAAAATATAAAATTAATTGTCATTTCCTTAATTAAAATTCTAAGCTCTTTGAGAGTATATAGCAGGTATTCATAAATATTTTTTAAAATGAAAGTTAGTCATTTAACATACCTCTTTGTTGCCAGATTAATAATTCTCTTTCATCTCTCTCCCTTATTTTTAACTTATTGAATTCACACATTAATTCATGAAAAATGTATTAACACCTAATATATGTTTGGTATTTTATGTATTAACATTCCAGCAATAGAAACAAGATTTAAAGCAAATGCAAGTAGAAATACAAAAACAAGCATTACCAATGCAATAATGAGCATACATACTGAGTACGCTGACCAGCACAAAGGAGCACATCCCATCCAGGAAGGAGGGCAAGGAGGCACTTCAACAGTGCTCAGTGTTGCATTAGAAAGCTATAATTAAGGGGAAGAAAGGCAAGAGGAGAAGCAGTCCTGGCAAAAGAAGCAACATGAATAGATTCAGAGTGACAGGAAACTGTTAGGCACGTGAGCGTATAAGGGACTTTGTATGATTGGACTGTAGAGTGTGAGGGTTCAAGTGCCACACTTGCCTAAAGAAATGAGGTGAAGACAGGTTTAACCAATCCTACTCCTGAGACCAAGGGGCTGTGAATGCTCCAAAAGGGGTGTACTTGGAGGGTTACAAGCAGAGATGAGCCACGGTAAAATGTTTGTGTTGGATCAAATAGTCTCAAAGCAGTAAAATATGGCAGTGTTCATATTGTTTCCCATTCATCCTGATGTAAATGCTACAACATATGGGAAAAGTATTATGGGTTTTGTTGCCTTTTCTGGATGAGAAACAAAGATTAAAATTTTTATGCATGCACATCAATTCAACATTGTTCTCTTGGAATCTAAGTTTCTTGGGAGAAGGGAAGGTAGTTTTCTTGATGAATTACCCTTGTCAAATGCTTAATACCATCCTGTGCACCCAGTGACTTCTTAATTGAAATTAGTCAATGCTCACGAAGTAGTAGTCAGTAAATGTATATTCTAAATGCAACCTGTTTTTCTGCTTACTTTTCAGACATGGAGAGTGTTTAAAATGCATAGATTTTTAGAAGTTCAGTTGTGATAGAAAATTCTCAATTTTAAACTGCATTTGAAAGGGACATAATCCATGACTCTCTTAAAGGTTATTTCTAGAGCTCAGATTGAAGGAATTTATTGTGCTTTTTGTTTGTAGTGTCCTTATTTTGTTTAAGCACGGTCTTCACTGTCTTCCACTTTCTATTTCTCTTTCTTCTGAAAAATTCAATCTTGAATGTGCTGAATGAAATTAATAGTTTACTAAAACTGAAATGTTAGAAGAGGTAGTAGAAGTTCTCTGTTGCTGCAGCCAGATAAGGAGAGCACTTGCTTTCACATGTGACTAACTACACACTCCACACAAAGAAAGTGATTTCAAAAGGAGGACTACAAACCTTATCTCTCTATGAATGGAAACACCTAGCCATTAGTAGTGATTTGGAATAGATACTCCTGCTAAACAGACTCTCAGATATCACTTTTCCGCTACTGCAAAAGCTTTTTTGTTCTTCATCAATTTAATAAAGCTAAGTTCACATGTGCTGAAGTATTGTTATACAAGCCAGATAACGAAGTATAAAACTAGCATATTTTAATTAAAATCTCACCATCTTGGGTTCAGCTTTATACTTACCAACTGTCCGTGTATGCACTGCCAATATTCAAGAATGAAGGAAAGAAAAGAGAGAGAAATTTTCAGGTAACCAGGAAGAAAATATTTGTAGGACCAAAGGTGGGACCTGTTAGTAGAAGGGTGAAGCCCTCGTGACATATGAACAATCGAGACTACAGACTAAGATAAGGGTCAGAAGTCCTGGGGTTGAATCTTAGAAGCAGGCTCAAGGAAATTTGTCCCTGATTTAGTATGACATCAGGGCCAAATAAACAGGAAATGTTTTTGTATCTTGTGACAGCTCTACTAATTATTTTGACAATGATGCTAGATACATAAATGAAGAAACGCATTTATTAGGTCAATGTTGTTGATAATGTTCAGATCTTCTATATCTTTACTGACTTGTTTGCATAGTTCTAAAATTTTTGAGGCCATTAAAATCTACAATCATTAATATAGGTTTGTCTATTTTTTCCCTTTAATTTTTGTCAATTTTAGCTTCACGAACTTTGGATTTTTGTTGTTAGCTATATACCCATTTATAATTGTCTTTCTTATAAATCAACTCTTTCATTATTATGAATTATTTCTTTTTATCTCTAATAATGATCTTTGTTGATATTTTTCACTTTAACTGGTTTTAATGTACACATTCTGACCTTAAATTTACTGTTTGTATCATATAACTTTCCAATGTATCTATGGCTTTGCACAGAGCAACTATGTGCTAGAGATTAAAACAAAAATCTGTTTTCCTTTATTTGAAAATATCTCTTTCCTTCTTCATTTTTGAAGACGATTTTGTAGCATTTTGGGCTGATAACTTTTCTTTCAGCACTCACTTTAAAGATGTTGATTCACTCTCTTTTGGTCTTTATTGTTTTTCATAAGAATTCTACAACCATTTGAATAATTCTTCTTAGATATTTAATATGTGTATTTTCTCTAATGGCTTTCAAGATTTTCTCTTTATCATTGCTTTTCAAAAGTTTATCATGTAACCAGGCATTGTATTTTTTGTATTTATTCTGTTGACTTTTTCTGAAGTTTTCAAATATGTAAATTCATATTATTCACCCTAGCAATTTGCAGGTTGGAGTATAAATTGCAAAGTTATCCTCTGTCTGAAGAGCAGTTGGAAGAATGGAGATTTTTAAAAATCTGTAGATAAGAACTGGGGAGACCAGAAGAAAGTGACTGATTTCAAACATTAAAGACTATTACAGAGAAGAATTAAACTTCTCTGTAGTGCCAGTGGGTAGAATTAAAATATAAAATATACAAGGGGAGGTATTTTAACTTTGAAAATAGAACTTTTCATACATCAAAACTCTTTGAATATAGAGTAGGCATCCCAAATGGAAGTGAGTTCCCTATCAGAATAATAAAAAGACATTACCGTTTTTCAGTGAGGATATTGTAGGAAGAACTCAAATATCAGATGCATGGTGAGAATGGATGACTTTTTATCTTTCCCAAATGTGATATTCTTATGATATTTAGGTTTTGAACCGTGTGGGAAATCAGAAAAGGGTTTGAGGAATAGAGAGAAAATGATCGTCAGAAATTATGTTACAGAGTAAGTTTCTGGAACAAATGGTTGAAAAAACTTAACTATTTTCATGTTCTCATTTGTTATAAACTAAAATGTATTATTTATATATCCTGTGCAGCTCCCTTTACTAAACGATGTAAAAATCTTGCCAAATCCATTTTGCATAAAATGAATAACCTGAAGAGTGGAAACGCTCTGTTGATTCACCCACTCCAGCTGGTGTCGTCTAGTAGAAACATGGCCAGCCCTGGAACAGCAGAGCCTGACAGACAGGGCTCCCAGGTGCTGTCAGCCTGTGGGCAATAGAATGAGGACGTGGCAAATCTAAGGCTTTCTGTTGCTTTCACATCTGCTCTATTAGCATGATATCAGAAGCAAGTCACAGAAAATCCAACTAAACAATAGAGGTACAGTAGTCCTCACTTTTCCGCAGTGGACATGTTCCAAGGCCCGCAGTGGATGCCTAAAACCACAGATAGTACTGAACGCTACACATACTATATTTATTCCAATACGTATGTACATCTGATAAATTTAATTAATAAATTAGGCACAAGATATTAACAATAATAACTAATAATAAAATAGAACAATTATAACAGTATACTGTAATAAAAGTTATGTGAATAGGGAGGGTATATCTCTCTCTCATAATCAATCTGATAGCCAAGAAGGCCACTAAGTGACTAATGGGTGGCTACCATATACAGAGTGGAGATGCTGGGCAGGATGGAGTGGGAACATGAGATCTCATCATGCTGTTCAGAATGGCGTGCAATTTCAAACTTGTAAATTGTTTATTTCTGGAATTTTTCATAATATTTTCAGACCACGGTTGCCTGCTGCTAACTTAAACTGGAGAAAGAGAAACCACGGATAAGGGGGAACGACAGTATTTACTACCATGCACAGCACGAAACCCAGAATCAGGCAGTTACAAGTTTCACAGATTCAGTGGCCAATGCTGTCAGGTAACCAGGTTTAATTTTTTTTGACTTTTCCTTTATAGCTGTAACCTGGCTAAATAGCACAAACAACCCTATGAGTTGGCTGAAGTGGCTGTGCAGATTTCAGACATTGTGCTCACATGATAATGTCTAAAGACAAAAAGGAGTGTGAAAACCTGTCTCAGTCTTGTATTACTTAACAAGACAGAGTAAAACTTTCCCAGAAGCCCACAGCAGATTTATGTGGCAACAGACAGCTCATTGGCCATTACCCTGGTCTACCGGATGCCTTCTCTTCAAGCAGCAGCTTCTCCTTGGGCAGGAAACAGGCTAATAAAGCTGTGCAGTCTCTAAGGAGGGCATAGACCACACATATCTGCTTCGGATATGGCTAAGGAGGATAAGGGATGATGAACAAGAACTATGAGAGGTTTGGGCTAAACACCACAGAAAACGATGGATAAGGACTTTCTTCCAGAGAGAAGGATCAGTGTCTACTCAAGGTACAGTCATTTCTGCTATGTCATAACATACACATTCCCAAAATCCATTGCACTATGCCAAATCCTGCAAAACAAAACAAAACAAAACAAAACAAAACAAAACAAAACAAAACAAAAACTACAGGGCTCATGGAGAAAAGGGGCTAGGATACAACACTCAAAAACTTTGCCAGTGACATATAAAAATAAAATGATAGGAACCTAATAAAAATGGCAGCACAGTTTTACACATATCAGATGGTTAAGGAATACATAAATACTGCAGTGAATTCGTCACTTTACTGTGAAAAAGACCCACAGTGCACTTATATAAGTGGGTGCTGGAAGGGTTGCAGCTTGTGAGTTGCTGTGAAGAGGTTGAAGAAGGTTACCTGAAATCGGACAGGAAGTTCTAACGTCAGATGCGCATGGGTGTGACACAACATGCGGTGAACCATGTTAGCTGGTGATATTCTGAGGTGAGTACATGTGCATGCGTGTGTGTGCGTGCTTACTCATCTTTATGCAGCTAGGTATGCTTTTCTGTGTTCATCTAGTGTTTCTTGTTGACAATAATATGCATAAGCACACATGAAATTAGTGTTATATTCAGATTGTTTCCTAATATGTCAATTATGTTGGAACAAGATCACATTATAAAAACAAGAACTATAGCAGAACTGACTATATTCATAGAATAAAGCATATTTTCTCTCCATCGAACTAAAGATGTTTCCTGGCAATATATTTAAATAAAACCTTTCCCGTTTGATAATCTAACAATTTAAAAAAACATCCCCCTCAAAAAATTTGTGTAAAAGCCATAATATTAATAAATTGGATGCATATTCTGAGATTCAATTTTATGTGTTTGTGTGACATTGCTGTAATACATTTCTTGCTTCAGTAAAAATAGGATTAGGAGTACTGGCTGAGCATTCTACAAATCCAGTTTAAATCAAGACTTATAATGCTGATCCTGTGTGCTTAAAATGCAACTTTGTGCTAATTATTTTTTTTCTGCAAACAAATTAACCACACCACAGAGTAGAAAAAAAATCAATCGTTAGCAACATGCAGTCTGTACAGAAAGAGGCAAATGTCATTACTGAAAAATTTAGAGTAAATTTATAAAGGAATTACAACATAAGGAAAAAGAGATTAAGTCTGTCTTGAACTTTCCCTTGAATCTCATAAAAGGAAAGCACTTAAAGATTTTTGTCCTTTTAAGAAGGGTGTGCCCTGTGACCATTTTCTTGACTCCTATCTTTATACCCAAACTTAAGTTCATGTTCTTTGCCCACCAATTCCTCCTTCTTTAAGTCACTCTGCTCTTATTTCATGCTCCTTTGCACTGCAGAATTTCGCTTTCTCCCACAAGAATGGACCCGTACCACTCACTCTGCCATAAAGCCCGGGAAGTCAGGCAGATTCGGCCCCCAAACTTTGCAGAAAAACTGAGGTGGAGCGGAGACAGTCTGCTGGGGGATGGTTGTGGGGAGGGGTTTTTTTCAATCCTATGTGCAAAGATGGTCATTGGTTCTCAAATCTAAACATCATTTTTGATAGATAGTCTACCAGTGTGCTACTCTCAATGTACCTATTCTACCAAGGAGAGATATTCATTTATTTTCCCCTGAAAGCAGGATGAAAAAACACTTATGATGAGCTTAGCAATGCCTCTCCTACTATTATGCACAAAAATATTTTCTTTCCTTGTTTTTTTTTTGGGGGGGGGCGTGGCAGAGAGTGGGTGACAAGGAGAGGAGGAAGGGAGCTGCGAGAATTGAGTCTTTAATGGCTGCTATCTCTGGCTTTCCAAGGCTTTCAGTTTCAATTATGTTGTTAGGATTCACAGTCTTCCTCTGATAAAAGGCAAGCAGTTTGAATATGTTACTTCAAGTACTTAAATTAACGAAGACTAAAAGTCTGTAGTACTTCGTGGTCTGTAAACCCTTAAAGGATACATTTAAGATTTTCAAGTGATTAGAGAGATCTTTTTAATGCCTATCAGATCCTATTTTTTTTCCCCATTAATTTAGTGGGAAGATATTGCATTTCAGGATAGAATACTTTTAAATATCAATTAAGGAGATATGTGGTTAAAAGTCCAATCAATATAAATGTCTTGCATAAAAATAATAACCTCTTACATTTTCTCTATAATCATAGCCTCTGATTATTAACTTCCAATGAGAAAATGTAATTTTTAATGACAAGAAGCATTATCATAGATACAGAGATATTTGATAATGAATGATCTAACCCATCAGGTATCTATAACAATTCTGGCTTGTACATACTTCAAAATTTGGCCTTAAACTATAAGGCAAACTTGACAGGAGTAAAGGGGAGAAATGTATATCGAAATTCATAATGGTGATTTTAGCATTCTGCTCCCAGTTCCTGATGGAATAAGAAGGGGAAAAAATGAGTCTGGCTATGAAAGAGTTTTGTTTTGTTTTGTTTTATTTAAGGGAAAAATTATTTGTCAAGATCATGGCTAAGTTGGGGGGTACAAAGGACATTTTTGAGATTCTAATGAATGTTATACGTGCAGACATAGGTGGCAGTTACAGGACTATTCACTCTGTGTTAATTTATTGAGCTGTGTCCTTATAATTGGTGCTGTTTTTTTTGTGAATATTTTGTATCAAGTAAAAAATTAATTTTTTCAAAAGAGAAACTTTCCCTCCAAAATTTTCCTTCCCTTACTTAAATATGCTTACACAAATACAAATATTTTTGTTTTCTTTGATCATATACAGGAGAAAAGCAGCTTTTATTGATCGTATACTGTATACATGGAGGCAAGAACTGGGTTTGTTTTCCTCTGGCCAAAGGTATTTGGATTCCAAAAATGAAATTTGAAAGGAAAGAAAATTCTTACCTGTCAATCATCTCCTCCCACAGTTCAGTTGTGAAAAATAATTTGGAGGAAAAAAAAAGACGGTGAGTAAATTGTATATTTGTTTTTCATGGACAAATTGAAGATTCTGAATGTAGAAATCACAACTTCAAAAGCTTTGGTAAGAATAAGAAATGTAATCTTCATTTGTCGGTAGAAAAATAAAAATTAAATATCAATAATTCAAATGTCAATAATCTGCAGTAACAGTGACAATAATAGCTAATATTTTTGAACATTTATCATATTTCATGTACTGTATAGATTATCTGTAGCTGCATAACAATATTACCACAGATTTAGCAGATTAAATCAGCATACATGGATAATCTCGTTTTCTGGGGGTCAGAGCCTGGGGATGGTATAATCAGGTTTTTCATGGTCTCCAAAATCCACAGTCAAGGTGTCAGTTAGGCCATGGGCTCTTCTGAGGATTAACTCAGGAAAGATAAGATTCCAAGCTCATGTGATTGTTGGCATCATTCAATTCCCCATGGACTGACAAAGTGAAGGCCTCAGTTTCTCACTGAACATTTGGCTGGAGGTCACCTTCAGTTTTTTGCTATGTGGTCTTTCCAATACAGCCACTTGTTTCTTCAAAGCCAGCAAGGGAGCGTTTCCTCTCAAGATGGATGTTACAGTCTTTTTTTTTTTTTTTTTTTTTTAGGTGAAGCAACCCTTGGTTGACCTCACAGATTGCAAAGACTTTGTCATCTTACAGTCCTTTATTTTTTATTTTTTACGCCTACAGCATCTGGTCTTCCTAGGTGGTCTCCCATCCAAGTACTAACCAGACCTGACCCTGCTTAGTTTCCGAGATCAGACAGGATTGGACTTGATGTTACAGTCTTATATAATGTAATCATATACATGTAAACATATATTCTCATCACCTTTGCTATACTCAGTTGGTCAGAAACAAATCACAGGTTCTACTCTCACTAAAGGAGAGGATGCCGTACAAGGCCGTGAATGCCTTGGTGGGCATTATGGGAGCTAACTTAGAGTATGTCCTCCATGTATACAATGCATATTTACATGGGTTATCTCATTTATTCCTCACAATAACTCTATAATGGAAGTAACTAAATGCCGCTGTTTTACAGATGAGGAAACTGTGGCCTTAGCTAAGAAGGTTAAATAACCTGTCCATCTATATATATTAGAGTTATGATTCAAATAGAGGCATCTAGAAATTAAGTTTGCATGTCTTTATTGAGTTAAGACTTAAATTTCATAATTAGTAAAAATTTCATAATAAAGTATACTCCAAATCAGGAAAATCTTTTTAATTACTTTAGAAAAAATATATCTTAATAGATCATTAATATAATCATTCCACATTATTCTTACCTAGTCAAACAAGTAGTATAACTGCTCTCAAGATTAAAATATAAAATTAAACCTGAAATGATCTTTTCTTGGATTAATTGTACTATATTAATGAAAAATACAGATTTCCAGTATTTATTCATATATTTGTATTGGTTATGAGAATGTATATTTTATTGATACAGTTCCACATATCAAAGATACATTTAAACCCAGAGATTGAATTTAATTAAAATTTTTACTAACCTTTTTTCAGCACACTTTTGAATTATTTTTTTTTTATCACATTTCTAAAAAGAAAATGAGATAAAGAGAAATAACTTGATCCTAAGCATTTCATTACTAATTTCCTGTAAGTGATCTTTAAAGGGAAGCCATGTTGCATATAGGTCATTGCAATCATGAGGAGTGAATTCTTACCATGCTATTGATTTGAGTTCTATGAAATATGATGTAAACAACAGAAAGTGAGGCCTTTGGAAACTAAATAACATTGAAAAACACTCGATTTGTCAAGACACAGCACTCATTACTGGACAATTGGCAGTATTTTGCCCAAATAAACAGAGTTGTGACCACTATCTCTAACTCTCTCTCTCTCTCTCTCTCTCTCTCTCTCTCTCTCTCTCTCTCTCTTTATATATATATATAACTCACAGTGAAGGATTGTCTCTCTCTCTCTCTCTCTTTATATATATATATATATATATATATATATATATATATATATATATATATATATAACTCTCTCACAGTGAAGGATTGTCTATTTAAATATTTTTGGAAAATATTTTATAATAAACAGCATTACAAAAAATCTGTATTATGTCAAGCAGTGAGTAACAACTTATGTATCATTGAAAATAAACTTCGGATCAGTTGAACAATTTTCTCAAGTGTACACAGCAAGTAAAAAGCAGAGCCAGGATTTAAACCCTGGCAATTGGGCCCAATAAAACCTTCACCAAGGTCTTCCCGACTCTGCTGCTGATTAGTATCAACTGGATAGCTTTGAAAAAATATGCTTTGGCTGTGTATGAGACTAATTATATCACAATCCCAGGGTTTAGAACTTGGGCATTTATAAATACTTTTAAAGTACTTTGGAGGATTCTAATTTACTACGAGGGTCGAAAGGAATGGTCTTATGTTATATATTGTCTTACTTATACCACTAAATTTTAGTGTACCACCAAATTTTCTGTACTACGTCTTCTCTTCTCCTCTTCTATTATTTCTGTGTTTTAAATTTTATACTCAAGAGGACAGAAATATTATGTATTTGGGTACCATATTTATTCAGATTAAGCCACAGACACAAATTCTCATGGAAACCTATACACCATAAACAGGTAACAGAATGTGCTTTTTTCTTTTTTAAGCAGTATCTTTTTAGTTTTGATTAACTTAGTTGTGTGTCCTTCCTGTTACTTAAAGGAAATATTTCATTTCTCCTGGAGTCTGAATTCATGCTAGTAACATGAATATTTTCCTAGCCCCAGTGCTCATGTGCTTTACTAAATGTTTTAATGCTTCACAAAACAGGGATTTAAACTGGCCAAATCATTTTGGAATTAAGCCCAATTTCATCATTAGTTCAAATAGCACAAACTGCAATTTTAGGGCATCTTTAAGTTGTATAGCTCATTTCTGAGCATTAGATAAAAAGATTTTCCTGGCCTTCTGATAAGATTTTCACATTGCTTTTATACAAGAAAACTCTAGGCTTACATCATGGAAATAGTGGATTTTTGTCATTGGTATTGAAGAAACTAAGGACCAAGTTTGCCTAATTAATTAACTTCAGATATAAATAAACTAACGTATCAGGTATAAGGTACTTTCAATATATCTCATTTATTTCTCACAAACATTTTATTCCTGTTTTCCAAAGGCTTTGTTTTTATTTTATGAATGAGAAAACACAGATTCCCCTTGCTGTTAAGTGACAGAGCTCAGATATATCTGGACAGAGATATTTGGAATAGTATAAGCTATACTTAAAATTATAGATATTTTCAAATTCCTATTTTAAAATTTGGCTTATGTCTTCAGATCAAGATATATTTCATTAAGTATACAGTCTAAGAAAAATACTTTTTAAAACTATGTTATGCATAAAGGAAGACTGTGGAGAAAAGTTAATTTTGAGAATTGAAACTATATAGACCTGTTCTATGAAAAATGTTCTCCTCTGCCCCTAAAGACGCTGAGACACAGCCATACTGGAAAAGGATTTTGAGAACAAGAACAAGAAGTCTGAAAGAGTCTATCTGAGGAAGTACAGTTTGGAAAGTTCTAGAGAAGTAAGGTTACGAATACTAACTTTCTGATACACAGGTGTTGGCATGATTGAAATAATTACTTATGATAACATGAAAATCATCCCACAGTACTAAATTTGGCCATGACTAATTTTTGTTCGTTATGATTATTTGATTACAAGGAGGTCAAATTGCACAGCATACTTATTCTGAAACTACTCCCTAAAAGATGGAGAATTGAAAAATCTTTAAAAATAGATTTGAATCATAATCTCCTACATGAAAGGGAAGAGATAACCTCACTTTATCTCAATTTTCCATAGTTAGCTTGAGAGTCTTATACAGAATATGACTAAAAAGTATGGCAGTAATTAGGGTATCATTAAGGCAAATTCAGTTAACCAGGTATCATTTGCAGGTAAACAAAGTGTGGTTTTAACATATAATCTCAAGGAATATGATGGTAAAAAAAAAATAATGCCAAGTTCTGTATAATCTGTCCAAGTATTTGTTAATGCAGAGGGGAAATACAATCAGTGAAAAGTGCATTGTTTTGAAAGTTTTTAAAAGCTGAAGAGAAAAGATTGACCTAAATGAACTCTAGTTAAACCCCAATAAAGAAAATATTTTTATCTGCATTAAAGTCAACCTCAGCTCTGCTGTTTGATCATGTCTTATCATATCTAAATCTTGTAACCTTGTCTTCAGTTCATCTTCCTCAGTATTGCTGAGAAAGTGAAGGGATAATTTTGTTTCATATGTAACTAGTAGATTTTAATGTTGGTAAAGAGGTTGCAGTTCACCTTTGAACAACACGAGTTTGAACCGAACCGTGCAGGTCCATTTACACTGGGATTTGTTTCAGTAACTCCCTGCACTGTTTTTGATCTGCAGTTAGGAGTCCGGGGGTACAGAGGGCCAGCTGTAGGTCTTAATCTACATCATTTTATATTGGGGAACTTGAGCATTTTCAGACTTTGGTATCTGCGGGGAGGTCCTAGAAACAACCCTCTCCCGCCCCTCTCCTTCATGCAGATACAGAGGGACAACTTAAAGTTTGGGGGAGTCAAAAGTTATATGCATTTTCAACTGTGTGCAGGAGTTGTTCAAGGATCAGCTGTAATTGCACTATTTAGATGATAGTGACTTGTCAGTTTTATGCATAATTTTTGTTAGAAAACTGGACTAAAGTGTGGTTGCTAAAAAAATGACAGTAAATTACTGGGTTACATGTTCAAGTAAGTGATATGTATTTTCTTTGTTGCAAGTGACATAAATGGAACTCAAACCAGTTTTAAACTTATTGAGACTTCTTTTATTGGATCAACATATGTGTTTTTTGGTGTATATTCTAAATATACTTTAATATGTATTTGAACTCTGTTCTACAAGTGTCAATAAAGACAGATTGGTTAATATTGTTTAAATCTCTGTAAGTTTATTGGTTTTCTCTCATTTTATAAGTACTGAGAAGGTTGATCTAGGCAAGTTATATTTGTGTATTTTTCTTCTTCATTCTTTTAGTTTTGCTTCATGTATTTGGAAGTCTTTTTGAAACATATTAAGTACATATGAATTTAGGATTATCATGACTTCTTGATAAATAGAACCCTTTATCTTTGTTTTAGAAGTTACTCTTTGTTTATGTTATTTATTTATTTATTTTTGTACTGAAGCCTGCTTTGTTTGATATTAGTTTTCATTAAATTTGAAAAACTTTCAGTATCATTTCTTCAAATATTTTTGCTGTCTCTCCTCTTGATGTTGCTTCACAGGTCACTGGGTCACTCTGCATATTCAGTCTTTTTTTCAATTTCTCCTTTTGGCTAGTTTTGGTTGCTTTACTTTCAAATTCATTGTTCTTTATTTTTTTCCCAGCATAGTCTAATTTGCAGGTTATTTCATGTAGTGAATTTTTTTATTTCAGATACTACATTTTTCATATCCAAAAGTTGCCTTTTTCATATATTCCATTTCTCTCTTAATTATAACAATAAGATGTTTCCATTTACATCCCTGAGCATGGATGTAATATACTTAAAATAGCTATCTTAATGTGCTTGTCTGCTAGTTCTATCATATTTGCCATTTCTGTGTCTGTTTCTATTAATTGGTTTTTCTCCTGGTTATAAGCCCCATCTTCTTTGTCTATTTTACCTAAATTGCTGGATGATTTTTGTGATTTTTACACTGTAAAGTGCCTGATATTTTTGTTGTGTGCCTTCGAATGGTGTTGGAATTTGTTCTGGTAGGTAGCTGAATAACTTGTGGGAGAGTTTGATTCATTTAAGGCTTGCTTTTAAACTTTTTTAGGGTACTTTTTCTAGCTTATCTAGAGTGTCCTCTACCTCTACCCTTGGGATTATTTAGCCCTGTTTCTAAGACATGACCATTTGGGGATCTCTATTGATTTACTCTAGTGAGTCCTCTCGACTCTGCCTGGTTGTAACTCAAATGATTCTCAGCCACTGAACATGAGCTCTAGAGAATTTTCATCTTACATTTCTCTGGTAATTGTTCTCCGCAAGGGAGTTATTCTATTTATAGTCTCATTCTATGCAAGCACAAGATTGGTATTCAATCAAGGACCCAAGGAAACTTAATGCCAATTTTGTAACTCTTCCACTGCAAAATTCCTGTTTTTCTGATGTTCTATCTCATAAATTCTTGACCTCCGCAAACTCTGATCACTGTTTCCTCCACTTAGTGAGACCAATGGGCTATGTTTAGAGTTCCAGTCCCCCTGCTGCAGTCGCGAATTTTTCTCTGAGAGGAAAGCTGTTAGGATCATAGTGCTCATCTAATTTGTTTACTTTTCATCAGAGACCACACTCCTGTACTGTGTAGTTTCTATTATGTGAATATAGTTGTTTCCTATATTTTGTTCTATTTTCTAGTTGTTTATAGCAAGAGGGTAATTCCAAACTCTGTTGCTTTCGCATGTAAGCAGAAAAGCTGCTGTCAGTAATTTTGAAAATACCATTTCTTCTATGATTTTTTTTTTTATTCCTTATAAGTCCTAAATATGCAATTAGGGAAGTTTTTTTCCCTCTTAACACAAAAGATGCTCACGTCCACTTGTCATAAAAACTTGCTTGAATGCAGTTCATTATGCAGATGATTTCCTACAGTTATCCTCATCGTGAAACAATATAATTGCTCAGTGGAATAGATGGAATTATTTATTTGGATTTTTTTTTCATTATCATACTTGTCATACAGCTGGAAAAATTCATTTTTTTTTAGCAATTTGTGTAGTTTATAAAGTTTGTGATTCTTTCTGTTATTTTGTAAGAAAAAAATGAAAGCTTTATCCTTCTGATTAGATTACTTTTAGTATTCTAGGGAAAAAACAAAATTTCCTAAGTCTTCCTTTAAATCTGGGAATTTCAATCCATATATTTATTTTTTCATGAGTATGTTTTCTTTGTGAAATGTTAACTTTATGTTTTAATAGTTCCTATATTAGGATAGGAATGCTAGAAACTCCAATTTTATGGAAAATTAGAAAACTCAATTTTAAATATTCACTTGAATAGTAACTTTTTCTTTATATTTGACATTTTAAATTGTGTGATATAGATAGAAACAGATAGATAGATAGATAGATAGATAGATAGATAGATAGATGGAGATGGATAGATAGATAGAAAGAAGCATGGACAGATGGATAGTTAAGTTTTCTGTGTTAGTGACACATAAATTTGAACTAATGAAATTATTTTATGGTAATTCAAATGAAATAAGCACCCTAATAGTGGTGAGATTTCCCAAAACAGTGAGCAACTTTTAGTACAGTTAAGACCATAAACAAATTACAGTATCCCCTCAATTCATATGTCTCGTACTCTCTGTGTGCTGCTCCTATTTTGCTAAACTGATACCTCTCTTTCAGTCTATATTTATAGCCTTATGGGGAAGTTCTCTATAACGATATGATAATATATGAGCTTAATTCCCAAAGTATTCTGCATGATAATCTGGCTCCATCCAGAAGTGATATGCTGTAGCATTCACCAGCTAAGGGGTGGTCCTGAGAGTCAGCCTAGAAGGAATTACTTAAAGTTGGGATGTCTGGTTTTCACTAGTTCTTCTGGAAGAAGAGATGGCCAGAGGCATGAACGTATATACACTTATGAACCATTTCTAATGGATTTTTGAAGGGATTAGAGGCATGGTGATAAGAAGGCTTGCAGAAGGAAGGTATCAATAGATATCTCAGAAAGGGCCTAGAGCGAGAATATTTGTGAACCAAGTGAATGCTTGCTCAGAGACCGAAAGCACCCAATAATCAGGTGGATAAGATGATCCGCTCTGCAAAATGCTTGCTTATCGGGCTCATGAACAGAATGCCAACAGTGATAGGGATGAAGATTATTCATGGACTCAACAACATGGGCACTCTTTGCAAAACATTATACCGTCAAAGCCCAAAACCACATCCCAAACCCATATTCAAAAGAAATAAAAAAACCCAGCTCTTTCACAATTAAAATAACAACTTTAAGGATGTTCTTAGTGAATTTCATCATCTCCCCTACCTACAAATGTATCTGTATCAACCTTCTTCCTCCTGTTTCCCCTCTAGACTCAGATTAAAAGCTGTGTATCTAGTTTAGGGTTAATACCTGCTCTTAGCTCTTGAACTTATCTTGTTCTATTTTATTTGAGGCCTGGCTTCATCTATTATTTCTTTGCCCTTTCTATAGGTCCTTCACAGCCATGATCAAGTTCCACCTATAAAACCCTCTCTTGACACTGCCCACCCCCTCCAGCCACCAATCAATATTTCTCTTTTCATACCCAGCTAAGTCCCTTGACACAGTGGTCTAATTTGGCTGTCCCCATTTCTCGAGTCTTCTTTATCTGGAAATCTAAGGGTCATTCTTTGAACCTATTCTTATTAGATTAGAACCACATAGCACTGAGTAATTATTGATGCTAGAATAATAATTTCTGGTTGGAAATGTGTTGGGGTATCTCAGATTAATTTTAAAAATCCCATGGTATTTGCTTTCATTTCAAGGCTAAGAAACTAAGCCCAGTAAACTATATTAACCTATGAATAAGTTTGGGTAAACTTGTCTCTCCTAGAGACCCTACAAAATATATACTGTTTCTGCTAGGAATGATTTTCATTAAGCTGTGAAGCTGGGACCCCTCACCAAGCCATGCGAGAGTTAACAGACCTGATTTACTCAGTCGGCTTCGTAGGCGGTGGCTCCATATATAAAGCAAAATTGTAATTTCTTAGTATTGGGCCTTTCATACCTGAATAAATGAGAATCATTCTCAAATACTGTACTTTATAATGGCTTATCTTGCACAGACTATTTGTCCAGTTGTGCCATGGTAAAATGTAGGGCAGATTATTATTTAATCTATGCAAGTAAATGCATTGCCTTGAAAAGTAAAGAGACTCAGTCAAAATATTTATTATTGAATTCTGAGAGATCAGTAAAAATCAGATACATTTGAAAATATATTTTATTTTACATAGTATAATTTAAAGTTTGGTTTACAAATGCATAGTCTTCTAAATTGAGGGCTAAGAGGAAAAAAACTAGGCCTCCACATATATTCCTTAAAAGACAAAAACAGTTTAAACATAAAATCAACAATATTACAAATAAATAATCAAATTCAAATGTCCTTTATCAGTTCTTTTAGTCCCATGCAATTAATTTCTGATCCCTGGATCTTGGGTCAGGCCTCTGCTTTCATGCAGGTGTCTGCTTCTGGACTAAAAAGAGCAGGGGAAATCCTGACTCAGTTCCCCCGCACAACCTCAAATGCACACAAGGCAAGTCGTCCTGGAAAACTGACTACAAGAGTTTATTCTTTGAAGTACCAGTTGTTGAATATCTGTTACAGCTCTCTCCTTGAGGCTCTGAGACTGTTTTTCTTGACTGTAGACAAAAATTCTGATCTGAACACATAGCAGGGCTATAAGACTCAGAGTAAATCTTATAATGACAGGTGAGACAGAGTGGTTGATTTTTCATCATAACCAACAATATTGGGATGGGAAAGAATAAAATCCGCTGCTGGGTATAACATAGAGTAGTTCTCTCATAAGAATTTTTTTTAATGTTTTCCCTGAGCCTAAGGACATATTAGAATTAGTGAGAGTATTAAAAGGACTCCAAGTTGTTTCTTCCAGTCCATCTGTGATCTCTAAAAGATTGTATTGTAGCATTTTACTTGTACAAAATTATCCTTTGATTTAACAACTCTACCCATGGAAATCTTACAAATATAGTTGGAGCTAATTAAGACATATGTAGCATAACAAAAAGCTTAACCATTTCTAGATCTTTCCTTTTGTAATGTAGATGAATAAATATTTTTATTTTCTATTGTTTTTTTTAAATAATCAAGGGCATGATACAGTCAATCTGGAGCACAGAAAATTATTTGGGATTTTCTATAATCTGGGCAGATTTCATCGAAGGTCAAAAAAGCAAACAAACAATTTTTGATACCTTTTTAAAGGCAGACTAAATGCTCTAAACAAAGTCATCCTGCCAGAAAGAAAACTCTGTCCTAGATGCACTAATGTAATATTTGGGAATAAAAAGATTGTAAACTAAAAAAAAAAAAAAATACCTTATGAATAAGCCTACCAATCGAATCGACTTTTCCAAGATTTTAACATATTTTATAATTCTTGCATATCTCAGGTAATATAAACCAAGACAAATAAATGTCATTTCTCTCAAACTTTTTTCGGCTTGCTTGTATAAATCAAGTTTTGCCCATTATTGTGTTCTTCTATATTTTGAGAGAATCTCACATTTTTAGGACAAAACTTTTTTCCCTTTGAAAATGACAGAAAATATCTATTTAATACATGACTCCATTTCATACACATGTGTTTTTTCCATAGGCCTAATTACTCATAAGAACTATAACATTTAACCAAATTATCTAACCAGGAAGTACATAATTGATCATTATTTATCATATACAAGCAATTCATCAGACAAAGAAAGCTCACCCACTAGAGTCATATGCATCATTTTTATAACTCTGACAAGTGAAAAGAATAACAGTATACATTCTTTAACAAGATCCAAAAGTGTAGCCACTCTATAAAATACTAAATTAAGGATTAAAGTGTCATGTATTAAAAATCATGCTGTATCACCAAGGTACCAGTATTCTTTCTTAAAAAATTATTCGAGGATCAAAGATTATTTATTAACTAGGTTTAATATTAGTCCAAGGTTGTAACTTAACTAAGGATCTTGGATATCATATTTTAAGTTGGCACATTAAGTAAATATGGTTACTGCTGATATAAAACAATTTGTCAGGCTTATGATTCAATTTAGATTAACACAATTTTACATTATGCATAATCATAAGCATTATGTTAGCTTATTTGATCAGTAAAACGGTATAAGAAATTTAGGAAGTTCAGAGGAACTAGTATCAATTAGTATCAAAACAAACAAAAATTTGATAATTAGGGAAAAGCCATATAGCTGTGTTTTAAAATCAAACATTATTTAAATAATCCGATTTATCTCAGAATTTACCTTTACTTCATGAGCTTACATTCTTATATAAAATATTTCTTCACCTTTCTACTGGACATGAAATGATTCTTCGATTTGTTTGCACAAATAGATAAATAATCACAAAATAAAAAAGTGAATTCCCTGTCACTTGTCATGCAACAGAATAGATCCCCATCATTTGGTAGGGATGATTAGAGCATAAAACTAGTTTTCTGGTTACTGTTGTGATTATTGAAGAATAACATGCGCTGTGTGCAAACTGAAACTAGAATCTAAAAAAGACAAGAACCAAAAACAAGAAAAAGAAAGCAATCAGTAGAAATAACACTCAAAGAATCAGAGTCAGCAAAGGTAAGTTTGATCACAACTTAAAATAATTTCAGAAGGAGAAAGAGAGAGAGAGAGAGAGAGAGACCTCTTGGTCAGTACAGTGTAATTGGCTTAATTGACTTCATTTAAGTGAGTTTACTTGGGCATCATGGTGATAACTCTACAATCATTAAAAAATAATTTTCAAAAAGAAAAAGTTAAATAAAAATTGTGATGGAAAAATATAAACAACACGTGTCAAATATTTTATTTAAATAATTAAATAATTACAGAAACAGTGAAATGATAAGGTTGGTTCAGAGAGCATTTGAGGATTTAGTTATTTAGAGTCAATTTGATGAAGGAATATAATGTAAGATTGCTAATTTAGTAACAAAAGTACTTAATGTCTTACAGAAAAATAAGAGATAAAAAATAAGAGATAAAAAATAAAAGATAACCTTTGGGTTGTATATTGTACTGGAAAAAATTATTTGCAACTCTGCAGGACAAAAATATGCAAGTTAGCATGTAACCTCACTAAGTCTCGGATCCTTAATCATTTGTAAACAGTGAGTTGCACAAAGAACGTTTCCCTAGATCATAAACCTTTGTAAACAATGCCACTGTATATCTTTGAAAAGACATGTCGCTCATTTTTTTGCAATATTTCAAAGTTGTAAATACATTTCTTTTTATAACATATCCCATAGGCACACAACTCCAACAAATCTAAAACTAAATACATTATCATTCTTTCAAAACAAATTTCTTATTTTAGTTAATAGCATCACCATATATTCAATGGCCAAGTTGAAAACTTGATAAAATTCTCATCTCCCTATTCCCCTCATACTAATAATCACCTGCTTATAGATATTTCTTTTTCAAAAATTTTGAGATCTGTCCTTGTCATTTTGTGTGTGTGCCCTAAAGTCTCTAAGTCAGTGTTTTCAAACCCGAATGAATATCAGAATTCAGTAGTAAACTGTGGAACCCTCTATTCTACACATGGCATGATTGCTGAGGAATGAATGCACGGAAGTTTGTCTTCGAGGATCTGGGACACCATCTTGAATATGTGGTTTGCTCACTGTGTGGTTTGGAAATGGCATTTAAGCTCTCTAGGC
>CM053512.1:28257768-28284149 GCA_028627145.1 Eidolon dupreanum
GCCTAGAGAGCTTAAATGCCATTTCCAAACCACACAGTGAGCAAACCACATATTCAAGATGGTGTCCCAGATCCTCGAAGACAAACTTCCGTGCATTCATTCCTCAGCAATCATGCCATGTGTAGAATAGAGGGTTCCACAGTTTACTACTGGATGAAGTAGTGTTGAGAATGTGGTAGTTAAATACTGGAACAGGCTATTAGGCAACATTATGCTGTCTTACTATCTGAGGTTTTTAGGGACATGTTTAAGTGCTGTCCACCTTAAGTAAATCATTAGGGGGAAGCCTGCTTAAAACCTACAGGCTGGAGGTGAGAATGTCCTCCTGGTGTGGCTCTCCCTCTTTACAGAGTTGTTTGTCTGGGCTGATCCCTGTGCTCATTTAAGTGAGACCTTGCAAACGCCCCTTCTATTTTCATCGTGTATTCTTGCTTCGGGGCTTCCATTGACAGAGAAGCCATTAAATTTTGCAGTCTGTGGCTCTGACAATTTCATTAACGGCAAGCCAAAGAAGAAAAAAATCATTGTGGAATTTCTGAGGCTGCTGTTGTTTTCCTCCCCAAAATCCCTCTTTAATGGGTGCATTAAACAAACACACACATCACAAAAACAAACAAAAAACAAAAGCAAACAAACAAACAAACATCCAGAATGCAGTATGACAACATTTCTCTTAGGCTTTCAATTTTTTTCCTCTCTGTACACCCATTCAGAGGTGGAGTGGACTTCTCTTATTCTTTTGTTTATAGGCTCACCTTAGACCTTGTTCGACCAAAAGAATGTAGCAGAAGAGATGTTTGGGACTTGGGAGGTTTGGTCATAAGAAGCCTTGTGGTTTCTGCTGGGGTGTCGTAGAACACTCTCAGAAGGCTCTATCTAGGGGAAGCCGAAAGCCATTCAAAAAGTCTGAGTACTCTACGATTGTTATGTGTGAAGAGACCATCCTCCAGCTATTGTGGCCAAGCTGGCCCAGGATCCAGACATGTGAGTTAAAGTACCACCTTAGAGGAGAATCCTACAACCTCACCTCTTCCCTTGATGCCACATGGATCAGAGATGAATCCCCTAACTAAGCCTGAATTTCTAGCTCACAATGAATGCATGAAATAACTATTTTATGCCCCTAAGTTTTGGGATGGTTTGCCAGGCAGCAATAAAAAAGCAGAGTAGGATGATCACATGCTTTTTCAATGCCAAATTGGAGCACTATCTAATGAGCATAAAGATCAGTTGACTTCCCAAGTGAAGGTAACTTATTTAATTTGACTTATTTATTGTGTTTTCTTTTTATTTATTTATTTTTACTGTTTTTTATTTTCTAATTACAGTTGTCACATGATATTATATTTTCAGGTATTCAGCACAGTGATTAGATATTTATATAACTTATGAAGTGATCATCCCAATAAATTCAGTACCCATCTGACACCATACATAGTTATGACAATACTATTGACTATATTCCCCATGCTATACTCTACATCTGCATCCTCATGACTTATTTACTATTGATTAGAGCCCAGTCTCTATAAAGTTTGATGTTAAGTCACAGAAAAATAAGTTTGATTTTTGCCCAGCAGAGACACAAATGAGTACGGTCTGGAAAATATAAATTCCTAAGTTATGGTTTTATTACATGACAGGCTATCAATCAGTTTTATAGTCAAGGTATCAGTTCTATGCAGGACTCTCTCTTACACTGACTATATGTGCATTCACCTTTGCGATCCTACTTTGAACCAGCTTTGTGTTTGTGTCCTTATTAATTAATTAAATACATCTTTCATGCGTACTCTCTCTATATTTTGTTTGAGAATAATATTTTAACTTTGTAAATGTTACTTTGACATATGCAAATGGCTTTTCTGTAAATGATTGTTTTCTCCCAATGGGTTCTACATACCTCAGTATCCCACATCCCAGTTAATTTAATGTAGTAAAATATTTCCAGCAGAAAATGGTATCCTAGTACTGAGTAAAGCCAAGAATGGCTTCTAGCTGGGTTTTCATTGGGTTGAGCTAGCTCGGCCACAAAGAATTTCCCTGATTCTCCCTCCAAAACAACACTCATTAAAAAACTTATCATTTCTGCCTTGTGGCCCCAAATCTATTATGTCAGAGTTCACCAGAAATCTTAATCTGTTTATGGTACTTTTTAAATTTAAAAGTCTGTGTACGCTTAATGGACTAGAGATAATCACTGGCAGTTCTGTGTGTAATTTGTCTTTATATGGACACTGTCTAGCATAGTGCCTATAACAAATGAGGCATTCAATAAAGATTTGTTGATAGGAGTTGTAATTAAATGTTTGTATGGATTTTATATAATTATTTTTTTTACAACAAAGAGTAGTGAGTCCCGAATTATATCCTACGTGCATTATTCCTTCCATATTCTAAAATTTTTACTTTGAATAAGCCATTTCACCATCTCCAAAATGATATGTGAAAGTTATGTATAAACCTTGGACTTTTTATCTCTCAAGACATAGCAATAGTAAGCTTTGATTTTGCTTGTACTTTTTTGAGAAAAATTAAAAATTAAATTTGTTTTGAGCATATGATTTAAAAACTGCATATCAATTATGTCTCTATAAGCTACAAGAATAAACACTTATTAAATAAAATTGAAATTTCCAAAAGGGTACATGTTTCCTCTTTAGCCATGGCCCTTCTGTGCATGTTTCAGATAATCAAATGAAAATCCACATTGATTAAATCTGTATTCCGAGTAAAAAAATGTCCTTCCTTTGTTCTACATTAAAATTTGAACTGTGAATCATTTGCATTTAAATATCCTTTTAGATTTGGATCCTACCAGTCTCAATACCTATTTGTACGATCTCTGAAAAATAAAAATCTCAGCAAAATGTTGCATATGTAGCTTACAATCCTGCTTAATTACTTTGAATATGTAATTAAAAATTCAAAACGAAAATAAAACCTCCAGATCCATAGAAATAAAAATCATAACAAATGATATTTATGCCTGATTTAGGATTCAGCATTCATCTAACTTTGAATGACTGGTAGCTGTTCTTGAATGAGACACTTGTTGTCATCACATATTGCACATAAAAATTTTAAGAAAATCTAGTCTATCAGCTTGTGAAATTCACTATTTAGTGACTATCTCTTGGTCATTCATACATTTGCTGGTCCACTTGTTGCAAGTGAAACAAGTTTGTAATTAAGTAGAAGGTAGTAGAGGTATTACCTTTTCATCAAAACAAGCATTTAATCGAGTTTTTTTTTTTTTAAGGGGACATTATAAAAGTTATAAAACACTTTAAGGTCCATTCACATAAACTGGTCTCTTTTTATATGTCTACTTGATACAACATCTATCATATTTGTTCAGATATTAACTTAAGTCCCACTGTACCTTCTCTTGCCTGAAAAGAAAGGTAAGCACAGAGCCAATGAAATCTACAACCATTGAGAATCAATATTATAAACAAATGGCCATTAGAATATCTAGCTTTCATAATTTTTATTGCAAAAATTCTTATTGAAACTAAAAAGAATTTCTGTAAGTAGGACTTAATAAGCCTAAGGATAAATAATAACGAAATTTACTGAACATTTAAATAAAACAAGACAGAATCAGTTTCAAATATACTAAACACTATAACTATTAAGCTAGTTTGATTAATATTTCCTAACTAAGGACTTGTTTGTAGGTTTTATTTGTTTCGTCTAAGAAGTTATTTAATAACCTCATCGAGCTTTTCTTAATTACTGGGAGTTAGAGAATTCCTCTGCTTGGCCTTGCTGCCCTCTCTCTTTTGGTCCTAGGCTCTTTCTCCCTCAGAGTTCTTCCTCAGGCTGGTACCTTGGTCTATGGAGCTTGCTTCTTTCTTGTTCTGTCTGTGATTTAAATTAGATTGCTCTAGCTTGAAGGGTATTTAATAATCTCTCAAGAAACCCTGACGTTAAGGTGAAAAGAAAACTAGTTTTCTGATGGAATTAAACCAGGAGAACATTCCCCCAAGAATCAACATATACTTATTCTTTTTATGGGTTTTTTAAAAAATGAAATTTTAAAGTCTATTTCCCAGTTGCACTATCCACATTTCAAGTGCTCAATAGCCACATGGGGCTAGTGGCTCCCTTATTGGACAGCGTGCATATAGAACACGTCCATCACTGCAAAAAGTTCTACTGGACAGCATTGTTGTAGATAATGTATATCTTTTTTGCTCTTATTTGTTTTCTCTAACTTTTACAATGCTTATATTTTTATGGTCAAAATAACAATGAGATTATTTACATCTTAAGGGGAAACTTCCTCCCTCTCAAAATGAATTAAGAAAAAATATCTATATCATGATGTACTTTATCTAAAAAAAAATAGGCATCATAAATGGTGTTCTATACTGACATTATCTAACTTTTTCTTTTTTAATAAAGAGCTTTTCTGAAATTTCCTCATTCTAACTATCTAAAATATTGAGTTGTTCAGTTATTCACCGGGTCCTTTACTTCAAAGTCTCATTGAGAAAACATGTATTTAACCAGAAGTAGAAAAGAAAGTTGTCAGTTAATCTTTGGCTATATTTCTTTTATATTTATGTGCACTGAGGAATGGTCTGTGGGGGTAGGGCATGGAAAATAGTAGTAGAGTCATGTTTGAGATATTTTAAGAGGTTTGTTAAACATCATATCCTAATATCAGAGGTTACAATGTTGGAGATCCATGGGGCCAGGCTGCACATATCCATCTATGCATCTATTTATCTATCTGTATCTCCTTATTTATTTGGGTCTGCAGAGATCTGGCACATCTGGGGGTTTGACTTTTAAAAAATCAATTTCATTTAAGACTTGGGAGATTTTTAAGAATATGAGTTTTTTGCTTCTTTTAAAATATCAGGTCTGACAACACTAGATCTAAAGTTTTACAGGGCAGCTCAGCAGAATCTGAGAAGCAGCCTCTTTCTTCAGAAAAGGCATGTGTTTTTGTGCTATCTGAGATGTTGAAGCCCCCACCATTCCCTTATCTCCCATACACCAGCCTAACCTGCTGGTGTTTATGTCATTGGCCCCAACCAGGTAAGCATCTGAGTTTGAATTTGCTCTCTATTTGAAGAGCAGTCAGCACATATTCTGGTTAGATGTAGAAGTGCCTGAGGAACTAAATGATTTGACACAAGAGAAATCAAGCAGCAAGAATCCTGTACTATCTCAATTTGGATTAATCAGTATTTCACTACCACTCCCACAAACTTCTATCAGTGTCTTCATAAAGTTTTTTTTTTGGCATTCATCAGAGTGGTTCAGTGTTATGATAGCACACAGCACATGCACATTAAAATATATCAGTTAGACCTTAATACATACAAATATCATGAGTTAATTGTCAAAACTGTCCTCCATAATATGATACACAATAAGGCAACTTGAATTTCAACCAATCGATTTGTCATCCAATTCTGTTTTTTATTGGAAGACATTAGTCAAAGAGGTCGTTTAATCTTATTAGGGTTGCTGAGCAGATGTCTGTGGAACTGTGGATTTTCTAAGACACATATACGTTGATAAGGGAGTGAGACGAGAGAGGTAAATATTTATGTATGACTGCTAAGATGCTTTTGGAAGGCAAAAATACTTCATGTAATCAATGTCAGCGAAATCGGTTGAATCTTCCAAAGCAATTATTCTGAAGTACAGCACTCATCTGTTTTCCGGTTTATTTGTTTTTGTGGTGGTTGTTTCAGGCCACTCCTACTTTCTACAGTTACAGCTCCTTGGTACATAGTTCATTCTTCACTGGTGCAAATATAAGAACCTGTTGCATAAAACACACGTGGAGCAGGGAATATTTCCCCAAGGTAAAAAACAATCCACAAAAATATTTTAAGTGGAACTGTGTAGAGCATCTTGGATAGTTCTTGTTCTGTTTACTTTTGTCTCTTGGTAACTGAAAAGGCCAAGCTGCTTTGTTTTATAAGGAATTACTATGCTTCTATGAGCCATAATTCTACTTAGCCAAAGATCAATTTCAGAATAGGTTGTGTAAAGATGTCTTACAAATCCAACACTATCAGGGTGTGGGCAAACCCTCATGGGATTGAAAACCCAATCCTCTTGAGGAGAGGCCTTAACCAATATGTTGGAGAGAGTATATTTTTCTCTTGTAGTTTAACCCCTTTTAAAAATATTTCAGAGAAATTCCAAGTGAACAAGTATGATTAATCTTATTTCAGAAATGAAGAGTCGGATGCATAGAGGGAAAGTAATGTGTACAAAACCACAAAAGGGAACAGTTAAGAAAGAAGTTGGTTTCCAGTTTCAGAGTTTTGTTTTCCTTACTTGATAGGGTCTGCTGTCCCCTCTACAAATGAACAAGAGAAAGACTGACTGTAAACTTCTGGAAGGAATAGCTCAGAAAAAAGAGTTTCTGGAAGGAATCCTGAGCAAACAGACCCCGCAGCTCTGTGAACTGATTCCACAGTCCTGTTTCGCTCTGATCCACTAACAGCCTGGCGGGATCCGGACATCAGCAGAGAGCTTCCCCACCAGGAGACAGGCGGGTTCCAGAGACGCGCGCTCGTCGCGGCGTGGGAAATTACCAAAGAGGAAGGATCGGGAAGTCAGCTAATTGGAGAAGTGCACGTTTGGTTTTAATCGGGACTCATTCTTTCCTTCTTCCTATTCCAGTTTTTGCAGGGAGCCGCGGCGCACACCACACCCGCTGCCGGCTTTTGAATCTGAATCCGCGTTGCCTAACTTGCAAACTGTCAGCAGACACCTGTTAAAGGAACTGCAGATCGTGGGCAGCAAGGATTTGAACTCGCTTCACCTTCCTGTGGGAGCGCAGCGACCGCCCGCTTAGACTTGCACCAGCTCCCTGAGCTCCAGCCCTGGACCAGGGTGCCCAGGGTTTGTCCTCCGCGCAAACGTGCGCTCTTTGGCGCGGTTCTGTGCAGATCCAGCTCCTCACCTTTGCTCCTATAAGCGAGGAAAAAAAAAAAAAAAATCGACTTCTGCCTCCTAGGTCCGCCTCCTGCCAGCCGGAGGCCCCCTCCTGACTGCCGCGCCGGCGACCGCAGCCCCTCGCCCGCAGCTGGGTCTGTCCGCCCGCCTTCGCCCTGACCCTCTCCTTTCCCGGGAGGATTTTGGTGAACCCGGGCCCGCGTCCGGGGGCCCTTCTTCTCCGAGTCATCTCTCACGGAACAGAGGAGCCGAGAGAAAAGCAAGGGGTTCGTGGAAGGGAAAAAGGATAGAAGCGGTGCAAACGTTTCCCCGGAGTGTCAAACTTGGGGGTCGCCCGGCGGTGGGGGTAAGAGTAGCAGTCGCAGGTGGTGGTGGGGACCCGCGAGGGGGCGCCGCGCTGGGCAGGGTCCAGCTGCAAGGCTCGCAAGCGCAGGAGGCAGAGAGACCGTGGTCGCTGTCCCCTGCTCCCTCGCCACGGAAACTTCCCTTCCAGCTCACTTCCCTATGGGACCATAGCCCCACCCCCCTCGCACCCGTTTGTTTTTTGAGGGGAAGGGTTCACCCTCCCCTCCATCCTTCCCACCGCCCCTTTGCAGCCTCCCATCCTCACCCACTCGCCCCGGCTGCTCTGTGGGGGGCCTGAGCAGGCTCGGCGGCGGAGGTCAGCGGCGGAGCCTCGCGGGGGCCGCGACTGCTGGGCGACGCCGCGCGCCGGGGCTGCTCTCCCGCGCGGAGAGGGCTGCACCTGCCGAGCTGACGGAATTGGGCTTGCCTTTGAGGACCTTGCAGTGCCTTCTCCGGGTCTGTCGGCTGGATAATCATCGTTCTGACCGGCTGCACACGTCTCTGCGCATCTCAGCGGAAACACGAGGGCCAGGGCAGTAAGTGTTGAGTCCTAACTGATTCACCTTCTGGGAACCAGAATACCCCCAAAAGAATGTGTCAGGCCCTATGAAGAGGGCATGGGGGAAGGAAGGTTCTTGTGAATGTAGGAACTTTCCCTCCTCATTTAGGGGTTTGGGGGTGGTGATATCATCCCTATTTTTTACTTTCGCTAGAATTTTCTTTTTTTCTACTAAAGATTCTTAACTATTTCTTTGGCTCTTCTTAGAACGAGGTCATTATCTTTCCAGAAAAGTAAGCTGTTATTATTTCTGCCTTTTTAAAAATCAAGCCCCTGTCTAAAGCAGAAGGTCATATTGGATTCTCCCAAGCTGTTCAAGACTAGACACATTTATTTAAGTATTCACTGGTTTTCCACCAGAAGGGCTCACCCACTGGTGGGAGCATATGGTGGATGAGAAGAAGGCAAGAGTAAACTCTATAAGGCTTTTTTGCAATAAGGACACATCGTTTAAAATTGGTGACATGAAATAAACAATGCCGTTTTCAGAGGAAGACCACAAATTCAAATACATGAGAGACATTTCCAAACTCTTTGGTGAATATTTTCAACTTTCTGCTTGTTATGCAAACAACTATGTCGTGTAGGTAGTATTCTTGAACTTGGTTTCCCTCTCTCCCAGGACTAAGAAGTGTAAGGTGTGTGGCATTATTTATGGGATTTTTTCCCTGGGAAAATTCCTGGATGTTTTTCGTAATTGATAAGATGTTAAGTTTTACTAAGGCTGACCTGTGACAATAACAGTACTGTTGTACAAAGTCTCACAAATTTAAATATATAGTTAAGGCATAAACAGGCTTCCCACTGAAATAATTTGAAATTCTTTGAATCTTTGGGGGGAGGATCCTGAAAGCCATTTTTTTATTCCATAATGAAATATTTCTATAACAGAATCTCTAAAGATTCATTTATTCAAGGAAAATGTACATCCACAGTTTTCCTTAAATGTCTTGAACAATGTGATCACCTCGTTTTGCCTTATTTCAGAGAAAGAGTTTTTCCCTTGTCAGCTTATCTTTTAATTTTTGTGATCCTGAGTTTTTAACCTAGCAACTCCTTCTGTGTACTCTCTTTTCCTCTTCCACTTTTCCAGAATTGCAATCATAAAATAATACATTTCTCTGGGTAATCTCTGACCTGGCAGAAGGCCAGCCAGTAGTATGCTTGAGAACAGGTATTAGTGTCCATATGTTAATAGCCTGTAGATCAATAACCATCCCTTCAGAGAAGTTTTAAATATAGGAGCTTTGAAATAAAGAAATTGGGATTGAAAAGAAAAAAAAAGAAGTTAATAAATCAAATATATTCCTAATATTCCTCTATCTCAAGCTTAATCTCAATTTAGTTTACTGCAAACTTCTAACTCAGACCTCTTGGAGTCTTGTTAATTCTGTTAATGACTTATCAGGACTGACTAATTGTGCTCTGTAAAATCTCTTTCTTAGGCTAAGGGAAATGGTACAGCCTATCAAATATATACTCCAAGATCTAAATCATTGGTTTCCATTTTCTCTAATTACTAAAGAGTAGAGGCAAATGCACAAGAGAACCTGGGCTTTGTGGAAAATTCTATTTGAAATTTATACAGAGAGAACTTGAATATATTAGTAAAGCAAATACGTGAGTACATGAAAATCTCTCTGTGATAAGACTCCTGTTAAGGGGTGTGTGTGTGTGTGCATGCGTGCGTGCGTGTGTGTGTGTGTGTGTGTGTGTGCGCGCGCATGCGTGCTAAGCCTTTGAGATAGAAAGTTTCCTTATGGGTTTACTGACTGACAAGTTTTAGTCAGTAAGTCTAATCAGGGATTGATTTAAGAGGGATCTTAAGATAACTTTCTTGTAGAGGTGGATAAGCACAAGAAAATCACTAGGATGACATATCACAGCAAGGAATTCTGTATAGGCAATTATCTTCAGTAAAGGAAAGAATCAAAGTTATTTAGTATTTTGCTGACCTCAATTATTCAGTAAAATTGTATTTTCCTTTAGTTTCTTATTTGTTTTGACAAATTATTGAGCACCTTTAATGTGTTAGATTGTGTGCTAAAGTTAAACAATGGATTGAAAAGATCCAGTTTCTGTCCTCAAAGAGATTACTGTGGCAGGGTGGCTGAAGGAAAACAATGGCAATGTGGCATGTGGTATTTCACCGTTAGAAGTGAGCACAGGTTGTTGGGGGAACTGAGAGGCTTCCCAGTGCAGAACGGGGAGGGCAGAGAGGTGTGAGAAAGGCTGATGTGTTGCTGGAATTGGAAGTAGTTTAGTGTGACAAGGCATAAGGTATATATTAGAATGTCAGGAGAGATGAAATCAAAGGAGTAGGCAGGGATGAGTCCAAGAAAAGTTTTGAACATCATATAGTGGAGTTGGGATTTTCTACATATGTCAGTGTTATCAACTTGTACCTGTAGAACCTTTAGTGGAAGAGCAAATCGATGAAAGCAGCAGATCATGCAACACAGAAGCTATTCAAGAATGTAAAAGAGAAAGAATTAAGTGTAGAGAATTGGTTACACAAGTAACCAATTAACTTGGAAGCCAAACATGGGATATTGAGGGCACCCAAAGATTAGTAAGCGCAAGAAGTCATTACTATGGCCAGCTAGAGCACAGGGAAGAGACAGTGTGAAGGAAGCCCAAGGACCGGTGGAAACAGAATCACTGTGGGGCAGCCCTGTGAGAAACAGAGCTGTGGAGGTGTTGCTGAGGCTCTGCCCAGAGGAGAAAGAGAGTGAGAAGAATACAGTGCCTTCTGCCTTCCTTCTGCTCTCTAATGACCTGCCAGTGTCTTCCATTGGCCAAACCTGGCCAGCATCCTGAAGACTCAGAGGCCTGAAAAGATATAGTCTGCAAGAGTCAGCCTTCCAGGAGAAGGCTGAGGAAGGAGCTTGGGGCACACAGGCCCAGCCAGGCATGGTCAATGGGCTCCATAAATATGACTTACTTGCCAATGTAGGTAAATGTTATTATGATTAATAAAAAAGTTCATTTAACAGAAATTCTGAATTAATGGTGGAAGCCTTTTGTCATTATGAATATATTCAAAAGGTCCTACCATTGTGAGAGTGGGCTCTGGATGTTTTTGTAGACTTGAAAAGGAAACTTTATGTTAGAAACCAATATATTATATTATTTTAAGTAACCTGGGGGCACTGGGGAAATGATATCACACTTGAAGTTCAGAAAGACCATTTTCATGTCAGAGTAGCCGCTGTACAGGAAAATATAAGAGCTTTAGAGTAGAGGCCCTGTCCTGTTGTTCCCCCCCAGCCCGAATCCTAGTTCCTGACATAGGTTTTTGAATGCTGGCTGAATGCAACCATTCCTGGCACTTAGAAGATGCTCAATTGTAATTAGTAAGTGAATGGACAAAAAAAAAAAAAAAAAAAAAAAAAGAAAGAAAGCAGGAGAAAAGTTAGAAGATCATCAGAGTAAGAGATCAAGGACAAAACTAATGTATTAAAAATGATAAGAGGACCATTGGGAGAGATATGTGAGAGGTCAGTCTGAGGGTTTTCTCTAATGTGAAGCTCAAGGAGATGAAAAAGCCTGGAAAGTGTACCTGCTTTGTAAGTTTCCTTGGCTTAATCAATGAGGAGAGCACTGACTGAAGTCAGGTATGCAGAAGGAAAAGTCTGGGGTTGGGGGGTACGATTAGGGGTGAAAAGTGTTAAAACTTTTAACTAAGTTTAAATATTTAACTAAATATTAAATTTAGGGGTTAGAGAGAGAAGTAGTTCAGATTTGGACATATTTTTCATATAGTTCCTGTGTAGGATTCAGCAGTATATTAGTTAGGAAGTTTATTTTAAATCATCAAAAAAGAGACTATTTTACACAGGCTACCTATTTTTAATACTAACCCTTACACTAGGAAAAATGGCTGCTCAGTTTATCCTAAATATTTCATACTCCCAAAATCCAGGCACCAGGCAAAGAGTTTGAACATGTGTCTCTCTCTCTCTCTTTTTTTCTTTTTTGTGCAATTTGTTGCTATATTTATAAATTTAAAACAGTCAAGATATTGAAGAAAACTTTATTTATCTACCTTAAAATTAATTAGATAAATTTATAGCAATTACAAAATTAATTGATAAAGTTTCCAATATATCTCACTTAAAATAGATTAATTTGGTAGCATTCACATTGGGATTACAAGTACACTATAGGTACTACATTTTACCATTGTAATATATGTTTCAAAGACCTGATTTAATTCATCCATACTTGACTTATACTGTCTAAATAAAGTTACATAGAATAGACTTATTAAAGGGCTTGCTTTATTAAAATGTTATATACTGTGTGAAATTTGAGAGATCAGAGGACATATTTTGAGCCCCAACCCAAATGATACCAATTTATTTGTGATATTTTCTTGCCTCTCCTTTGTGTTTTCCTTGTTCTGCATTTGTTCTTTTTTACTCCTCTCCTCTCCTCTCCTCTCCTCTCCTCTCCTCTCCTCTCCTCTCCTCTCCTCTCCTCTCCTCTTCTTTTCTTTCTTCAGTAGATTCTTGTGTTTTTTGCTGAAAAAATGGGCCCAATAGATGCAGAGGCTGATGAGAACCAGACAGTGGAAGAAATGAAAGTGGAGCAGTATGGCTCAGGGCAAACCACTCCTAGAGGTGAGCTGGCCCCGGATCCTGAACCAGAGCTTATAGACAGCACCAAGCTGATCGAGGTACAGATTGTCCTCATATTGGCCTATTGCTCCATCATCTTGCTTGGGGTGATTGGCAACTCCTTGGTGATCCATGTGGTGATCAAATTCAAGAGCATGCGCACAGTAACCAACTTTTTCATTGCCAATCTGGCTGTGGCAGATCTTCTGGTGAACACATTGTGCTTGCCATTCACTCTTACCTACACCTTAATGGGGGAGTGGAAAATGGGTCCCGTCTTATGCCACCTAGTACCCTATGCCCAGGGCCTGGCAGTACAAGTGTCCACAATCACCTTGACAGTAATTGCTCTGGACCGGCATCGTTGCATCGTCTACCACCTGGAGAGCAAGATCTCTAAGCAAATCAGCTTCCTGATTATTGGGTTGGCCTGGGGCATCAGCGCCCTGCTAGCAAGCCCTTTGGCCATCTTCCGTGAATATTCACTCATTGAGATTATTCCTGACTTTGCAATTGTGGCGTGTACAGAGAAGTGGCCTGGTGAGGAGAAGAGCATGTATGGCACGGTCTACAGTCTTTCCTCTTTGTTAATCCTGTATGTCTTGCCTCTAGGCATCATATCTTTTTCTTACATGCGTATCTGGAATAAACTTAAGAACCATGTTAGCCCTGGAGCTGCTAATGATCACTACCATCAGCGAAGGCAAAAGACCACCAAAATGCTGGTGTGTGTGGTGGTGGTGTTTGCTGTCAGCTGGTTGCCTCTCCATGCCTTCCAACTTGCTGTTGACATTGATAACCAGGTCCTGGACCTAAAAGAGTACAAACTCATATTCACCGTGTTCCACATTATCGCCATGTGCTCCACCTTTGCCAACCCCCTTCTCTATGGCTGGATGAATAGCAACTACAGAAAGGCTTTCCTCTCAGCCTTCCGCTGTGAGCAGAGGTTGGATGCCATTCACTCTGAGGTGTCTGTGACATTCAAGGCAAAAAAGAACCTGGAAGTCAAAAAGAACAATGGACCCAATGACCCTTTCTCAGAGGCTACCAATGTCTAAGGGAGCTCTGGGGTGAAAATTTATGGATGAATTCTGACCAGAGCTACAAATCCAGTTGAGGAGGGCTCCCAGGTGCATTCTGATTTCCCATTTTAAGGAAGGAAAAGAGCATCTGAATGGAAGCATCTGCAATGTAATTTATGGAAATCTGGTTGGCAGAGTCTAGGTAAAAGCATGCATATTCAAAGATAAGGCAACAAAACAGATAACTTACAGTTGCTTGGATGGTAAGTTGAATAAGTAAAAGCAGAGGGAAATGCTTGGGCCTCTCCCAGAGTGAAAGAAACCTGGACGAAGAACTGGCATTATCAGCATCGCTAAAAGTTGCTCGGTGAATAAGTTGAATTTTTAATCACATTGGACAGTAGATTGAGGATGATGTATAATGCACTGCTCCTCACTCATCTCATGAAAAGATGACCAAACATCAAGTTCTCTAGGGAGCCATAGGCTCTCCTTTGTTGCGTTTTGTTTTTCTAATGAATTTTCCTATAAACTAAATCTATAGGGGAATGCTACAGGTAAATGTTATCAACTATTTGAATGACTTCAAGGAAATAAACTGAAATTTGCTATATAATTTGTATTTTGGCAAATGATGAGGGAAATCCTTAATACTCAGTTAGCCAATTGTTCTTAAAACCAAATACAAGTTTAGTGAAAAGTTTTTTTTTTTAACTCAGAATCAAAGATTGAAATGCTCAGAATTACAGAAATATAAATCATCATTTAACTTCTCGTTTCATATTGTTCCTGTTTTGTATAGATACTGTTTAGATAAACAATAAGCATATAACATAATATATTTTAGTCATTTAATTAATTAACATTAATTATTATAATTTTTTGAATATATTCCTATGTTGGCACTGAGTTTATCTTCATTAAAAATTAAATCAGATTGGAAAATAATTTCTGTGGAATTTTGTAACATTTTGTTTTTGTTATAAGTAGTTTTTGCACAGGCACATAGCTCTAATGAATACTGTAGTGGTTTTTTTTTTTTTTTTTTGGAAATTCATCTTTAATGTACTCACTTATGATTAATAAAACAGCATAGTTTCATCTTGTAAGAAGTATTAAACACATTGGAATCATACTACCTTGCGAATGTTCTATTTCAACCAATTTCAACATAAATTATGCTTTTCTCAAAATTATCAGATACATTATTTGAATAAGTTATGAAAATATGCATAATAAAATCATACCTATAAATAATGGGACATAGATACTACAGTATTTTTTATTTAATGATTTTATGAATATAATTTTATTTAAATAATACCCAACCAAGATGCTTAAAACCCTATTGTGTTCATGAAAGATAATTAAAATATTAAAGTAATTATACTTCTTCAGATGCTGTTAAGGAAGTTTCATGGCAATCATATTTTTGTAAGTATGACTGAATTTGTGAATAAATTCCTTAAATTTTAAATAAATTCAACATTTAGTTATAAACATTAATTTTTTGAACTGGAGAGTTTCGCTTTAAAGGTATATTTAAAATTTATGGCTCTTATTGAGATACTTTCATGTTAGAAATAAAAGACTGGTCTTGAAGTGGACAGCACTTTTGGAATGCAGAAAAAGAATAAAACAAATAGAATTTAGATTAGGTAGAAGACTGATTAAGAAGCAGCCAAAAATACTGTATATCTGTAATATATAATTGAAGAATTCATATTTCTGTTGTACTTGACGTAACTGTCCAATAAATGTTTTGTCCTTTATATAGTAATTACTTTGGGTAAGATGCTAATAGAAAATTGTGGTTAAAGTTTTTTTTTTTCTCTTAGAGAATTCTTGTACTGCAGGAAATATGTGTGTTACTGTATTATCTGTTATAGTAGTAAATCATTAGAATTTAATTAATGACCCAATTAATATATATGGTCTAATTGATTCTGTTAACTCAAAATATCTTTTTACACAGTGATTTTATCTGTTAAAATAAAAGAAATTGGGAAAACTGGAAAAATTGTGTGATATTTTCTATGAGTTCCTGTTGAAGACATGATAGTAAGCCTCTGGCACAACTAAAAAAAAGGCTTCTCAACAGTTAGTCTAGCTTTCTTTCCATTGGGTACATGAACCTTGAGTCAATGAATCCATTCCTATGGCTGCAATTATAGTCCATATTCTGACAATGCCTGATTTTTATTTTCAGACCAGATCTTTCACATGAACTTCATATCTGTATCAGCCGACTTGACATGTGCACGTGGGTGTCTCACCAGCAGATCAAAGTCAGCATGTCTAAAACAGACCCTGCCATTGTGATGCACACCCCCACCTCACCTCCACTTTGTTTTCCTGTATATCCTGTCCCAGTCATGACACTGCTACCTACTCAGTTCCCAAAAGCCTTACACATTAAAATTACCATTGACTTTTCTGTCTCTTTATCACACATCTCACATTTGGTTCTAATTCCTAGATGTCACAAACCAATTCACTTTTCTCTATCCCGTGGTTTCTACCATAGTTCAGGCTTTGATTATCTCTCCAGACCTCTATTATTTCTCATCTGGTTTAGTGTAGCAGCTTCCTAATTGATCTCTCTATATCTTGTCTTCCCATCCAATCCAACTACTATCCACCAATCAGAATAATTTTTGAGAAACTCAGATTTTATCCAAAGGAGAATATGATTCTTTACTGTTATCAGACAATTCTGGGTATCTTGAGAATTGACCAAATGGTAATTTCTAGTTTCATCCTCTTCTCTCGGTACCTCTTTGGGTTCTTCAGAATTGCAATGATGCAGGAACTCTACCTTTTCTTCTTTTTCTATTATTAAGACCAATGTGTTAAAGACATTCTTTAAAACTGCTTCATTAGTACAGGTGGATTAAAGAGTAAAGAATAAGTAAAGACTATTTTTTTCCTATGGCAGATTGATTGGAATGGAGAAAGAAAGAATTATATCAAGACCTAGCAATCTAAATTCTGGGTTACCGTCCTAAGGTAAAAGAAATGACGCCTCAGGGAGAATATAGTCTTTAAACTTTTCAAGTTGAGAAGAGACAATTTTAATATATATGGCAGCAAAAAGTTTAAGTTTCCTTAAGAAAACAGAGAATGTAAGAAACAAAAAGAGTGAAGAATGCAAACCTCTTCATGCTTATGTCTCATTAGATTAAACAAAGGTAGAAATTTTATTGGAGAAAGGATTACTAAGGATTGATTTGTGGGGATTTATAAACAATACCTGTCTGTTAGACCACTGACTGTTTTTTGCCTCTGTACACTGGTCAGTTATCCACAAACTTCCCCACTTTTCACAGGAAAGATAGATTGAGAGCTATGACAATTCACACGTTATCTGTAACTTTCATTCTCCTTTGTTAGTCCATTAATGTGTAACTAGATGAAAGTAAATGAAAATGACTAATCCAGAATCTGCTCTCTTTATAAACAAATCAATGCCAAGTTTCAACGCTTTAACAAATTACTTGCAAAACACCACATAGCTGATCACAATACAGGCACATGCTATCACATTAAAATAAAAAGTGATGCATTATCTTCATGAGAAATAAAGGAAAACAATAATGAGCGGATTTTTTTTTGCTCTTCTCATAGGAAAGTAACTTAGATTGTAAAAAAATAAGAAAGCACATTTGTATATACACACATATTTAATTACAAACAAAAAACTCCCTGATGTACACTATCATTTAAGATTATACATTGTCTGTGTATAGACTATCCAACCATATGACATTGTGTTCTCATGATTGTCCCTATAGAAATAACTATCATTGGGCTTTGGGTGAGGTGGGATAATGAGCAAGGAGGATGCACTCTGAAATGAAAATAGAAGTGATGCATTTAAAAAAGCTCCTTGTCGAGTAACCTATAGTCCCTAACTAGTTGATAAATGAAGATGACACATATTAAACTGGTGTTTATCATTTTGAATACCAACACATTTAAAATGATTAATGTCACCTATTAGAATACAATAAGTTATGATTAGCTTCTAGGACACATAGACCTACTGTGCAATCATTCCTGTTCTTTGATAGAAACAAATCCAAATCTTGTTTTGAGAATGTAATTGAGGAGGAAGAGAAAAATGGAATCGAGGGAGATTTTTAAAATTAAGACTGCTGAGTGCACTGTGTATATTAAATTGGAATAAAATACAATCTATCAACATAGATCTATAATAATATCTGGATCCCATTGGACTTGACCATATTGAAGGACATAACAACAATGTCTAGAAGAATGGAGATAATATTATTTTAGATTCACCGAAGTCATCAGAAAAATTTGGCACTCAAGGATTTCTTCAGCCTTTCTGTTCCAGGAAAAATAATTTACTGGAAATAAAAACTTCCTACTTCCTACAAAGACTATCTCATATAAGCAATGGTCTCAGCAGTTTTTGTCAAAGGCACAAAAAGCCTCACAAACGGACAGATATGATATACTTAATAGCTATGACCTCAGACCCCCACAGGAGTTATACAAATCTGGTTTGTCTCCAAGATAAGGATTTTATACTCACTTTCTGGTATACAGCTTAAAAGTCTAAAATTACATGTAGGAATTCCTTATCTATGAGGACCCTCATAAGAATTATTTATAATTGTCATTCCAAGACAATATGAAACACATGATTCTTATCATGAGTATTAGACTGTTTTTGTACAAATAGGCCCCAACAGCTATATTTTTTAGTGAATATACTTAGAGATTATGAATGAATGAAATTTTGGAATGGTCAGTATTGTGATGTGCTGCTACTCTTATGACAAACATAGTTGAGCATTTACCTTGAGAAGTATGCAGCCAGTGCTAATCATTTATACTGATATATTCACCATCTCTTACAGAATACACTTTGCCACTAGCACATGTTAAAGAAAGTAGCATGGCTCTGCAACAAAGTTACGTCATCCTTACAGAAAACTCATGGCGTTAAACAAATTGACATGATTTCTTATAACAGGTTCTGTTATTCCCAAGCCTAAGTCCTTCTCATCATTTTCTTTCTCTTGTCATCCTCATCCCCAGTTCTGTTTTCCACTGCCAGAGATTGTCTGGAAGGACGGGTGAAGCAAGTGGGATTCCAAGGATCAGTTAATATATACCAGAACATGTAAATATATTTGTAAACTGGTCCATTTTCTCTCAAGTGTTTTGACTCCTTTCTTTAGATTTGTGTCATGGCTTCAGAGACTCAGAGTTACTTAAATGCTGACACAGGAAGATATTTGGCTAACTTTTTATTAGTCTTTTCAGCTTAGCTAAGCAGAGTGAGAGATCATAATAAAGGGCAAGGAAGCTCAGGCATTCCACCCCAATTTTAGAGTCTCTACCTCAGCATTTACTCCTTTACCTTCAGACACTTTTGGCCCAATCACTACCATCACCCAGATGCCTAGATTTTATAAAAAATCAAGACATCTTTTTAGAGATGCTTCTCCTTGGGATGACTTGTAGAGGTAAACAGTGGATCAGATATGTAATCACTTAATTTTCTATCTGGGAATTTGTAAAAGGTATAAAAATTTCATAATTAGACAAAGTACTAACTAAATTAAATTTCTTTTACTTTGGCCAATGGAAATCCAAAAACATTAATAAGAAAATAAAAGTAATTCACTCCTTTTAGTGAGTACATGAAGCAATATAAATGCAGTTACTTTGGTGAAACTAATTCAATTATGACCATTAGAAAAACTTGCTTATATAATTCCATTGACTTTATAAATTATGTATGCTCTACTTTTATATGTGAAAAAGGTACCTGAAATACAGACCATCAAATAAATATAAGTGTTTTATAAGGATTTTATTCAGAATTTGGTAAGAGAGCAGTTAATTTCAACATAAATAGCATTAGGAGTTGGTTGGTATACATATCTAGTAACTGAATTAGAAATAACTATTATTTTCAGTTCTGCTGTCTAATGACCCAAATATCTCAGTAACACTATCTAAAAACACATTTGTAGATAGCTTCAATTAATTATTAAATTAAAGAATGACTTTTTAGCTAAATAAATATCAGCACCAGTTTATAAGATTGATGAGTTTGCTAATGAGAAAATGAGACTTCTAGAAATTTTTAAGTTTTTAAAAAAATTTTCCACTTATAGTTATAAAAGAAAATTACAATTGTATGGAAATATATGTAGTCCAGATTGAGCATGGTGCTGAGATCAGATTTTTTCTGCAATGTAAGGCATTGAAAAGCAAGTAAACCCAGAGATTTCTAAAATGCTAAAATGTGATAAAAGGAAATTTGAGATTGAGCCTTGCCAAGAAAATTTTGGCTCATCAGAAGAATTTTTAATTATAGGAGTTTTTATATGGAGTGATAGTCTTCTGAAATAAATGTCAAAATCTCATTGATTAAAACATTTTAAAGTGGACTGGATTTCGAAGTTTATAAAATATTTTAATTATCACAAGTTAGTTCTAAATGACTTCCTAAGATTTTTCTGCTTTTATGTCTATGATGTGATAAATAAACCAAGAAAATCAAGCACCACATGATAGGCTGCAGTCCTCTTAGGTCCTTGAGTTATTTCAAGGGGTCTGCGACTTCATGTACACACTAAACATTGTCTATTGATTGAATAAATAATGCATTGCACATACAAATGTGCTACCTATTTCAAATGCATGAGATTCTGTTTTAACTAATCAAAATTCAGGGTAGCATTTCATCATTAGACATTTTATTAATCAACAAATACCAAAGCATAATTTTACTCCAATGGTATCTAAATTTTTTTAGACCATATAAAGAAATCTTCACATATGAAATGGCTAAAAACCATGCCTTCAAAGTTAACCATTTAAATCAGCCTATAACCAATAGCACAGCTTCAAATAACCAGCTTTGTCAAACCTCATCATTAAATAACTAATCAACCTCTCCTATGTAAAATGGACTATGATAGGTATCGATGATACAAACTAATATAAGACACCTAGACCTGGTCCAGAACATTTCCAACTCTTGACAGAGCCTTTTAAAAAATGTATTTAAAACTCAACAAATTTAAAACGTTATCTTCACTCACAAGTTGTATTTACTTATGGTTGTATTTACTTACTATCATGTTTAACGCCATTAGCATTCAACCTACAGCCCAAGCCACTGAGTTATCTTGAATTCTCCCACCCTCTAAAATACAAATCCTTTAAATAAGAGTCCATCCATCTTTATCCCTACTACCAGTGCTTTAGGTTTTGTTTTTATTACGAGCACTAAAACTCATTTCTAACTGTACCTTTACTTCCAGCCTTCCGCCATTCTCATGCATACCCATACATCTTCGAGACAGTGTTAAAGTAACCAGAGTAGACCCAAGACGGAGCCACTCACACTAAGCTTCATGGCAACAAACTAAAACTTAACTAAGTTTCTACGCTTGGCTATACTGGAAAAAAAAGGCCTCAATCAACCAATCAGACCCAGCCTGCTCAGCACAAGCTATCAGAACCAATTCCAAGACTTCCCTTGGCCCCAATATAAGGGAAATAACCCTGTTTTAACCAATCAGCAAATACCCAGTATGACTTCTTTGTTATTGCTCCCTTCTGCCTATAGAATTTCTTACCTTATAGAGCTCTTCAGAACTCTTTTCTATCTAGTGAAATGGGTGTTGCCTGATTCATGAATTGCTGAATGAAGCTGAGAAAATCTTCAAAATTTACCTGATTAAATTTCGTTCTTTAACAATAGCTTACAAAATTTAAGCCTAACTGAGTTTCTATATTAAAGTATATTTTTAATAATATATAAACATCTTCAGCCTCTTCATGCTAAAATTCTTATTATTAGACACCAAAATAACAATATTGCTGTTAATCACTAGAAGCAAGTTGTAAGATAATATAAATCAACTCATTTGCTTGTATAGCAACTCCAATCAAAAATCCTTTGAGAAATTCACTGATGTTGATTTATGCCAGATGTATAAATGACAATTTGAATGTATAATATAGAAAAACAAATGGAAATGGTGAAGGAGTCCATAATGGCAGCAATGTAAGATGTCTTATGGCTTATTTTATTAAATTCATTATAAAATACAGTCCTTCAACTCATTTATTTATGTGACATTGTAACTCTGATCTCAAAATCTATCCAGTTATAATAAATCTTTGTTCGTTTTATCACATGTTGTACTGTTTTCTGCCTTCATCGTTTCAGTAAGAGACACACTCTGATTGAGATAACTGGTTTCAGGAAGTTAGTTGTTCTAAGGTTCTCTCTCTGGTGATCAAAAATGACATTTTTTACTTTTCATATTTACAATGATCTTATAAAGACTAGAATATGTTTAGTTCTTTGATAAATAAACCTAAATTCAACATAGTTGAAAAATCAATGTTGAATCTTTTGAGAGAGCTGTGAACCATACAGAGGCTTAAAGCAAGCCAACAGAGAAAGCTATAAATGTTCATGTTGCTTGTCTATAACATTCCCCTCCCCAATTTCTCAGCTAGTAGATCGATCAATGTTAATTTGCAGGGAAGATTCAGGTTATCAGTTTGTTAAAACAATTAGTTAACAGGGCAATACATTATAACCAAAGGTTTCCATTTTATTCTAAGTCTTTTCCTTTGTTTCTTAGGCCTATCATACATAACTATACATGACTAAACTTTATTGGTTATAGTATTTTATAGTTTTGGTGAAATGGTGCAGGTCCAATTGTAGTGAGTTTAAAGAGAGCATAATAGGGAAACTGGAGAAAAAAGTATAAATAACTCTTTTGAGGAATTTTGCTTAAAACCAAACAAAAAATGGAGCAGTAGCTATGGGGCAAAATAGGGTCAAGAAATTTTTCTAAAGATGAGAGAAAAAAGAGCATTTTTGCACACTAATGAGAGAAAGAGATGATGAAGGACAAAATGAGGAGAATTACTAAAGAAGTTGAGAGTAGATGGGATCACGTGTCCATGTGGATGAGTAGCTTTGAGACAGGAGTTTGAATAGTATAACTAGGCTAACAGCAGGAGGACACAATATCTGAGTGCTGATGTGGATATGTAAGCAGGTAAGTGCAGGTAAGTCTGGGGAGTCCAGAACTTACCTTTTGATTCTTTCCATTTCTTTAGTGACTTAGAAACAAGATTATAAGTTGAGAGTGAGGATGGGGGAGGTAGTTGTAGAGTGTTGAAAATGAAGAAGGTATGAGATAAACATCTAGAAAGGAAAGAGAGTGAATGGACAAGGGATTATTTATAGTATTATAGGCTTTTAGCAATAAAGACTATATCCAATTCAACGCTCAGTCCTGTATATTTTAACTCATAAATCTTTCTTAAATCCTTTACTTTTCTTCATTTCCACTACTGCCCTAGTCTAAACTATCACTGCCTCTTGCCTAAATTACTAATTTGGCTTCCTAATTGGCTTATACATGTTCAGTCTTGCTTCTCTCCAATCCGTTCTTACAATTGCAGCTAAGATCCTCTTTTTAAATGCAAGTTCGTTCATGTTAACACCCTGTTTAAGTCTCTCCAAAATCTTTGGGGATCAAAACACCCCTTCCTGGGGAAGCCTCTCCTTGACTCCTTGTTCCGGCCTCATGCTCAGTGGTTTTACAGTGATGCCTTTTTTCAGTTCCTCTAGCGCACGAAGGGGCCTTATCCTACAGGACTTCATAAATTCTGCGGGGCAAATCCTTCTCTCCTCTCAGTAAGTAAACTTACTCAATTCACTCTTACTTTTCCTTCATATTTCAGCTGAATCATCACTTTTTCAAGGAAATTATTTCTGTTCTTTAACTCCTTCATCTTTTCTGTTACCTGTTTTTACAGTGTCATGTACTTTTCACAGTCATAACTTTAAATATTTTTGTGAGATTAATTGTTTGACTATGTCTTCATTAGACTGGATATCTCCTAGAGGGTTAACATTATGTTTCCCTTTCCCTCTTTTTTTTCCTCTTTTTAAAATACAGATTATGTTTGCTTTTTTGCTCACCAGTTTATCCTTAAATACTTAGGCCTCAATAAATATTTGTTAAATTAATTTTGACTGAGTAAATCTAATGGATACTTTTTTTAAAAAAAATAAACGACATAAAATTTTGAACTACGTTCTGTATCACATTCATTTAATCTTTACAAAAAAACTTTCTGAGTAAGAACTGGTATCTACTTGGAGATGTTAAGTAAATTCTTCAAAGTAATACAGCTGATATGAGAGATGAGAGCTAGACAGATCTGACTTCAAAGCACATGTCATTAACCATTCTGAAGTATGATTTTACCAACTTGCTCATTTGCTGCCTGATTTTGTTTCCCCCTTTCAGCCTAGATAGATTTATCTTTTTATTTTTTAAAAACTTCAACTTGCAAAATATACTTTATTAACTCAGAGTAAATTTTTATAGATATATGTTTCAGGAACATACTATTTTCAAAAGACATGTGCATCGTTCTTGGAAAAAAGAAATGGTATTCTGGGTTCTGTGTGTATTAGAGCATATATTTATATCGGTATATCATTTCTACGATGGAATATTTAAACTATAAATGAAATAAAAGCCAGAAATTCATTAGTGTTAATACTTTTTATTCATGATCCAAATACAAAGCCAAAAAAAAAAAGCCTAAGAACAGATTTATTTTGTTTTTAAGCTTTTATATTATAGATAAATCAATAACAATGCTAAAGTTTAAAGTGACACAACCCTATAGAAACTCTGTGCTTCATCTCTAATATAATTTTAAGTATTGGGTCATTATCAATAAATGAGATTTTCAGCTCCCAATCTACCTTGCAACTATTTAAAGCAAGAGAACATTAATGTATTGGCCTATTAATTTATATTCTTAATTTTAAATTGACCAAAGCAACAAAATCCTCCCAAGCCACTTTACTTGGAAAATATCAATCTTAATGCATTTTTAAAGACTAAGAAGTTAATTCCAGGTCATTCAGAGAACATCTTGCTACCCACAAGCAAGCTATTGTGAGTGGATCCTTCTTTTCTTGCACATAGGAACATAACATGGCCACCTGTTGCAAAGAACTGGAATCGCCACTAATTATCTCAGTTTGTAGCAGTCAGAATACATGTGAAAGAAGCTGGCTTCACCACCAGGCTTTATGGCATTATATATTCGGTAAGGTGAGTAGTGATTAAGCTGTGTGAATTCCCACTTATCAGAACTGAAAGGTACAGGGAGCGCAAGTCATTTTAAATTTGTTAGTGGGGAAAGCAGCAGTAAGTAAATGCTTGACCGCACTGGCCTGTATTAGATATATTTTGGGGTGAATGAAGCCACAGGGGTATCGCATTAGCTCTAATGATAAGTCTTAGCTAAGTAATCTCAGTCTGCCATTTCCCAAATGGTTAACTGCTCTTACACAATCATTTCATAAATGCTCGCTGACTTACTTCCCACTCACGAAGGGCACACTGAGTCCTCTCCATTTTGCTCTTATGCATACTAATAAATTTATGAGATTTTGTTGACAAGCTATTGCTTCAGATTTGAAAGGGAGGCATCATGATTTATAGAAAATGCAATATTTCATCAAGGATGTGCAAAACGTTCCTGGAAGGACTTCTGACACCTGTGCCAGGGTGATCGCAGGTCATTGTCCTGGATTCTTGGTGCCAATGTAAAGGCCAAGGCAAACTATTATCTTCAGAAATGTGAGGTTCCAGTCACTTTTAATAGTCTTACTAATAAAATCTGTTTTCACAGTTATAATTCAAATGTCCAGATTTCTCCACCACTTAAATCACCTGCAGTTGCAAAGGAGCCATTTGGGATAAGTATTAGCCCTTTCAGATCACATAAATCGTTCTGTGTTCACACGTAGATCTTGTAAAATGGGTGATCCAACTCTCAGTAGACCTAAGACAACCAAAAGCCAGTCTTCTATATTTAGAAAAAAATTTTTTAACTTCTCAGGGGAAGCCAATGAGAGTTTTGGAGTCGTTTGCTGCTACAGTGGTGCAGAGAAGCCGATTGTTGCCATAACAATTCCTGAAATATGTGCCATAGCTTTCAGGCTCGGTGGTGGACAGTCAGGAAACTCTTCCAGATACCAGCATACTTACTGTTGTTCCATGGGATGCCACACTATTTAGTATATGTGCTGCCGAAGTGAGCACAAGATGTCACACTATTTAAATAATGCTCTTTTTCAATTATGCCTTAATTACTGGAGGGTGAGTTTTTGTTATTTAAGGTGGTATATTATTTTAAATTATATTTTATAATTGGTTATTGGTGGCATAAAGAAATATTAATATTTTAATCCAAAATGTGTACTTTTATTATTTTGTTTTATTTGCTGATTATCTTTTCAAAATGTAAATGTTTATATCATTACAAATAATGTATACTTTACCTCTTTACCTTTAATCCTTATAAGTCACTTAATTTCCCGGTCAGTTCCATTAAGTAGTGGTGATAATTGGCATCTCTATCTTATTTCTGACCTTAAAATGAATGTACTTAAATGTATTCACTTGTTAAAATGTATTATAGATTTTTTTAAAATAGCTTTTATGAACAGAAGAACCTTCTCTATTCCTGGTTTTCTAATTTTTAAATCATTTTTATCAGTCTCGGTTTGGTCAGTAAAACAGAATTATCCAAATATGACTGTAATTCTTTTAAAAAAAGAATTTTAAAAGGAAATGAGACTAATATGAATGTAAAAAGAGCTGGGTGAGTGAGGGTCAGGAACAGCTGCAACGGAAGGTCAAGGAGTCACTGATGACCTCAACATAAAGCACTGAGACAAATTGATCTCCCAGTCTTCCAAGTTTGCCAGAAAACTTCAGCATTGTCATGTCTCTGGGAAAGGCCAAGTTCTTAGTCTTGGTCTACAGCAGCCAC
>CM053512.1:28284649-28388164 GCA_028627145.1 Eidolon dupreanum
CTGGGACTGCTACTATCCTAAAATCATTTAATTAGAATTATTTGATTGAAGTTTTTTTCTGCTACACTAAGAACTGAATTCAGCCTGAAAACCCACATGAGGGCTGTCTAATAACTTCAAATTCTCATTGATATTTTTTTCCCTTTTGTGTAGCATGATAATTGATACTAGCTTATTTTTTTACTGTCTTTTCTGCAGAGTGGGTTTATTTTTTATTAGCTGGTGAATATTGAATTTCCATCTTTAAGGATGGATACCCTTTGATTTTCCAACTTTATGCAAACCTAATTTTTATCTCCTATTGCTGTCACAATAAAAGTTTATCATGTTAAATTTCAGAAAATACCCTCAGGACAGCAGCCGGCTTATGCACTTGCTTCCTCACAGATGTCTGCTTTCACTTTGTCATTTTGTTTGGTTTTGGTGTCATGTTTGTGTGTTTGTTTTCTTGTTTCTGTACATATCTTACTTTTTTTGCTAGAGAGCAATACTTTTAAAAACATGATTCTGAAAATGTTTCCAAAATTTCAAATTGTTTTTCAGTGGAAGAAAGGGAAATAGAAGCATATCATTGTTTAAATAAAAATTTGTCTGTAATATAAAATGTTTGCCTTTAATGTGGTATAATTGTGGAGAATCTTTTGTGGAAAGATATATACCAATACATCTCATGAGGGCTTTTTATCTCTTTCTCTGAGACAACTTAAAATCTACTCTTTTTTTTTTTTAACTAATGACATTTTCTTATTTTTAACATAACTTTTCTTAACTGGCATCTGTCATTTCACAACATGTACATACTAAAGATAATAAATTTATTAAGGAATTAGAGAGAGACACACACATGCAACTACCTCTTTTTTTTTTTTTAATCACAGAAATACATTAAACTCAGCTGTTTGTTGGTCTTTTTTTTCCTTCATCTCCCTGAAAATGCAGCTCAGCTTAGAGTCATTCCATAACATTTATCCTATTGGAAACTCTATCAGCAATAAGAGAAGAACAACAGATGGGAAGCATGGTCACCACATATGTTAAATATCCAAAGAACATTTTTACTAGGCAAACCTATCAAAAGACCAAGATATGGCAATATTTCTACGATTAGAAGAAAATTATAGAGACATTTAAAAAATGTTTAATATACAAAAGCTGACAATTTTTACTCATAATTGAGTAATGCTTCCAATGATAACTCAAGAAAGAAAACTTCCTGTCTGCTTGTCCTGTCTTCCTCACTTCATCCCTCCTGGTCTTCAGTATGCTTCCACCTTTAAAAAGTCACCTATATGTCATCATATTGAGACATCCGTCTTATAAATAAATGACTTGAAAGTAAAGTATAGGCTTTTGGAGAGGGTGGAGAGTATAATGGGACTGTGTAAATGGAGAACAGCAGAAGTGCTGTGAGGTCCTAAGAGAAAAATGGGTTTAAAGAATAAAACGCCAAGATTTGTTGATAACACTCATATTTAATAAAGTCAGTCAGCGTGAGGAGAATATCTCAGAACCATGATCTAGTCAGAAGCAGCTGCTGTGCTCATTTTTTTCACTTTACTTCATGACATAGAAACACAGAGTAACAAAAAGATTAACAATGTGGGAAGCAATTCCAGATATTCATCAGAGAAAAAAATGTTGTTTTGTTGCTGTAGTGCTGAATGAGACTTAAGGCAAATAAAATGCATGGAACCTCAACTACTGCTACTGCAAGTTCTCTACTAAGTCAATTCTGTACTTTAGAGTCTGTTCCTATTTCACCACACTCTTGTTTTCAAATTCTGGATTACTTAGAAAAAGATTCAGTGGCATATATGAAATAAAGTCATGCTTAAAGTGGCTGAATGAAATAGAAGTTATTTTAAAACTTTTTTCATGCAGCTAGGAGTTGGGAAGTTCATGATCTGAGGTGAGTGTGTTAATGTCACAGTCTCGTCGGTGTCCCAGGCTTACTCTTGTCCTTGTGGTTGTAAGATACCTCTTTTCCCATTTCCTCTGGCATCACAACTGATTTCCAGAGGGAAAGAAGAAAAACATGAGCAGGCAAGGTCTGTGCCAGTTTTTACAAAGTGTTCTAGGAGCCCTGCCTAATGGCTTCTTTGTATTGTTAGCCAGTACTATGTCAAAAGCTACTTCTATCTACAAAGGAAAATAGAAAATGTAGTTTTTAAGTGTTAAAATGACCATCTCAAGAAAAACAACAGTCATTGATAGAGAATAAAGAGAGATTGGATACTGGGTAGTTGGTTGAACACAGTGCTCTATGTGGTATATACTTCATTATATGGCAGGGGAAATAGTATCATATATTATTGACCAAATACTTATTATTCTTTTACAAGGCGTTTATCAGGAGAGTACTTCCTCAACTTCTTGAAAATAAGTGGGACAATGTTTTTTGTTTCAGCCAATAGCATTGAGAGAAATGATATGTGTCATTTCTCTGGGGAAAGCTAAGAACTGGTGTACATTTGCTACTCCTCACAGAACTGGTGATGTTCCAGATGACAGCTGTTTCAATGGCCTGGCAGTATAAGTATATCGAATAGAGTTCTTCTGCTCATCATGATAGGCATGGAGCATGTAGCTTGTGTATGATGAAACCACAGATTCGAGGATAACATTTTACTACCACATTATCTAGTATAAGTGACAGTTGCCTTCTTGCACTAGATTCTAGAGAGTATTTGGTCATTTCTATTTTTTTTAAATCATTTCTATATCATTTTCTCTTTAACTCTTTTCCTTCTCTCTTCCTTTGTTTCACTAACTTCACCCCCTTGTCCCCATCTCTTTCCAAGCCCATAGCACTTCTGAATACCGTCTAGTCCGTTATTAGCACTGAGGTTAGAAGAGCTACTTCGTCTGAGCTACAGAATAAGATAACATAACTGAGAGTGGCTCTGTCTTCATTTCCTTAGAATATCTGAAAGCAATATGCGTTGACCAGCCAAATGTTCTGTCCAGCATCTCAAATTGTCTTTTTGTTTGTTTGTTTGTTTCCTTTTGAAACTGTGGATGATAGAAGATTGATACAAAAAGAGTCTCTACTAAGCAATTTTGTTACTTGATTAAAACTGACGATAGTTCAGCAAGTAAATAATGGTTTTAATTTAAATTTCTATAATACCAACCAAGAAAACAAAGGATAAATAGCAAAGCAGAAGCCAGATCACAAGATGTAAGTCCTGGAATGCAATTGAAACGGCATAAAAGAGCATATTTCTTGAAGCTTCACACGTTGTCCTTAGAAAAATATACAGAATTATATTAGAAATAATCAGAAATTGCACCATTTGTAATAAGTACTAGTTATTTTTGTTGTTCCCCGCCCCCCAAATGTTGCTCTTCTCATATCTGATGTGGTTCTTCTGTGGTAGTCAGCTTTTGTGCTCAAGAGACAATTCATCTTGAATTAGGTATTGTTGGATTTAATTTCCTAATGTTTTAAAGGTACTGCTTCATCTATTTACATGAGGCAGATTGTTCTAGAATAGTCTTCTGTTTTATATAATGTCTATGGATTTTAGTATTCTTGTTATATTGGCCTCATCAAATAAGTTAGTCATTTATTCTACTTCCTCTAAATAATCTGTGTAAGATTAGTTTAGTGCTGTTTCCTCCTTCAATGTTTTTGATGAAATTCACCAGTGAAACCATCTGAGCCTAGAGTATTCTTTAAGAGGCTTTAGGTAAAAACACAAAAATTAATTTCTATAATTGATACAGATCTGTCTCTTCCTGTGTTGATTTGGTAAGTCTTCAAAAAATTTGTTCATTTCTTCTAAGGTGTCAAATTTGTATAAAATTGTTCATAGTATTATTTTATCATCCTTTTAATGTTTTGGTTGATAAGCATCCCATCATAAGATTTTGATTAAGGCTCATTACTTTAAAAATTTTTAACCTTTAAATATTAATATCATCCAGGCTATGATTTTTATTCCTCTTCTTTTCTCATTTTATGAGTTATCTGAAAGAGGTCTTATCTACTTCTGTAATTTCAATAATCTTTTATATTAATGGTAGCTAAGCCTGGCTGCACATGAAAAATACCTGACTGCTTTCAAAAAAAATTATTGTATTTTGCACTTCTCTCCAAACCAATTAAATCAGAAGTTCTGGGGTGAAGCCCAGATGTCAGTGTACCCAACATCTCTTCTAATGGTGCAGCTATGGTTGAGAATCACTGCTTAAATGCTGAAGTTCTTAATCTTAAACCTCTGCTAAAAATGCTTCAAAGAATCTGAAGACATTTTTTTTTCATCTATCTATTGGAATGTTTAAGAAACCCAAGTAGATTACCTTCATCTCTGAAGCTTGCTCTTCCTTCTGTATTTTTTTCTTCCTCTAGAAACTATCTCAGTTGAGGCAAATGTATATTAAAAACATACCACTTTTCAAATAGCGACTAAAGAATTTTGAAAAATACATTCATCCATGTAACTCTCACCATAACCAAGGCTGCTTTCTTGTCATCCCAAAGAAATCCCTTCTGCTCCTTTGCATCCATCTATCGTCAGCCATAGCAACCACTGATCTGTTTTCTGCCAACTATAGGTTAGTTTAGCTGATTTTAGAATTTCATATGTGTGAAGTCATACAGTGTGTTTAACTTTGTTTCTGAATTCTTTCCTCTCAGTATAATACTTTTGAGATAAATCCATGTTATTATGTATATCAACAGTTTTTTTCCTTGTTGTGGTTGCGTAGAATTCCATTGTATGAGGATAACTTATTTTATCTAGTCACTAGTCATAAAACATTTGACTTTTTTAGAGTTGTAGGCTATGAGATCTCAAACTGCTTATCTTATAGCAATAACAAAGCTCTTTTTAACTATGATCCTGGACTTCTAAAAGTCAAACTGATGTGTCTAAACAAATTACAAATCCTGAATTCTTTTTTACAATGTCAAATTAGTGAAAACAAAGGTAGTGAATTAGAAAACAAGTACAACTGAGACTGGGCCTTGGAAAGAGTTAAAGACAACAGGACTGTCAGAATTCTAGTTCTTCTTCTATACTTCCTGCTGTGCCTGCTCTTCTTCCTATGACAATCAGCTAGAGCATTTTGGAACAGAGAACATTTTGATCTGCCTTGTCACCCAAATCTGAAGCCATGAGGAGACATGATGGTTTACATGGCCATTCAGTGGTCAGCTGAGTTTCCAACCTGTCAAGAATAGAAACAATTGTTGAGCCCTCTCCCTGCCGCATTCCTCAGAGAGCCCATCAACCAGTTGGTGGTAGATTGATTATACAGAGGCTCTCATCAAGACTTGTTCTCAAACAAGCATTTACCCTGGGTATGAATTTGTATTCCATACCTGAAGTGTTTCTATCAGTATCACCATTTGTGAAGTTATTGAATGCCTTATTTGCCATATGACAGTCCATACAATGTTCTCAGCAGAGAACTCATTTTCCACTAAAATAGGCCAGGAAAAACCAACATACATGAGATCCACAGGTATTGTCATATATCCCATTGATTGGCATGATGAAATGGTGGAATAGTCTGATAATGACTCAGTCATGTCCCTACCTGGATGATAAACCCTACAAGGATGCTGAGCTGACTTGTTAGGTTTTGATGTATGTTCTGAGACAAAAGCAGTACATAGAGGTTCAGAAAAAAAAAAAAGAGTAGAAAGGGAGTGGTTTTTATCATTCTACACAGTGTTCTCAACTGGGTGTGATTTTGCCCTTTGAACACAGTACTCTATGCGATATATACTTCACTATCTGGCAGGGGAAATAATACTATCATATATTATTGACAAAGTTTGTTTTTGTAAAAAAAGGCTTAAGCTGTTAAAGCAGTTTTCTGCCATGACTATTTCCATTCTGCCAAATATTAAAGTCACTCCTCAAAGTCAAATGTTCTACATAATTAAAAAAAAAATGAGTTATACAAAAAGTTAAGAGAAGTAAAAATTTTGATGGAAACATACAAAATATTCTATTTCAGGGTAACAATTAGCAAATAACACATAGATACACACTCTGGAATTGGTGGTTTGACTATTTAAAATGTAGTTTAATTCTAGTGCCAGTAGACCATTCCTCCCATCTGTAGACACTATTTTTCAAATGTCAGGGAGAGTTTTCTCTCTGCTTTAGTACAGTAGTTTTCCACTAGAGGAAACTGATGTATTTACCTATATCTTAGAAGACACCATCTGGATTTGTCAAACCTTCTGAACATTGCAGGAATCTGGGCCGCGTGCCTTGCTGAGATTTCTCCTGGTGACTATCAATGGCCACGTGCAAAGGACAAAGCCTCCTCAGTTCTGCAAGGTTAAGGGAGTAGGAGGTGGGGACACATGACACAGATCATGTGTTACTTTCTCAGTTTGTCAGACAGATGACTCAATTTGTGGACCATCCAAGTCCCTTTCCTTTGCCTTGCTACCTTTTTAGTGTTTTTTGGATATTATACCAGATGGTGAGAGGAGCAATTAAAAAAAAGGAAAAAAATAAAATTTTCAGCTGTGATGCTTCTAAGAAAATCTGATTTTTAACTTCTGCGTGTAAATCCAAACAGATATAATGGCTTTACACATCTACCAATTATAATAGCAATTTATATTTAGTTAAACAGAACATTTTTTTAAACTTGCGGTAACCGAAGGTTGGCTTTAACTCAAACACAGCTTTGTGATGGTTGTGCTAGGAAAAGCAGATGGCATGGCAAGGCAGAAGAAGTATGGAGGAAGGATCCATTTTATTTTTTGAACGAAATTCCTGATTGGGAACTGATTGAATTTGTGACTAGGCACGAAGTAGGTGCTTTGCACTGCCGCGCAGTGCAGCTCGATTCAGGACACAGACTTTCAACCATTCTTCTTACCAGCATTACATGTCTCTCCAAAGGAGATGGCCCAGGTTCCAAGGAAATGCATGAGCTTTACTCCCACAGAACAGGCCCAATGCCCTTGGCTGGTGTGAATAACAGAATTTTAGGAATAGAGGGAATTTAGCCTTGAGGTGAGTAAACAATAATCTAGAGAAGACTAATTCATGGGTCACAGTCATCCAGTTGCTTCCGTTAGAACTGAGACTTGAGGCCTCCCCTCCTGGTCACCTCTCCAGAGCTGTTGGTGAATTCCTTCATGTTAAAATTCCAGATGTCAAAATCATATTAATACCCATGGAATGATCTTTCTTCCCAACACCCATAACTCCAATCTAATTGTAAAAAAAGAGAGAGTGAGAGCAAGTGAGAGAGAGAGAGAGAGAGAGAGAGAGAGAAGAGAGAAGGAGAGAGAGAGAGAGAGAGAGAGAGAGAGAGAGAGAGAGAGAGATCAATTATGGGCATTGTACTAAAACACCTGACCAGTGTGCTTTTCAAAACTGGTCAAAACTAAGTCACCAAAACCAAGCTAAATCAGAAAGACCGTTACAACCAAGAGGAGACATGACAACTAAACGTACTGTGATACGTTGCAGGGTTGCTGGGACAGAAAAGAGGCACTGGGTATAAACTAAGGGAATCTGAATAAAGTATCGACTCTAATTAATAATCTCCAAATGACAGTGACCTACTCAGCACCTCCAAAGTAATTTCCCGCCTTGGGGACTCGAGGACACTTGCCAGCAGCCCTTTCGCTGGCTATGTCAGGAAAAGCAACCGGCTAAGAAGCAAATTTAATCTCTAGCAGGGAGCCTTTACTTTGTTACACTATCCTTATTATTTTTTTGTTATAAAGCCTCTACAATTTACAGATAAGAAGACTGAGGCTTTGAGATTCTTGTTCAAGCCAAGTAATTGGTAAGCAAAAGAGCTAAAATATAAACCTAGGTCATTCTAATCCTAACTCCTGTGTTCTTCATGATTTTTGTTTCCACTGTTACAAACTACTACTAATCAAGTTTTATTCTTTGGAGATAGAGGAGGAAAGCCTAAATTCTATGGCTTTTATTACTTTATGGAAAATGTAGGCAGCTATAATGATATGAGAATAAAACCTATAAGAAATATTATTCTGATCTAATGTGGAGTTTATCATAAGGTTCAATAATTATTACAGAGTTTTCTATTCAAATGTTCCTTTCAGGAATATATCATTAGGGAAAAGGCTAAATGGTATCGATTATTCATTTTTATTTCAACATTTAAAGGGACTGTTTTACTAGCTTATTATTTCCCTTTGTGCTTTATAAGCCCCATCAGTTTTGTTCTCTTTCGAGAATACAGTATCACAGGGCAAATTCCAATTACTTTATAGAATATGACTCATTTTACCTCGTTTTGGTTGTTTGCTTAAGAGATTTTTTTCTGATGAAAGAATTATAATTTAATATGTAGAAGTAAATTTTCCTTTCATGTTATTTTAGAATTCATCTCTCTTCTCTGTTATGCACTTATACCATGAGGATGATTCTAATTCTTGGCTTGGGGACAATAGTTGGTGCAACCCTTCAGATAGCTAAACCATACTCATTGTGCTTGTCCTCCACCTTCTCAACCTAGAGCTTATTTTGAATATTTCAGAAAATTCAGACTACATCTTATACAGAAGAATGGGGTTTGAAGGATGAAAAGCCAAGTGCCTGTATAGACACAGGCGCATCTGAGGTACATTCATGGAGATGGGGCTGTGGCTGCATCGTTTCTGGTGATTCTCTGCCCTTCTGCTGCATGAACCTACTGAGACTGTGAGCTCTTTTCTTTGTCACTGGCTGGTTCCTGCTCAAATGGAAGGAGAGAGAAAAGAGAGCATGATGGCACTGTTATTCTGGCACTGCCACACAGCAGCAGGGGTCTCCATCATGGCACCAACTAGAGGGGCTATATCGCTCTCTCTATCTCAAGAGATATTTAAAAACAGGTAATAGAGTTGTATATTTGAAAGGGTGGCCCGTGGGTTGCAGAGCTATATAATCTTACTGGGAGAAGGGACCATGAAAGATGACACAGTACAGTCATTGTCAGGCTCCAGAATTACTTAAGAATCACGACTGTTAGGTATGTAGATTCCTGTGTCACACCCCAGTAACACTATGTCTCTTTGAGTGGCTCCAGAATCTACTTGCTTAACAAACTTCCTAAGTATCTCTTACTTAACTCTGAAACTCAAAAAAAAAAAAAAAAAAAAAAAGGTTTGATTAGATTGTTAACTGGTGTAATGCACCTCTAAGAAGATAGAATTTGAAAATGACTACAAATAATTCCTGAATGATAATTGTCATCATAAAAGTTTGGGTGAAACCTAACCAGACTCTAACTCTCTTAAAGATTAAAAACCTGTTCTGTTATTTCCTAACTGAATGTATTGCAACCTGATTTGATTTTGCCCATGCAGATGTTCTGTGGCTATGTCCCTGGGGAGAGACAAAAGGACATGAAACAAGGGTCATTTTAGAGGACAGCTTCTGTTGTAGAGGTGCCTTCATTCCTTCGACTTGAGGCAGATATCACAGTCTTCGTGAGGTAATAAAATATCTGCTCCTGAGTCACTACCTCCTACTAACTTCCAGTTCTTGACAGAACGCATCTGAAGAGTGAAAGATTCATTTCCTTTGTGATTTTAGTACAGATGAAATGAGAAAGGATGGCCTTTCCCCAACTCCTGGATAATTCATTTAACCTAATGTGTCTGTTCTAGCATCCAAGCTCTGCAGTAATAGGCGCCATGTAAATGTAGAGCTAGCTTGAGAGAGATCACTTTACTCAGAGAATCCAATTACTTCTTGGTCCACCCAATATTAATAATAACCTAAAGCTCTCATTCATTTAGATTAATAATATCTTACATATTATAGCAATTTTTAGTATTTAATGCACTTTTACATATACCACAAGAAAGCTAGTACTTATTAAAGGTTGTATGACTTTTTTTCATGGTCTGACAATGCAGGAAGTTGTCAGAGTCTGGATTCAAATGCAAGCCTAGAGACGCCAAGTTTAGTTCCCTGAGGGCATATGTAATCAGTTTTTCAGATTCTTACAGTTGTAGGAGAAATCTAAAGCTTTGGTTACAACAAGAACATTATTTGGCTCAAACCTTCAGCCAGATTTGATAAGATGTAGAGTCATTCCTACCGCATGAAGGCTTGGTTCCTCTTAAACACTCGTCAGTCTCCTTTCTCTGTTTCTAGTTCTGGATGACTCATTTGATGTAATGTTAAAACCCAGGATCTTCATATGATCCATTCTCTTTAGTAAGCTTTTCATTCAACAAATATGTATTGAGCACATACTAGGAGCTGAGCACTGTGCTGAGAACAGGGAATATAATCAGGAAAACGACTTCCATGTTTTCTTTGAGCTTATAGTATAGTAGGAGATTCAGAAAAGCTAAACAAGATAGGATGCACTGGATATGGGATATCGCGATATTTTCAGGATGAGATGGAAGCATAAACAGCCGATCCAGGCTGCCATTGCCAGGGAAGGCTGCTTGGAGGAAGAAACCTCTAAGGTGATCCATAAAGGATGAGAAAGTTAGGTGGGTAAACGGACATAAGATGGAGAGAAGTTTCCAGCCAAAAGGGAGCACCCTATGTGAAGGCTTGGAGCTGGGGAGCATTGTGAGATCAAATGTTGTTTATTTGATGTGATGTCACCAGAGACTCTCAGATCTTTCGTGCATCCTCTCCCTATCCTAAGCCTGATCTTCTTGACTTCCTGGCTGCTGCTCTTTCTGGTTTCCACTCTGTTCCCTGAGGTAGGCAATCTTTTTTGTCTGTTTCTGTCCCTTTGTTTGCAAGCAAAGGAAAACTGTGATAGGCAGAATTATGACTTCCTCAAAGATGTCCACATGATCGTTTTATTAGTTGTAAGTCTATTCAGATTTTCCATTTCTTCATGATTTAGTCTTGTACATTCGTGTTTCTGGGATTTGTCCATATCGTTTAAGTTATCCTAAATTAGTACTCTCTGACAATCCTTTTCATCACTATAGATCTTCAGCATTGTTCCCCCTTTCATTTGTGATTTATTAATGAGTCTTCTTTTTTTTAAGTCCATCTAGCTAAAGGTTTTTCAATTTTGTTTACCTTTTCAAAGAACCAACTTTTGCTTTCATTGATTTTCTGTTGTTTTCTATTCTTTATTTCATTCATTCTCTGCTCCATTCTTTCTTTCTTCCACTCATTTTGGGTTTAATTTGTTCTTTTTTCAGTCCCTCAAGTTGCAAAGTTAGGCTGTTGATTTGATATCTTTATTATTTTTTAAGGTAAGTTTTATAGCTATAAATTTCCCCAAAAGTGTTGCTTTTGCTTCATCCTATAAGTTTTGATATGTTGTGTTTTCATTTTCTTTCATCTCTAAGTATTTTCTAATTTCCCCTGTGATTTATTCTTTGATTCATTGGTTGTTTACAAGTGTGTTGTTTAATTTCCACAATTTTGTAAAATTTTCAGTTTTCCTTTTGTTATTAATTTCTAACTTTATCTCATTTCAGAGATTACTTCGTATGTCTATATTTTTAAATCTATTGAGACTTAATGTGTGGCCTAACATATGGTCTATCCTGGAAAATGTCCCATGTGCACTTAGGAAGAATGTGTATACTGTTGTTGTGGATAGAGTTTGTGTATATTTATATGTCTGTTAGATCTAGTTGATTAATTGTGTTAAGCCCTCTATTTTCTTACCATCTTCTGTCTGGTCATTCTATCCATTATAGTCATAGGGCATTGAAGACTCTAGCTACTATTGTACAACTGTCTATTTCTCCCTTCAATTCTGTCAGTTTTCACTTCATATATTTGGATATCCTGTCATTAGGTGCATAAATATTTATAATTGTTATATCTTCTTGCTGTATGAAACTTTTATTAATATATAATGCCCTTCTTTGTCTCTTGTAAACTTTTTCAATTTGAAGTCCATCTTGTCTGATGTTAGTATAGCTACACTTGTTCTTTTTTGGTTACAATGTATGAAATATCTTTTTTTTTGAATCCTTTTACTTTCAAACTGTTTGTGTCTCTGGCTTTCAAGTGAGTCTCTTATAGACAGCATATAATTGGATCATGTGTTTTTATCCATTCTGTCAATATCTGTCTTTTGATTAGAGTTTAATCCATTTACATTTAAAGTAATTACTGATAAGATGTGACTTCTGTAATTTTGCTGTTTTTTGTTTGACATAACTTTTTGTCCCTCATTTCCTGAATTATTATCTTCTTTAGTGTTCAGCTTATTTTTTTGTGGTAAAATGTTTAAATTTCCTTTTCATTTCCTTTTGCATATATTCTATAGCTATTTTCTTTGTGGTTATCATGGAGATTACACTTAACATCCTAAAGTCGTACTACTCTAATTTGAATTTATACCAGCTTAACTTCAACAACACACAAACTCTCTTCCTTTACAGCTTTGTCCTCATCCATTTTGGTTGTTGACTCCACCAAATTACAACTTTGTACACTGAGTGCATATTATTTTTATTATTATTATCATTGATTGATAAAAATATTTATAGCAGCCTTTTTTATAATTACCCTAAACTGGAAACAACCAGATATTCATCAATAGTTCAATGGATATATATTCGTATAATAGAATACTAAGTGGTATCCTACTTCAACAATAAAAAAATTACTAAATTGAACTTTAGTTACTCATGTAACAACATAGAGTGAATCTCAACAATGTTATGCTGAGTAAAAGAAGCAAGAATGAAAACCTACATACTATATATTTTCATCTATATGTAATTCTAAAGTGTCCCAAACTAACCATGATGATAAAAATCAGATTGGTGATTGCTTGGGAGGTAGAAGGAGAGTATTAGCTTAGAAAAAACACAAGAGAACTCTCTGGGATGATGAAAATGTTCTGTGTGGGTGTCAAGAGTATATATATTTCTCAAACTTGTTGGATGAGTTTCTTAAGATCTGAGCAGTTTATTATATGTAAATGATACCTCAAAAAGAAATACTTTCTTTAAAGCTCACTAAAAATTACTCTTGCAAATTCTACTTGATCTTGTTTATCAGTCAATTTCGAAAATGTGTTTGTATGATAACCACCCATGAATCAAAAACATTAAGAAAGTAAAAGAGTCAAAATGTGACTTTATAAGTTTGAATTCAAGTTATTCAGTATCTATTTGACTCAGGTCACACATGTATAAAGCTGAGACACTGTTTTAGCCAAATTCATTGGGATGCCTAGAGAATAAATTAATTGAAGATCTCTAAAACACTTAGCAAATTATTCTTTATATGTTATGCAGTTTAACTTGACATGTAAAATGAAAAGTCATAATTACTTTCCACAGTTGTTACCTTAATTTATGCTTTATTTTTAGAGCATTAAGACTATGTAGGATTATGTAAAAGTGGGGACAGGTCATTGTTATTTTGCATAATTGATTTTTGGTGATCCAAGAACCCTCTTCTAAGTCACTTTAAATTAATACCATAGTGTCTTTTTTTATTTTAAATAGGGGAGAAAAAGTACTTCATGGGGCAGGCAGCAGATTGGCATCAATTACAAGCTTGTGGAATTGTAAAAACATTTAGCCAAGTGCCATTTCATACAGAACTAAAGGACAGTAGGACATGGAGGATATAGAGAAAATCTAGAAAGTGACAGACAGCAGAATGGTAAAGAGGATTAGGTGTGATGTAAACCATAGATATTGTTCAATTCCTTAAGAATTATATTCGGATAAAGAAATTTCTGAAGCTAACTGCAGAAATTATACAACTAAATATTTAGAAGTAAAGATATTTTCATCTACAACAATTCTGAAAGTTATTCTGATTTCTAAAATGCCAAATCAGTTGGCAAGTTTATAAAAAATGGGATATTTTGGAGGGAGAACCTGACAGTCTATTTATAGAGGTGACATCAATACACATTGTCAAGCCTGTCACTGAATGTGACACCTATGGTTTTATTTTTCTTACAAGAATGTAGGTACAGAAGTAACAGTTGTTACTTTATTTTGACAGCCAATATATCTGGAAATCTCTTGCTATTATTCCTCATGATTGCAATGTGACTGCTGCAGCTCCTACCATCATGTCTATGCTCAAGGCAGGACAAAGGTAGAAAAACTCACTGGATCTTCCTCCTTTTATCAGAAAAGTCAAAGCTTATCTAAACTTCTCAGCAGACATCAACTCCATTCTCACTGGCTTCTACCAGTGTGTCATTTGGTCACCAATAGTCTATCTAAGGATAGAAAGTCAGTATTTAACTGCTCATCTTGTTGCCCCAGACATAACTATGGTTTTATTATCAAAGAAGAATGGGAAAATAAATATTGATTAGGTAAATGACAATGTCTGTAACTTCAGCTAATAATCTCTTTGTTAGTTATAAAGAATACATTAGCTTCTTTTTCTGATTTATCTTACCAGGAGTTTCTAATATGCAGCTCTTCTGCATGACTCATTAATAAAACATATACTTTCACCTAGTCAAAAACATCTGGAAGCTACATTTATATATTATGTTTATGACAGATTTTACTTGCTGTCATGACTCATAGATGATAATAATCATTTATTTGAAGGTTGACTCTTTTTTTTTTGGTGTGGAGGTAGTTAAAGCTGAGACATTCATCAACTAACAAAAATTTTAGTGTACTATATATGAATCCTAGTATTTATATATTCTATTTTCCTTGAAAATGTTTTCTTCAACATAAAAAAATAATTGCATGTGGGTATATTTATTTAATTGATTACACATTAATATATAATGGATTATAATTATTTAAATGAATTTCCAAATAAACATATTTGTTATTTAGGAAATTTTTTCAGAAGTCTTGCATTTTTTTTTTGCCTGTAAATAAAATTCCAAATAAACTTTTATGACTGGTTAATACAATACTTTTTTTTAAAGTTTGAGCAAAAATGTGTAACCTAGACGTGAAAGAGCCTTGATAGGCATCAAATATTCATGATATACAGGCATTGCATTTTAATTTTATTACTGAAGATTTTTTTTCTTATTAGATTGTGCTTGCAAAGGGGAAAATACTAACATTATTGTCAAAATGCATAGCCCATTTTCATCTAAATTAGTTGCTTTCTACAATATGTATTGCCTATAAATGCACTTGAAGCATAATTCTTTTTTATTTTTGTTAAAATAATTAGTGTAAATAAGCCATAAATTCTCCATCTTAAAAACAAATAAACCTAGCGCTGACCCCACATCCCCTTCAGCTATAATTCCCCCGCCCATTTCTCTCTGTTCTTGGTTATAGCAAAGCATATCGAAAGAGTGGTTTATACTTCTAATTGACATTTCTATCTTCTTTCATTGGAGACACTCTAATTAGGTCTTCATCCCATCATTCTGTCGAAATCTTATTTTTAGTTTACACTTACTTCTGTTTTACCAAATAGGCCAATCATCAGTCTCCCGATCACTTGACTTATCAGAAAAGACTGATGGTATGTGTCATTCCCCTTCTTGAAACACTTCGTTCTGTTGATTCTCCAGTGTTCCCATTTTGATAAATGACACTACCATTTATTCAGTTGCTCAACTCATCTTTGACACTTTTACTTTTTTTCACACATTCATGCAACCCATCAATAAATCCTGCAGCTTCTCCCTCAAAATACATCTTGAATTTGATGACATGGCACTTCTTTCAACAACTATCATTTTTCTTCTGAACAATTGCAATGGCTTCCTGATACTTAACTCTTGCTTCTTAAAGTCTATTGTTCACTCAACTGTCTAAGGAAACTTTCTGTAAGATCTTGTGAGGTCGCTGCTGTTAATGCTCCCGTTTTATATTATGATTTTTAAAATGAAACAAAAGTCTGTATCACACCCAATGAGGCCACACAGGTCTAAATACTTTTCTTGAGGTACTTACATGGTTTGTCGTTTGCTCCTTTTAGGTTTTTGCTTAGTATGATTCTCTTCAGACAGAGCTCTGATAATTCTACATAACAGCCTCTATCGCTCAATGTTGTTACCCTGTTTAGAGGTGATTGTACCTAGACCTGATGGACATTACATGTGTACCTGTTTGCTAGTTCAGTGTTAACTTTTCCCTACTAGAACGTAAACTACACGAGGGCAGGAACTTTGCCTTATTCACTCAGGTATATTCAGTACCTAGACCAACACTTGGCACATCCATTCCAATTATATAAAATTGTGAACATTGCCAAAATCCTTTATGTATCTCACAACACTGCTATTTTGTCTTTCTTTGGATTTTTTAAAAATTAAGCTTGTCTGCTTTACAGGGGATTAAACATCTTCTCTTTCTTCTTTTAACAAAAAAAGTGGTTACTGAAAAATTTGCCATCTCCATCTGTCTCTTTTATCAGTATGGAGAAAATGAGTCAGTTTGAACAGATCTTTGTTATGACCATAAGACATTCATTCTTGGGGAAGGGTAGAACTGTGCTTTCCAAAATGTTTCATATGCATCAGAAAAAACAATGTTATTATTGATGACCGTGAGTGTGTAAGGGTGCCTTAATCAGGCTTGGTTAACAAAAGTAACTGTATTTTTTCTTACATAAAAGTAAATATTTATATACACATGTGTATATATGTATATATAAATTAATAGAGAATGAATTAAATAATAAATGATAAACTTGTATAATATTTCAATGTAAAATAAAACTTCAAATTTAAAATAAGTAACTTGAATTTTTCTTTGTGGACATGGCTTTTTCATCTCAGGTGTTATATTTGAGATGTCCATATGCAATCCTGATCAAGACATTTAAGGATAATCTCATCAAACTCCCAATCATTCCTGTAGACAAGAGATTTTTAACATAAATAAATGATAAACTTTTTGAAAAGATATTTTTACCTTACAATTCAGTAATTGTTATTTGTACCAATTTGATTGGTACAATTCAAAATCTTATAATTGGAATTATATTTAAAGAATGGAACAGCCTTCTTTTTTTCCCATTAAGATGAAGAGATTAAGAAGTATGCATTGGCAGTTACCAAACAGCCACAAGGATTTACAGTATAGGGGATATGTGTACAGCATAGAGAATATAGTCTATGATATTGAAATAAGTATGTATGATGTCAGGAGAGTACTAAACTTATCGGGGGATTGCTTCATAAGTTATATAACTGTCTCGTCACTATGTTGTATACCTGAAACTAATATAATATTGAATGTCAACTGTAATTGAGAAAAGAAAAAAAAAACAATCATGAAGTTAAAATGGACTTCAAATTATATTGACTATTTTCATGTCAAATATAGTATATCAAATAATCTCAGAACTCTGGTTTGCAGAATGGCACCTGCATGGTTAGAATTGTCAGAGCAGTCACCCTGTAACTAGCTTGGAAGTTACTCAAGCTCACACAAACTATGAAAGACAGTATGTACTTGAAGACAGAACTGTGCCCTTCAGGACACTCCATCTGACCTCCAGGGACATCCAACTTCCATTGGTCCTACCTGGGCTGCTCACCATAGTTGTGCTTCTTGAGTACCCAAGAAATAAACTCCAGTAGCTCATGGACCTCTGTCCATGGGAAGTAGCCTACTATGCAGGTAGCTCCTAAGATAGATTTCATATGGTTGAGCATCTTAAGGTTGAGGCAAAGCAGTGACTTCCTCTACCTTTCACTGTGTAGCAATCTGAAAGTTCACAGTAGTATACCAGCAAGTCTTCTCATGGCAACCTCCTAGAAACTCATATGAAACTGTCTGCAGCTGGAGGTGATTGACTGAGCTTGAGCTCTGCCTAAAGCCTCCCCTGACTGCCCTGACAGGGAGAAACTTGTCTGTAGCATTCATGACACATCAGTGTGTTTTGGTTTATTCACGTGCCTGACATACCAGTTTGGCATTTCTAGGAAATGAAACAGAAGGCAATTATTATTACATATAATATCCTTGAGGGGTGAGGGAACAGCAGGGGTGTTATCATGCAGGTACCTCACTAATACTCATGAGGAAATTTCAGATTGACTGTTTAATGGTCACCTTGCTGGGAGAGGCTGAAACTGCAATTAAGTCTTGGTTTGCTGGTGCAGGGGAAAATGACTCCATTTGGGGCCTGTTATTTCTTATTTAAGAGGTGTAATTCTTAGTTATAGATCTAATAATGAGTTAAAAGTAGCCACAGAGTGACCGTGCCCTCTACTTACAAGGGCTGAGGCATTGCTTTGGAGTCTGGTTTCAGCATCCACACTTGCCATAGCTGAATTTCAGCTCTAGTCAAATGATAATTGTATCTAAGTTTTATACTTTCTTTACACTGAATGAACTAGTTAGTACTGGGCTTCCTTCTTCCCTCCCTTCCTTTCCTTTCCTTCCTTCCTTCCTTCCTTCCTTCCTTCCTTCCTTCCTTCCTTCCTTCCTTCCTTCCTTCATCCTTTTTTTTTGTTGTTGCTTAATATTATCACAGAAAAGACACCAAGAAAGAATTGTCTCGATAGGACTCAATCTACTTAATTGTAAATATTAAAATATATGTGAGCCTTTGCAACTTAATGCAATCACACACACAGTTTTTCATTTTTAACATTTTTATTTTTGTTTGGAACTGAAAAAATAGTGTAATATTCAAAATAAAAATTTAAACTATTTTCAAATTATTATAATACTCAATTTGTAATACCATTTAATAATATTTATATAACTTATATAATTTCACCAAATAGGGTCCCTATTCATATATATACCATATGGTCATTATAAACACAAATGTACTCTTTTACATTTTATTTTTAACTTGCTTTTTTATCAGCCAATGAATATTAATTCAGAGCCCACCGATACACTAGAAATATCAAGATGTATTAAGTATAGTTCTTATAAAGCTCTTATTAACTTGCAAAAATACATACATATACTTAGAAAGCTTAGGCCTATAATACTGTTATTTAGGGTGAGGAAGCAGTGTAAGGTGTGTAAGGGTCACAGTAGGCTTTCCCCAAAGGGACTCCATGAACATCACAGGGTTAATTATTTTAAAAAGTTAAATGTATATCCTTACAAAAAATAAGTGAACATTAATCACTCTAGAAAGCAACTGGTTTCAATCTTATCTTTTTCAAACCAGTGGATTGTATTATTATGTATGGTTACTGCAGTTCTACCAAGAATCATAATTTTGTTTTAAAAACTTAAAAAAAACCCTAAAGTTTACCTCAAAAAATTAAGTAGGCAGGAATATACAAGAAAAGCAATCTGAAAGAGTTATTAGAAGGTTTAGGTGAACTGTTGGTTTGGTACTCAGCAGTCAGTCTAGGTCTGAGCCCATCAGCATATGACATTCCCCTGGCAACATAATTAAATCAACACTGAGTCATAGGGAATGAGCAAGTTGATGAGATAAAAAGAAAAGACATTCTGTAATTAGGGGTGAAGTTTTCTCTATATCTCTCTTATAAATGGACAAGTAAGCTCTTTTTGTTTATTTGTTTTGTTGTGCAATTCTTAAAATAATTGGGGTAAAATATACATAAAAAATTGTCACCTCAACCATTTTTATGTGTACAGTTCATAGTGGTAAATGCATTCACATTGCTGTGCAACCATCTCCACAACTCTTTACGACGTGCACAACTGAAATCTATGCCTGTTAAATAACTCCCATTTCACATCTTGCTGTTCTGGCAGAATGAAAGGTTTCTAGTTTTATTTATGAGATCCCTTTATTTATCCATAGCACTGATGTGACCTTACAAAGTGATCCGTGACATTTTTCTTATCTTGCATACACACTGCAGCAAGAAGGTTAACTCTCAGAGTGTAAATCCTCTTGAGTGACTATCTCAAAGCCTATGTTCTGTAACCTGCTGGGTCTTCTGACATCCTAACACTAGACAGAAGATATCTGACTACCTCCTTAAATTTTATGAATATTTTATAGATTTAATGAGGTTCACTGTCTCTGATAAAAAGGATAGTAACTATAAGGGTGTGGATTATATTGTTACTATAGTAAACATTTGTGAGGAAATAAATTGCCCCAGAATGTTAAAAAAAATATAGTTGCAGCATCAAATATTACCTCGACTGCTACAGCCCTGCTTTTAGAAAGGTATAATAGTGTGGAAATATGTTTATTGTTTATTGTTGAGTAAAAAAATCTGGTTACCAAATAGATAGTTTAAACTCATTTTTATTTTAAAGAACAAAATTATGTGAGTCTGAATATATGCATGTATGTGCATATGTATTTTATTATATATACACACACTCATAAATGTATATAGGTAGCATGGAGAGCGAGAGAGAGGGAGAGACAGAGAGACAGACAGAGACAGAGACAGATACAGAGAGACAGACAGACAGATACAGAAGGACAGGGAGGAAAAGAGAAAGAGAACTGTATCTACCTTCTTCACTCAGCTTAATTTCAGTGCAGGGGTGAAGGCACTGGAAACTAAAAGCTGAGAGAGTACCTAGTATGTTAACTCTGTCTTTGGGAGATGGGAATGTGGGTGATATCTGCTCTTTGCATTTTCTAATTATTTGACAATTATATGATTACATCACCTTTGTAATCTGTGTAGTGTTTTAATTAAAAAATTTTTCTGTTAAAATTTGCAGTCATTTCTAATAAAGGGTAGATCAGCATAATATAATTATTTCAATTGTAGCTCACAAATAAAACTCATACCATATTTCCAAACATTAGAAAATGAAATTTGGGCACACTCACTAAATAATTTCACCCAATAAAATAAAGCTTGAATGGTTCATTTTATTTAACATGATATGAAAATCTGCTACTAAAAAGCAGATATTAAATACTCAAATAATTCTTAAAACAAAATCCTAAATTCAACACCAATTGAGTTCACTCAATGGTTCATATATACCATTACATGTAACATATATGCTTAAACATCAAATCACATTTAATTTTAAAGTAAAAAGAACTTAGAGAAGTCTCTAGTTAAGCATTTATATAGCATTTATTATTCTGTCAGCCAATGTAACTAGGAGACAGGAAAATTGATAATATCTTCTCTTTGTGTGGAATGGATGAGTTTAAATACTTATTAATACAGCACTATTGAAATTGTATCCAAGATTAAATCAGGAAAATATGTTTTCTGTATAAGTTAACCTTTAGGAACTATTTCGACTAACATGCAATTTTCTCATTCTTGAAATTCCTTTTTTCTATTGTATCTAACCCATGACTCAGGTAGGTTATATGCCCAAACAGCTTTAATCTGGTGGGTAGTTATGGAGAATGTAGTGGAAAAATAAGGAGACATCTGAGAAGATAAAAATCAACTACGTTAGTAATGATGACAGTTTGAAAAAATTAGTGTGAAAATTTTATCAGATTACCAAAATAGTGGAATGGTGTGCAGAGTACAACGGAGAAACCCGATACCTGAATTTTAACTCCAGATTTCTTGTAGTTGGTTGTATGAGCTTGGGCAAGTCAAAGGCTTTGGGAATCAGTTTCTTCGACTTAGAAGAGAGTTTGGGCCAAGTTTATTAAATTATTAAAATCCCTTCTAGATGTACAGTTATATCCCTCTAAGGTACATACAACTGTGGACACCTTACTTATCAGCTACTGCTTTAGCAACGGTGAAAAATATCAGTTTCAATACTATTTGAAATAACAAATGCACTATTGACATTTTCAAAACGTGATACACTGGAATACTATTATCCCTGAACAGTTATTTTCTTTTATTAAGACAACTGAAACCCCCTTCTGATCTAAAATGCCTTATCGTTTCTGTTTATGTAACACTACTATTTTATTGATTATTATGGAACTTAAATTCTGCATAAAACATTTTTTTAGTATTAATATTTAAATTTCTAGGGAAATTGTTTTCAGCTTTAAAATATTCATTAAATTCCTGCTTACTTTGAAGTGTCAGCATTTCAAGTGATAATACAATTTGTAAAACTGGAAGCTTAATCTGTAATCTATATATAGGCTTTCAGTGTCCTTAATTTAAATTAAAAATCCCTGGTATTATAAATTAATAAAAACTTAATGAGCAAATATCTGTACTGATATTTGATATTTTTAAAGGAATATGGAAAATCTATACCCCTTAAATAGGTAAACATATTTAAGAGATTATTACCAAGCTTGATTCTTCCCTTTGGATCTTAGAAAGTAAATAGTACTGTATTTTCACTTAGCTCCCAAATGTCAGCTTTATTCTGCTGCAGAAGAGGTGATTTCATCAGTTAACTGAATCAGCACAGGTTGCTGTAAACAGGAAATAACATGTATTCTTTTATCAGAGTAAAACAAAAATCCCTATTTGAAGGAAATGACTTGGGTCTTTGCAAACATTTCAATTCCCTTCTCATACTACCTCACAAACAACGCTAAAACTTTGTATTTAGATTTTTTTAGGAGGCCTCTAATACAGGTCACCTCTGTATTCTCTTTTGAGTGCTACACCCTAGGCTGCCCAGGGAAGCAGAGATTTCTTGTGTGCTAAAGTGGGCAATGTCAAATAACCATTATCAACCCCATTTACGTTAACCTTCTTAGATACATGAAATGGGGAAATGTAGGGTCCATGATGGTAAATAAATGAAAACAGAGAACATTTATTAAGTCCTTACTATGTGCCATATGTGCTACATTAATTAATTTAATTCAGTTCTCATAACTAAGCAGTGATAAAGGTAACTTATTAAATATGATAAAATAGAAGAAAATTATCAAGAGGTTTAAGTAAATATTTAATGTGACATCTATGATACATATGTTTATGATCTCACAGCTCTAAAAGTATCTGTACTTTTTCCTATTTTTCCTCTTACTTCTCTGGAATTTGCAAATATCTTTTTAGTTCTAAACAGCAAATTCGACACAATAGGCACTTAACGATCTATTGTGGTAGACATTTTGTTTGGTACTATGGGGAGCAAATGGATGAATGAGAGAGTCCCTAAATCCCATGTTGGTGATACACATTGCTAGTAATAATGTCAGTCATGAAGTATTCTCCTAGTTCAGGAAGTATAAAAAGGCTTCTAGTTTTATTTATGAAATCTCTTTTATTTATCCATAGCACTGATGTGATCTACAAAGTAATCCATGACATTTTTCTTATCTTGCACACACATTGCAGGAAAAAAAAAGGTTAGTTTGCAGAGTGTAAACCTCCGAAGTGACTATCTCGAAGCCTATGTTCCATAATCTGCTGGGTTTTCTAACATCCTGATACTAGATACAAAGCATTTCACTAGTTCCTTAAATATTATAAATTCTTTTTTCATTTTATAGATCTAATGAGGTCTACCATCTCTATTAATAAACAGCCGTTTCTTAAGGGAAAGATAATCTCTGGATAAGAATACATGATTATAGGATCCGAGAGGTAAAATGTGTTTGCAAGATAAATATAATACAGAGGTCTTGGCAGGCCACATGGAAGGCCACACGAGAGCATGAAACAAGCATGTGGATTCTAGAGGGGGGTTGCCTTAATCAGCTCCATCTAATCTCAACTCAGTCACATGCTAAATGTGTGGCAAGTTCTTTAATTTCTCTGAGTCTCAGTATTTTTATCTGCAAAATGAGGTTAATAACACCTACTCTGAATAGTGTAAAGATGAGAAATAACATCTATAAGGATCCAGAAGAGAGGATACTACAGGTGCTTAATAAATAGTAATTGTTTATTCTCATCCACCATTGCATTGTGTCACTGGCTAAAGCAGCACTTCAACTCTGAGAGCATATGCTTGGCCTGTGATAAACCAGCTGACCAGTTCAAGTATGAGTCCAATTAATACAAAGATATGCAGAGATCCAAATAAATACTCTATGGACATTTTCTACAAATTATCTTCCCATACAGCCCTCTTCCAAATACAAGCTCTAAGGCTCTGGGTTAGTTAAGAGGATAAAAATTGCCTTTATCACATTTATGGCTTTAGTCTGGAAAACAATAATAGTGATAATGATCTTGAATTGCTGTGAAATTTCCAGAACTAATGTGTAAGTATATCACTACCATTAAATGGACATCTTTTGGTATCACTGAAATAATAAATGAGATAGAATTTAGAAAGATGAATTTCAGAGGTCTGCTCATTATAAAGTGCCTGTGATTGTCATGTAAGTCTGGGATAAAGTACATTCGCATTAAAACACAAGGCAGACTTCTTAATTAAAATGCCTCTATGATTGGAGTTCTACTGAATTGCTGCCTTGGTTGACCAAAATTCTAGCTTGCACAGTGCAAATGCAACTGCTTTGAGCTAAGGATCAATTTTAGAAGAAATAATATATGCATACTTCCCAGCAGTCATTCATTTAAATACCTGAATCTAGATGCATAGTCATTTACAAATTCAATTATTCCTATAATTATTGTACCTAGGTGGTTTTCTTTTTATTTTTGAGAATAAATACACTTAAATAATGTGCACAGCTTAGTGAAAGTGACAATGGGTCACCTCACTGTACGATTATCAGGACATGATAAAGGGTTATGTATTTTAAAGGTTAGAGAAATGTGATGATTAGCTTTTCATTTGAGGCAGTTTACAGTTCAAAAAATGCTTTCAAGTCTTTCATTGATTAAGCTCCAAAGCATCTTTTTCAGTGTCAGTAGAAGTGACTAGTATTTAATTAAAATACTCTTCTAACTATAAATAATTGAATAAATAGTGTCAAACCTATGACTAACGTTGTTGAATTAATAACTAAATAATGTAAGAATCACAATTATCAAAACACTTTTGAGAACGCAGTTCTGCTTGGAGGGCTCCATGGAGGAAGTACCTCATTTTCAAGAAAGGAATGATGTTTCTTTTGTTTTCGTTCAATTCTTTCCTGCCTTTCTTTCTTTTCCTAAAGAGAAAACAGAAAACTACAAATTTATATACATATATAGACAGATTAACAAAATAATCCAATAAGATATTTAAAAGTCATTTCCTAGTTTGATTGGTTATAAAACAGCACCTGGGGAATATTGCAAATGTATAAGTATACTACTAATAGGTATTAACGTACCACTTAAATTTTTAATATTAAAAGTAATATTTAAGAAGAATTATGTAAAACAGGAAAAAATTCCTATAATTGCATAACTCAAAGACAATAATTATCAGTAGTGATGACTTTGAGAGCAGATTCTCAGAAGTAAATTTACTGGGTGCAAAGGTTGAATATGCCACTGCAGCATGGAAGACTTCAAATGTTTTGCAAATAATTAAAAGTTGAGCCTCATGTTTCTTTGCTTATAACTGAGCTTGAGCACACTTTCATTGCTTAAGCCCTTTTGTAAATTTTTGGCTCAATAATTTGGCTCAACTAACTGTATGGGTATAGGTGCTTTTAATTTTTAGCAATTTGTATAGTTTCATTTGATAAATATTATCTTTGCAACAATCATTTTGTCAACATTACTCTTAGTCCTTGATTTTTATAAAAAAAAATAATATTTCGGCCATAGATAACAGTTTAAAGAGTAATATAATTAAAAGCTGTGTAGCCACTATCTGCCCTGTGAAATAAAACATGACCGGGACTTTTGAAGCTCCCTATGTTGGCCCCCTCATCACACTTTCCTGTCTCTCCACCCCACTGAAGTAACCAGTACTCTGAATTTGATGCTTATCATTGCAGTGCATCTCTTAGTACTTTTATTACACATGTATTTATCCCTGAAACCACATAATTTTTTTTTCAGGTTTTTAGAATTTATACTAAAAAGTATCATGTTATATTTCCTATTGCAACTTGCTTTTTAAAATTCATCATAATATTTCTAAGATCCATCTATATGGAACTGTAACTCTAGTTCACTGATGTACAGAATTCCAACATATCAACATATCACAATTTATTAATCGATTTTTTTTTGTTGAAGAAATGATGTTCTCATTTTTTATTTGCATGCCAAGACAATGTCTCCAAAAAAAAAAAAAAATCTGTTTGATTCCTTGTGCATAGAAACCAGGATTTTCTCTCCATGTGTGTGCCTAGGAGTAAAATTTCTGGTTTGTAGGGTATGAATATGTTCAACTTTGTTGGACAATGATGATTTATTCTCCAAAGTGGCTATAAGAATTCACCCTCCAACTAGCGCCTATGCTGTTTTTGTTTTGATATTTTAATGATTTTAAATTCAATATCTGTTCATGTTTTCTTTTGTTATTTCTTATAGCACTTTTATGTTTTAAAAAGCATCTTATTATGAGACTTGATAAATACTGTTTTCTTTCTGTTTTATTGTTTGCCATTTTATACTTAACACTTTAAATTCTTTTGGAGTTTCTAGTGCTGTAAGGTAATTCTGTTAAGTGATTTATGTCCAAATGTCACACCAATAATCCCAGTTATTTCCTTGCATCTATTAAATTGTGTTACTCTATTATATATGGAGCACATCCTTACATATAATAGGTTTTGAGGTGTACTGCATGCAGTTCAGATTGTCTTTCCATTTCTCCAGTGTTCTAACACTAAAGATTGGTGGTTTCTTAAAAGAGCAGCAGTATTGGGAAACCCTTGGATAATCCTGCTTCTTTTATCAATACATGTATGGAATACATAAATATCAGGAGGATATGATAATGCAAGGTTTCCATTAGCATACAATTATTCACATACAACAAAAGGAGTGAAGAGAGGTATGAGATTTTTTTTTCTATCTGTTTTAACATCTTGCTATATGACATCAGAATGTTTGTACACTCACTACTCCTGGTAAAGCTAAGAGGGACTCTCCTTTTAGAATCTTAACTGAGGAAAACAAAAAGCTTTAATTGGATCATGTCAATAATTTTAGGATTTTAGAGAGAGGCAGACCCTTTTCTCCCACCAAGAGAAAAGCAACAACCAGGCTGTGTCCACAGAAACTGAACGAATCTCTTTTTGTCAGTTTCATTTAGCATGGGAAGAGAGAGAGAAACTTGAAATGAATTTGGTTTTACCAGCAGGCACTAAAAAGTCAGAACACGAAATAAGCAATTAATTATCAATCTTAATATCAATTAACATGGATCAATAATTTTAAAAACCTTGTTTAAAAGTCCTTCTGACTGTTGTTTGTTAGAGGCTGAAACTTTTATTCATTTTCTTATGACAGGTAACTATGAATTAATCTTGGAACCAGCATGAAGAAGAGTCTTACCTGATCTTTGGCTACAACCTTCCCCTACAACGATAACTCATCAAGTGCTCACTACCCAAGCTAGGTTGTACATCAATATTTTGAGATGTTACTTTAATGAAAACTGAAGTCATTAAACTTCCATATAGGGGTATTTTTCCATTCTATCTGCAAACAAATTTCAATAAGAAATTGGTAAGATGAGGAGTAAATATGTAACATTTTGTCTATGGATGATTTTATAGGTAGCACTATATTTGTAAAGGTTTTATTACATATCAAAACAAGTTATTTTCACCTGAGATCTTTGATTGATGAATTTTTGTTTTCCAGAGGACTGATCAGAATAAGAAAGTGACTAAGTACTATAATAAAACATAATGTACCTAACTGTGACTTAGTCATCAAGGAAATTCAAAAGCATGTGAAAATAAAACTGAAAACTTAAAGATTTACAGTTACTTACTCTAAGTGATAATAGCAGAGTCAGTCAGTATATGTCTCCGTAATATAAAACTTTTAATTATTTTTAGAACAAAGCTTTATTTATGAGTTTAATCAAAGGAAACCATAAAACACTGCCTCCCTCATTCAAACCATTTAAGCAATTTTGATCACCTTATTTTATTACTATTTTTCTGCCTGGAATTAGCATATTATAGCACTAAGTCGACACATAAATACCAATAAATTCTGTTGGTATTTATTAGGATTACATTAAATTTGTAAATTACTTCAGGGAGAATTGACGTCTTTATAACATTATTATAAAATTGAGTGTTTTTATTCCAGGGAAGTTTTGATCCATTTTGTCAAGTCTTCATTTGCGTCCCTCAGGAGTGTTCTAAAGTTTTCTTCATTTTAGTCTTGTGCATTTCTTAAGTTTATTCCTAAGTATTTCATCTTTTTCCTACCTTTACACATCCTGCTTTGGGTCCTACGTGACTCTCTAGCTACTTAGTTCTAAAGTTCATGTGAAAAAATAAATGATAATAGTCAGAAAAACTCTGAAAGAAGAGCTATGAAAGAAGATTATTAATTCAAACAGATACTAAGACATATGAAGTCCTGATAATGAAACTGTGGTACTGGAATATGGATAGTAAGATTGACCAGTGAAACAGAGTCAAAAAAAAGACCCCCAAATCTGGGAATGTATCAGATAATAAAGGCAGTACCTTAAATTAGTAAAAGATGTGCTATTTTATAAACTATGCATTCAGGAAAAATAAAGTTGGAATCATTTTTCCACCACACATCAGGATAAATTCCAAGTAGATCAAATGTTAAAATGTTAAGATATTAAAATCATAAAGTTATTAGAATTAAAACGGGCACTTAGTTTAACCTCAAGTTATGAAGAAAGTCTTTTCAACTACACCTGAAAATCAGAACCCAGAAGAAAAGATTGGTACATTTGACACCAGAAAATAAAAATCTTTAGGGAACAAAAAATACTATATACAAAGTTGAGAGACCAACAAAACGATGAAAAAAATATTTGTGACTCATATCAGAAATGATAGGCTAATTTCCCTAATACATAAAAACAGCTTCTAGAGACCAATAAGGAAAAGACCAATAGAAAAAAGTGCAAAGTCTATGATTGGTCAGTTCACAGAAAAATATATAAATGACCTGCATAAAAATAAAAAGATGCTCAAGCTCAATTTTGACCAGAGAAATGCAACTACAAAATAACCTGGATGATATTCTTTAACTAGAAGATTGGCATGAATTCAAAAACAGTTTGATAAGAAACTCCATTGGAAAGAAACTCTTTTGAATCCTAACCCCTGTGGAGAAATTTTACACTTTTGAAACATAGGTTGTATTAACTACTCATACGAATGTGTCAGCTACTTACATAAAGTACAAAGTCATATGAATGTATTACTTATTAAAAATTAATAAAATGCATAGTTATATTGATATTTTAAGATAGAAAAATAGTATTTGTTTGATATTGATGAAAAGTAACCGTAAACAGAAGTACACTGCAATAAACAACAAAAAGTATATATAAAGTCCAGCTAGATATTTTTGTCCCAAACTTCATTTGCTTTCTTTCATAAAAAACACCTAAATAAGACCTTCTTTTTGAGGTCATCAGAAAGATAAAAGAAAATAAAAAATGGAATAACTTCTTACCATTAAATTCTGTGTTACTGTGTGCCATGACTAAGTTCTACCTAAAATAATCTGGTATACTTTCAGAAGTACACCTGTCGAGTTTCTTTGATGTTAGATATTAGATGTTGTGGGGATGCACGGAGGGAAGAATATTATGACTGAAGTTTTAAGCCTGAGTGCTTTATGGAATAGTGGAAGTGTTAATGGAAATGAGAAAATCAAAGAAAATATGATACATGGAGGAGGAGAGAGTGAATTCCCCAGGACAGCTTCCAAATAGAAATGGTCAGTAGGCAGGGACAAATAGAACTGAAATTAGGAACAGAAAAGTCACAAAAAAAGTACATTTAAAAAATACAAGTATGTTAACAAACAATACCTACCAGCCATTTTTCATATTCATCAATAGCTTGTTTATCTTTATCTTTCTTCTCAGCTCTTTTCAGTTCTTCTTTTCTTTTCTCATTTATTTTTTCTTTTTCCTTTTCTTTGAAAAAAGCTTCTTTTTTTTCATTCCTATGTAAGATAGTATAAAATACTGGTAAGTTATATATTCATATAATAAAGATTTCCTGATATACCTTTGCAATAATGAGATTGAGATGCATTAGTGAATTTTGAGTGAATAAATTTTAGAAAAGCTTAAAGTGTTCTTAACTTAAAATCTATCAAAATATTTATTATTTTGGGTTACCATTTTTCCACAGCAGTCAGGTTATCTTTCCTTTTCTCAGCAACTGTTTCCTCTTCTTTCTGTTTCTTGGATTTTTCATATTCTTTCTCTTTTCTGTTTTTCTCTTTAAGATATTCCATTTTTTTCTCTTTCCATCTTTCAAATGCCTAAAAAAGTTTGGAATGATTTTATTTACTGTGAATATTGTAAAATAAGTAAAAATGCAGTTAATCACTAATTTATATTTCACATATTTAAAAATAATTAAGATATCCAAAGCTGTTGAATACTTGTTGTGCTGCTTCTTTTCTTGCAGCATTTTCCTCTTCAGTTTTCTTCTTGTTTTTGTCCTCAAGCCTTTTTTTTGCAGCTATTTTCTTTGCTTCCTTTTCTTTCATAGCCTTCCAGGCCTCAAATGATGCTAAGGCTTCTTCTCTCTTAGCAGCTCTTTTCTATTTTCAGAAAAATAATAGACAGTTATATACATATGCACAAATACCTAGACAAATATAGACAAATACACATATACACAAATGTATTTATTTTAAGTCCTTCGATATTCATTATATGTAAAAATTAAGTTTTAAAGCAGATAATTTATTTAGAATAGTTAGACAAGTTAATTTATGAAAAATATATTCTGAAGTATTCATTGTATTTTAGAATGTCATTTTCTAAAAAACATTTATCAGATATTCATCTACTACTATTCTTGAGAAGGAAGTTGACTTTTTTTGTAAGTTTACTAAACAAACATCACCAAAATAAACTATAACAAGCAAAGTGGGTACTGTAAAATGTTCATAACAAAATATTTCAGTAAAAAAAAAAATCAAGAAAGTTTTAGGCTTATTAAGTATGTCAGAGTAAGGTAAATTGGCCAAGTCACACAGTAATCTGCCGATCTTTATTTTGAACTGAATTTTGACTGTTATCGAAACATAAAATTCTTACTACATAAACATATCCCAAATGGAATATGTGTGCCAGACTGGAAAATATGTAGGTCAGTGTACAGCAAGGATGCCGTTATTTTACTTATTTCAATCTAATCCAATAATATCCTGTGTTTGCCTTAATATGGTTTAACATTAAATGATATAAAGCCTTACTGTGGAGCTAACACCATTCAGAAGTAAAAGTATTACGTACCTCACTGAGCTGTGAAGATCAAGTGGGACATGCCTGGCCCTAACCACAGCAGTACAGTGCTGCAAACGAGGTGACAGGTGAACAGGCATGTCCTCTTAAGGGCTGCTCCATACAACACTGTGCATTTGGGACATATGTTTCTTTCTAAATTTATTTTAGTATTAAATGGTACAATGAAGAAGTTTTTTTTCATGGCTTTTATTTTAGAAGATGGGAAAGAACTGAACATGTTGTAAGTCATCAGGCAGGAGTCAGAGGTGGAGACTAAACAAGGGTCCATCTTCAGTGGATGGGAAGGATGCAGGTCAAGAGCTTAGGTATGGGTTGGTCATGTAGACACATATTAAGTTCAAGGTAGAAAAGAGGAAAACTGAAGGTTAATGTTTGATAATCTTTTACATTCCTGGCTAAATTGTGAGATTGAAGCCAATTTTTAAAATTAAATTTATTGGGGCAACATTGGGTAATAAAATTATATTGGTTTCAAGTGTAAAATTCAGTAATACTTCGTATGTATGGTGCATTGTGTGTTCACTACCCAAAGTCAAATCTTCCGTCACCGAAGTGTCTTTCAATAGATGACTGGATGAAGAAGATGTGGTACATAGAAACAACAAAGCCATTTTGAAAGAGTGAAGTAGGCAGGTGATTGCAAGCAATAGTAAGTTCATAATCAGTAGTACCAAAGCTATTCCACACACATGAAAAATAAAAATCTCGTGTATCTGTGTTTTCATCTAAAATGGCTATATTCTATCAAACTAAAAATGTATACAGTACCAGAGAAATAAAATCAGAAATAATTCTTTTATATATGTTATTTTGCCACTTAAAAAACAGTTGATTTAGAAATGTTAAATATTCAGAGATATTTTACTGACTTAAAAATCCAGAATATTTTTAACTTCTATATTTCAGAATACCTGTTCATTTTGGATCCTTAAGTTTTCACTTTCAATCCTTTTAATTCTGTGCTTTTCATGTAAATATATATTTTTCTTTTCTAACCACTCCTGTGAGAAGAAGAAAAAAAGCTATACGATATTTAAAGTTTCCCAAAATGAATTTTGAATTCTTACCTATTTCTGAAATATTTGATTAAAACTTTAAAAAGCAAACCACAAAGTTTATAAAATCTATGTAAGCTAGTATCATTTTTTCTTTTTTTGGTAATATTCTAATATATAAAAATGAGCATGAATTCAGAAAATTATATGTATGTTATCTTTCTTAGTATTAACAGACCTCTAAGATTGAATATAATGATTACATATATTAATATTTTGCTCCAAAGTTCACATGTACAATTTTCTGAAGTGTATTATTCTGTATAACAGAAAAAAAAACAAAAAAAGTGACCTCTTTTGGAATTGTGAAAAAATTAGAAAAGTCTTTTTCTGTGTAAGTCTAATTCAAATATAAAATCTCAGGAAAGAAAAAATTTAAAACTCTTTTTGTTCATAACAATATAAACTTTAAGAGAAAAAGTATAAAAACATATACAGACCTTAATAGTATTTTTGCTTTTGCCATATTTTTATAAATTGCAATAGAATATTCTCTTAAAAAAAAAAAAACAACTGCTATGATCAATTAAGCAAAGCTTGGAAGAAAATAATTTAGTAAAATAAGGGTGTTATAAAGAGAAATCTTTTTCAGTATTAAATCATCATTTGACAAGGTTATTTTATTCCTTAATAAACAGGTAATCTTATGTAAGTGATTAATTCTTTTCATTTAAAAAAATACATTTTTCCTTTTTACCTGATAAACAGCTGCCCTTATGTTATCTGCTCTGTCAGGTTCTATATTCTGTTTCTGTGAAGGCTTTTGGTCCAATATTTTCAAAGTTCCTAAATAGTGAGAAGAGGTAGTTTTCGATGGAGTTCTCCTTACAGAACCAGAATTCTTTAAAAACTCAGAGGTCATTAATCTGAAAAGATCCAAATGAATCAAGATAAAATATTACAACTGTACTTGGTAGGAGAGAGATTCATTAGAATTTGCAACTACTATATATTTGAAAACTACATCATAATTAATATTAATATTACTTTGAAAATGATGCGAAGTTTTTTTTTATTTACAAAAAGCCCCATTCAACATAATTTAAAATTTATAACTTTAAGTTACGTAGCTTCAAAGTAGTTGCTCTTTTTATGTCTTTTTAATTAGAATGTTTTTAAGAAGTAGACTATATCTCAAATTACATGGAAAAATATTAATAAAGTAGGTTTAAACAGTTTCTTGTATTATTTTGTTACATAAACCATTCTAAATATGAAGTTAGAGCAGTATCCTCTATTTCAGGAGTTGGCAGAAAAAACGTGGCCCACTATTTGTTTTGTTAAATAAAAGTTGATTGCATCACTTACGTGGTGTGTACGGCTGTGTTCTCACCACGACAGCACAACTGAGTAGTTACAACAGACTGGGTGGCCTACGAAACCTAACGAATGTACTGACTGGCGACTTACAGAGGCAGCTTGCTGAGCCCTGTTGTAGTTGATTAATGATCATTCAATTAATGATATTTAAAAGATTCGGAAGGTTTGGATTAGCATTTATGAGTTAGTGTTCATTATCCTCAGTCTCATCAGTGTGAATGCAGCTATATAGATTCTTTTCATTTTAATAAACCAACTTAGTCCACAGAACCTCAAGGCTATAAGTATGATTTTTCATGTGTTAGACAAAGATGCTTAGGAGAGAAGTATAATGCTGGCCTCAGCTTTATTAACACTTTATATCTATTGTCTCAGGAAAAACAGGAGAAAGAAACTCTATCCAAGAAGTAATGTAGGGTATAGAGAATCCTTAATCATTTCCTTTTTTATAATGAATATAATGAACTAAGAAGGGTTTTATCATGAAGAAACTACTCCATTCATCTCATGAGAGGGAAATTAAAAGAAAATTGAGTAATACTAAATGCAATTTACTTTACAGAAGTTAAATTAAAACTAGCTTTGTGGAAGTAAACTCATAAATAAGAGATAATAAGAACTTTATTACCTGCTTGATGCACTGGATGCTCTATTTGTTGACTTTTTATTCTTCATATTTCTATCTTCAATTGTTTTCTATTAAATAGAAAAAGCCTTAGATAAATTACTCACCATAACTGTCACAATTAGGCTTATAGGGTAAATCAATGTTTTTCAAGCATCTACCATGAGTCAAGTACAATGGTCACTGTAAAACAGATAAGGATAGTACATTTTCGAGAGAAGTGACTGACAATAAACACAAATGTGACACATGAAGGAGATAAACTAGGGTCTCATGACAGAGAGTGACAAGAGTGGAGCTGAGGGGTCACTTTAGTGAGAGTGACCAGAGGAGGCCTCCCTGAGGGCTTGACATCACAGCTCAAGACAAACGATGAGTAGAAAGGGGCCACATGAAGGTCTGTGGAAAGAAAGGAACAGTAAGTGAGGAGTCTCAGAAGGGAAAGAGCCTGGTGATTCTGAGAAACAGAGGAAGGGGAATGATGCTGAAGCACAGCGAACAGAGGGGAGAGTGGAGGAATCTGGAGTCAGAGAAGCAACAAGTGAGATCTTCAGGAAGTGGTAAGGAGTTTGCATTTATTCTCATGATGAGAATCAAACACAGAGATCTTGCAGGGGAATGATCTGATTCAGACAAAAAAGATCACACAGTAGAGAGTAAGAATAAGGCCAAGGAAGGAGTCGGTCAAAAGAAATATGTTATGATCTTACTTGCTATTTGAAAATTGCCTGTTCTCCTTTAGAATTACCTCCTTTAAACATTTCTAAGTCTGTCTACAAAAATTCAGAGTATCCCTCTTCCTTTTAAGAAATAACTTTTCTACTTTATACAGACAGATGAGTGCCAGCATTAAAGTGAGAGCACAGATGTAAACACATCCCTAACTTGGCATTGATGTTTTTTCCTAAGGAAAGTGGTGAAGGACAACATACCTAGAACATGGCTTAATAAACCATCCCTATAAATTTTAATAAAAAGCTGATATTCTGTATTAGGAGAATTCTGTTCAATCACAAGTTTTCAGCTAGCACTGTTATCTTTCCCGGTAATAAATACACATAGCCATCAGCTAACTGCAACTATAAGAAATAAAGACTAAATAAAGACTAAAAATGCCATGCTATAAATTTTAAAAGTATAGTACTCTGGTGCAATATAGTGTAGGGACAAATAATTCTACATGCTACAAATCTGGTTCTCAAGGTAATAATAATAATGTTTCTGATAATGACCCAGTCTATCTTTTTAACAAGCATGGATTCTAACAAACATTACGTGAAGATATTCAGTAAAAATTTCAGAAATTGTTCCAGATTTGAGTCAGACAAAAATGAAAACCTATAGAAATTTATCAACTTATGGGTATTCATTTCTGAGCTATTTAAAAGTATATTATGATCATATACTTTTGATCATTTTTAATAAAACATGAGATTTTACTATATTCACTGCAAACCTTCCTTGAAGTTAAAATTCTATTGAATTACATAAGAACCACTTGACAATATAATACCACTCTCAAAAGATGGGTTTTCCACAGGTAATTCAGAAAGTATATAATTTGGAAGACAAAATATTTAAAAGTTGTGTTTCTAGTTTTAAGCTGTAGTATAAAAGGTACAATTTTATATAAATACCTTTGCAGACTCAGTTGCACTGGCAGATATTAAGATACTCTGAGATTTCAATAGTGGTGGATCATCTGTTAAGTCATCACTCATAATCAGTTCAGCCTTCTCTTTTTCTTCTTCAAGGTTTTCAGTAGCCACTTGACTTTCTTTTGATTTCTCAAGTGCAGTGCTAACACAGTTTATCAGAAATGAATTATCTTCGTTTTCATTTGATTTCAAGGAATTATGGTTTTCAGTGACTTCTTCATTCTGATCTATTTTGAGACAGAATAACAGAATTAAAACTCCCTTCTAAATTAATAAAGGGGTAACAGCTTGCACCAAATAAGGACTGTCTATAATCCTTTTTTCTTGAAAAATAAAATGTGAAGAAAACTATCATATTTAACTTGAATGAACTTTTTTCCCAAAGTGATCTACAAAAGAGAAAAAGGCTACCAATCTACTAAAGCATTTAACATACCTAACACTTGGAAAATACATCATATTGGTAAATAGAATGGAATAACTACCTTAAACCAAAGACATACAAAAAGCGCTTGTTGATGTATAAACCAAGTAAGTGAGGTGGCAATAACGGTTCTCTCGAAATGCCTGTTTCTTTTTTTTTTTTCTTTTTTCTTTTAGGTAAGGTAATCCTTCGTTGACCTCACAGATTGCAAGGACCTTGTCAGCTTACAATTCCTTATTTCTTATTTTTTATGCCTACAGCACCTGGTCTTCCTAGGTGGTCTCCCATCCATATACTAACCAGGCCCAACCCTGCTTAGCTTCCAAGATCAGACAGGATGGGACTTGTTCAGGGTGACATGCCTGTAGACGCCTGTGTTTCTTAACTGGAATAAGAAGCTGTATAAGTAAGAAGCACACATCTTTACGCTACTACAGTTACTAGCAGTGCAGTTACAAATATGTATAGATGCAGAAAGAACCAAGAATGGGTGTAATTTTAGAAGACTCTATCACACAGAGAATAAAGCCATCTTCTAAATAGTCTTTTTCCCACTAAGATGCAGTGTTGCCGCTGATACCAAAGAAGCACTAAAGGCAGACCCATTACTTATCCTCTCAGTGCTCCAAGTGACAGGTACAAGCTTCGGCATGAGAGATTTCAGTTTTGCTTTTACAGAATTGCTTCTGTTATTCTCATCTACCACATTTTGGAATGCTTAGCTGAAAGAAATTAGTGCTTTCTGTGTTAATCACTAACTTTCAGTTCTACTAGGATCCACCTACTGGCCAAATCTTTATCTTCATTGTTAAGGTCTTTACTGCTTTCATTACAGCCATTTTCTCTGGACTTATTTTGAGGTAGGCTAGATTTGAAATCACTTTATAATTACAGTTACACGTTCACATTTGGAGAGCAATTATGACTCAGAATTTCATTAATGGATACTTTAGAGCTGTTAATCAATATATTCAGTGAAAAGAATATGGACTTTGGAGCCAAAGATTCAAATTATGGCTCCATCACTGACCTTGGGCATATTTCCCAATATCTTTGTACTTCAGTTTTCCTCATCTGTAAAATGACAAAAATTATGCTACATAGTAAGCACTTAATAAATGTTAATTATATATCTCAGTCCTAGAAACAGTGATGCCTTTAGCTCTCATTAAGCTACATGTCATAGAACTAAGGAAGGAAATAACTTTAACAATTTAGTTCCATTTACTACATGCTTACTGTGGTACTGTTCTAAGTAATTTATACATATTATTAACTAATTTAATTCTCACAAACACCCAATGAGGTAGGTTACTCTTATTTTCCTCATTTTAAAGATCTATATACAGGGTTAGAGAGGTTGTTACTCTGCTCATGCAGTTGTGTCTGGATTTCAATTCAGTTAGTCTCTTACTGTAAAAGTCCACCTAACCATTATGTTGTACTGCAGACTATTGCAAGAACACACACATCATAATAGTTTGCATTTAGTGATCATTCTACTTGTGTCAAGAACTGAGGAAGGAGTCAAAATGCATAGCATCACTTAATTTTCACATAGCCTTATGAGATTGGTCTCATTATAACTTGGGAAAGTTGAGACACTGAGAGATTAAGTTCTGCATCTCAAATCACATGGTTAGTAAATGGCATAGTTGGGATTAAAACTCAAACATTGTTCCTGTATCTATATAAAGCATCATTTCATTTACAAATCGATTTTGTAAAATTCTAAGAAATACAGGATTCACAAATAAAACAAGATACAATAATTTGATATAACCACCTTTTATCGATGTTTTCCCCCCAGATTCTCGTGAAAAGGAATCTTCAATACTTTCTTTAAGGGATGATGATGATAGGCTTGTTAACCATGAATCCTGTTTTAAAAAAAAAATTTACTATTTAAGTTCAGTTCTCAAGAGCTGTGAAAGACAATGGTATTACTAAGACTATTTCATAAACTGAAATCTGCATTATTAAGAGTTTGCTGCACAAACACTAAGAGATGGTTAAACCAATGCTTTACTTTCAAGCCTTGATGTCATGATCGTTAAAAGGGGTCAGTCACTATGGAGCTATTCTAGTTCTTTAACTGACAGCTTTACATTTGTTTTTAGCAATTTTCAAAACTCCTGCTGCTTTAAAATCAAATCTCATAAATATTTAAGGCAAAGATATGTTATCTCTCTAATTCTCTTTTCTAAGAAAGTACAAAGACAGTAGGTAAAAACCCTTAGTTTCAAACAAATATTACTAGTCATTTAAATGAAAACAACTAGACAGCTACTTCCAAATATTTTAGATTAGAAAAATACACAGATTTCATGCATTTCACTTTTCCTTTAAATTCTAAAATTTACATCTAAAATTAAATAATTATATTTGTGTGCCTAAACATCTCTTTATTGAACAGTCATGAAGATATTATAATGTAAGTAGTTTCATTTTATTGCAAACATAATATGTTTTAATTTTCTTTGCCACAGTATTTTATGGGTACAAAAAAAATTACACATCAAAAGCAACAGATAGAAATCACCTGGGAAGATAGCAGAAGGGCTGAAACACTGTTGTCTACCTTGAGAGGCAAAGCTTTACCTGAGATTTGCAAGCTAGCAGCTTTTTGCCTGAGGGCATTCTTTCCTCTATGCTGTTCAAGTAGAAGGCTACAGATTTACTGGGCTGGCTCGAAGGGTCAAAGGAAGAGTTTAATACTGGAAGACCATCTAGTTAAGGTTGGAGAAGAGCTATAGAAGGCATGAACCCCAAATCTGCATATAAAGTTTATCCAAAACCCTTGGCTGATCTATTCATGGCATGGAGAGGACCTCAGATGGTCCTGTAAAATCATAGCAGCCAGAAACTGAAAGAACCAAGCAGAGATTGTAGTCCATATTCATGACAATGGTAGCATGATGGATGAGGGAGTATATGGGACTATACTGTTACAAGGTTTCTATATTAAATGTGAAATAACACAGTATCAACTCTAAGTAGATTGTGATAATTTATAGATGCATCTTGTAATCCACAGAGTAACTACTAAAAATGTAACGCAAATGGGTAGAGCCAAAAAGGCAACAGAGGAATCAAAATGGAAAATTAAATACAGGATTAATTCTAAAAAACAAAAGGCAGGAAAAGAGTTACATAAGAACAATGTCAATTAAAAAAACCCATAAAATAAATAGAAAACAAGTAGCAATGGAATGGCCCTAAATGTACTTATATTAAAAGTAAATGGACTAAACATTCATAAGTGGTCTAATGGAGTCATAAAGAGACTGCCATTAAAAAGCAGATTGTCAGACTTGATAAAAAAATGACACCAACCTATTATTATAAAAGAGTCACTTAAAGAAAAATACAGTTTGAAAGGAAAATGATAGAAAAAGCTTTACCATGCAATTACTAGTCACTAGAAAGCTGAAATCTCATACAAATAAAATGCAAAACAAAGACTATGACCCGATGTAGAAACATTTCATAATGCTAAATAGGGTCAAGATATAACAATAATAAGTGTGTACCTTGTGTCTAATAAAGACTCATAAAATACTGACAGAAGTAAAGGAAGTATACATAAATTCACAAACAGAACTTGAGATTTTAACAACACTTACATGGTATTTGATAAATCAACTACACAAAAAAATTGGTAGAAGTAGAGAAGACCTAAATGATACTACTGGCCACCCTGACTAAACTAAAATTATAAGACATTATATCTAACACCTGCAGAACACTTTTTTTTTTTTTTTTGTAAAAAGTGTAAACACTTTTTTTTTTGAACTTTCACAAGATACACTTAGGCTGGGCCATAAAAAAAATCAGTGAAATGTGAAATCATATAAGAGGTATTCTTTAATCATAATAAAACTAAATAAATTACAAATTAATACAAAAGATTTGATTAAATCTAGAGAAGATCCATATATTTGGAAATAAAGTTATTCACCACAAAATAACCAACTGATCACAAAAGAGATCACAAGGGAAATTAGAAAACATATTTTAAAAAATGATAATGAAAGTAAAAGGTCTCAAAAAATGGGGTGCTGCTAAAGCAGTACATGGAAGGAAATTTATAGCTTTCAATGCTTTTCTTAGAAAAGATGAAAGGCTTAAAATCAATGGACACATTTTTTAACTTAAAAATAAACAAATTAAAACCAAAGAAAAGAAATAATAAAGAGTGAAAATCAGTGAAATTGGAAACAAACAGTAGAGAAATTTAGCAAAGCCAAATTGATCCTTTGAAAAGTTTAATAAAACTGAGCGATGTCTATTAAAATGTAAAAAGAAAGACAGAAAACACAAATTATATATTAGAAATGAAAGGTAGAATGTCATGATAGCCAGGTACCATTTAGTTCTTTTCCCCTGATCTGCTGAAGCACATATGGAGGAGGAACATTCTTCTCATGCTTATTCCCTCTGAAATGCGAGGTGGAAGTTTGCTAAGGACAGTGAAGTGAAAAGAGAGGGCGCCACGTGTTTCTAACAACTAAATCCTGAAAGATCACGTTTACTTCCATTTTGGCATATCACACAGTGCCATGAACATTCAACAAATAAAACCAAATGAATAAAATGACACAAGCTATAATGTCCCTAGCCATAAATGACATAATTCAAAGATATGTAAGTAAAAATATAAATTCTTACGATTAAAGATATCCAATATTGCATAGATTCAAAAGGATAACGCTTTTCCCCACATTTTACTTTCTCTGAGATTTGATTCATATTATTACTGATTTGTTAGAGCTTAATTCATAGAGTTTTCTTCTCTCTTGGCAGTACACAAAATAATGCTCTCTTACAATTGATAGAGTTTTAGACTCAATGGAATGTAGTATCTTAAAAGAATTTAAAATGACTTCCTTATCAACTGTTGAAAAAAACATGTAGCATACACACACGTGCATGTACACAAATATTTTCTCTTTTTCTCTTAATCAAACGCAAAGGTCTGAATTCAAGAACACGGTTCAGCAATTCAGCAGCAGTGCTAACCTCAGGATCAAGGTTTTCAGAGAATGCTTTTCCCTCAGCTTCTAGTTGTCTGCCATTCAGCCTTGGGAGGGATGATGGTGCACAACGTGCCTCTAATTCTTTATGGAAGGCAGTTTCTTTCTCTTCTCCTAGTCCATCTTTCTCCTCCCTGTGACTCTGCTTTTTCAACATGGTCCTTGGCTTAGGTGAAGGTATAAAGGGGTTGTCTGTTTCAAGGCTGCTGCTGTTTTCTGCTGAAAAATGAAATGTTTTAAGGAGGGTATACAAAGAAAATGACCACGGCTTCAACTACACCCCAACTGCTACCACCCTCTCCTCCTGTGACCATGCATCCTGGCTGTCAGTCTTACAGAATCCAGAGGAAGCCCAATACCCTTCTCAACACAGAGTCCCTGTAAGCACAAATTAGTGACAGTTCATAATCCAAATTTAAAAAAATAGCTGCCATCCTGGAAGTAACTAGTATGTTTAGTTTTGTGAGAAGTTAACTCTTTGAGTTTATAAACTCTCATAACATTAAACAATTAAAAACGAAAGAAAACCATGCCCCAGTTTCTGCCTCTATGAAATAAGGGAGTTCACACATTAAACCTTTATTGAGTCTCTGCTTCCAGGCCCTGTCCACTTAAATTCTTAGATTTCATAATTGAGACCATGACAATGGCCCTGTCCAAGGAATTTACAGGTTGGGAAGGGAGACAATCCTAAAGAAATAAATTAAAAGACAAAAGTAAGTGTTATAAGTATGGAGATGGTGTCGGTACAGGGATAGAAGTTCTGACTCACTGGAGGAAAAATGAAGAATTATATGATTTGCGAACTGTTGTTCTTCAAGTTCATGAAACTTCTCTAGCTCTAGCAGTTATTAAAATTTCTCAGTTACTATTTCCATTTCTTCTAAGTTTAAAACAACAATCTAATGCTGCTATACTTCCAGCCCTGAAAACATGATAAAAAAGTTTTTATATAAACTTTTTGCCTAAATTTTACCTGTTATATTCATCTCTCCATTGTTCTACCAATGCATTCTTCTGATAAAATTTCAAAACTGTACTAATTAACATCTTCCTTCTTTTTACCTATAAATGGACTTATGAATGCTGCCTATTTTTAAGATTCCACAGCCATACCAATAGGTATATAAATGTTTCATTGCCAAATTTAGCTATGTCCTAAACTCTAGCCAAATTTCAATCCAAAATCCAAGAGTCACCCTAGATTCCTCCCTCTGTTTCTCCATATCCACTATACCCTATTGATTCCTAAATCTCTCTCTCATTTTTCTCACTTTCTACATCCCTGCTGTCAGCTCCTCACCCAGTCTTTCCTAGATTACTGCCTCAGTGATATATATGAAATAAAAATCAGACCTCATCACTTCTTTTCAGTTTAAGCAGAATATTATATGATGCCTGAAAGAAGGTGTTAAGCCAATTATTTTTTTATTGTGGTAAGAACACTTATAATAAGGTCTACCCTCTTAATAAATTTTTAAGTGTACAGTTTTGTTAAATAAAGGCACAACGTTATATACCAGATCTCTAGAACTTACTCATTTTGTATAACTGAAACTGTGTCCCTGGTGAACAGCAGCTCCCCATTTCATCCTCTCCTCAGCCCCTGGTGACCACCATTCTACTTTGTGTTTCTACGAGTTTGACTATTTTAGAATCTTCGTATTTGAATCTTGGCTCTGACTCTTATTAGCATTGTAACCTTACAGAAATCATTAAGCCTCCTCAGATCTCAGATTTCTCATTGGTAAAATTAGTTAAGAATTCCTAAGGCACCTGTGGGAATTGAGTGAAATGACATGTAAAGTGCATAGCACAGTGCCTGATACCTGGTAATGCTCAATGACCATTATCAATTGTGGTAAACACTTCCTTTTTCTTTTTCTTCTTCTTCTTCTTCTTTTTTTTTGGTTTGTCTATCACTCCTTATTCCTTTGGAATAGTCTGTCTTCTCCATCCATGTAATTCTGGTGGATTAACAATTATCTTCTCCGTACCTCAGAGAGAAGGGTGGGCCCATGAAACACACCCCCTCCCCCAGCTTATCACAGAAACTTCATTTCCCTCATCCATAGCAACCAGTCAGGAGGGGAGTATTTGTCTACTTGGAGCTGGAGGACATGTCTTAAGATCACAGAGCCAGGAGGATGTGAAGTGGAGACGGCTAGTGGCATTCTCCCTGCAACTGAAGTGCTTCCTGAGACACAGAGACCAAATGACAGAAAAACTGGACTAAGGGTTGGAGTAACTGGGGCAGTGGCAGGGACAGGAGGAGAGAATGAGAGGAACAGGGAATCAGGGAGGGAGGGCAGAAGTAAAGAGAGAGAATCCAGGTGATGCAAAAGTACTGAGTCTCTAAACTTAATCACACATAAAGCTAGGCCTCTAACATACATGCTCAATAAAGTGATAAATCCGCCTTTCCCCTGCAGTGTGCTTGAGTTGGGTCATTGGCAACCAAGACTCCTGACTTCAGGTGCTATTATTTCTCCTGTTATTGCTATTATCGCCATCTCCTCCAGAAAACCTTCCCTGATACTCTCAGGTACCCCTTCTCCTGTGTTTTTACTGTACATTTGTATACCACCCCCCTAAATTGTTAAGGCTTTGCTATGGTTTGAATGTTTGTGTCCCCCTCACCCTCAAATTCTTATTCTGGAATCCTAATCCCAAAGGTGATGGGCGTTAGGAGGTGGGGGCTCTGGGAGGTGATGAGGTCATGAGAGCAAAACCTTCATGAAAGGGATTCATGCCCTTTTAAAAGAGGCTTCGTAGAGCTCCCCTGCTCCTTCTGCCATGGAAGGGTACAAAGAGAAGTCTGTGACTCAGAAGAAGGTCCCTAACCTGACCATGCTGGCACTGTGATCTCAGACTTCCAGCCTCCAGAACTGTGAGATACAGGTTTCTGTTGTCTATAAGCCACCCAGAGTGCGGTATTTTGTTACGGCTGCCCAATTGGACAAAAACAGTCTTGGAGGCTTGGTCCTATGCTTTTTACATGTTGTATTCATAGTTACCATCACAGTGCTTATAACATAATGAAACATATTGTATTTGTAATAAATATGTATGTGTAAATAAAATGATCTGTTTATGAACGAATATTAAATAACTGAATGAATAATAAAAACATTTGTAGAGTGCTTAGATAGTTCTAAGCTATCAAATATACGAACTCATTTAATTGCCTCAAACACCTAATGCTGGTTCAACTATTACACCCATTTTATAGATAAATAAAATGAGTAAAAGAAAGGTCCTGTGCCCATGGTCACAAGCTCTAATTTGTGTGATTAAGCAGAAGCACTGATCTCCAAGTTTATGATTTTAGTTATTTTAATATCAGAATAAAAACAACGCATTCTGTAAAAATTACTTTCTACAATTACTACCCATGTGACAGTTACTTGGTAAAGAGAAAGAGTCTAGTTATTGTTCTTTTTACAAAAGATAAGCAAGAACAAAGGAAACTTTCAGGTCCTAATATTTTTTTTAACATTCATTGTTACTCAGCAATATCTCACCACATTAAAAACATTAAGTTTCAAACTGTGTAGGGAAAAAAGTCTAAAAATTTAGAGAACGGGAAAGCTAAGCTCAAGAGCTATATTCTTTTTATGAATGAATCATTCAGTTATTCATTTATTCATTGATATATTAAAATACTTAATGAACTCTATATGGCAGGCACTATTTTAGGACTACTAGCTTCAATTTTTTTCTTTAAAGAACCTAGAAATAATGATTTTAATATATTTTATACCAAAATTCCACTTCCAGATATATTGCCAAGCTTTAGAAAGAAAGAAAAACATTTATACATTTTCAAAATGCAATGTTTTACAAATGTAAAAGATTACCTGTTTTAGTAATTATTTTTATATTACATATCCTGAACAGCAAACGGCTAATAATTGTTTAAAAATACAGTCCTGTACATTTGGACATAGCATTTAGAGTTCGGGTGCCATCTTGTGGTTAAAATATGATATTTCTCTATTTTAACTCATCACAGTTAAAAAAAGTTATTAAATAGGTGGATTATTGCTGATTATTTACCATAAAGTTATAATTACATATTCTACCTGTTTTGAACCAATTTTTAACTTCTATATGTTCACATTTTCTTACTAGCTTAATGAAATGCTTTTAAGAATCAAGACAAATAGGATAAATATAATACACAAAAAGATTTCTAAGCTCAAATAAGACTAGAAAACACTGAAAAGTCACCTTCCTGAAAAGTCACCATGCATATTTCTTTATTAACAGCTCTAAGAAGTTCTCTTATAAAGAAATTTGAAATTTTTTTATAACTTTATGTTTTCCCTATAATACCAGTGGAATAGACTTCGAGAAACTATTGGATTATTCACCAACTTCAATTATGTCTCCTTTCTCTACACTTTTTATTCTACTCAGTATACTGATAAGGTACATTTTAGCAAGTTAATTGCTTCATTATGCCTTGTGCTTACATTTTGTAGCATTTTAAAGTTTATGATGCATACTTCAATTTAGTCTCAAAACAATTTTGTGGGATGGACAGTGTTCGTCCTCATGAGAACACTGAGGCTTACCCTATTTGCTGAGGCCACACATACCTAATGTACAGTGGCTTATTTTCAGTTTCCTGGACACTATTCTAGTATTCCTTGCTCTGCTCATATCCTCTCCTCTTTGTAAAGTTAATGAGGGAAAACAACTAGTGGCTCCCTAAGACATGTCCTAAGTAAAGTTCTGTGACATCTAATATGAAAAGTATGTAATATTTATCTGTACAGTATTTAATGATCATATAAAGGAAAAAGATTTTTACAAAGGCTAGCATCAACTATTTTTTTCTATATAACACAAAAGAAAGAAAACTGGAAGAACCAAACCCTTAACTTCTCATGCCCCATGTTTCTGTGTGGTGGCCCAGGGAACCTCAGAGGGGTTGGTTTCTGCGTCACAACATCTTTGCTTCACTGTGCCTAGCTCAGTTGCACTGTGGAGAAACTACTGTAATCCCAGATCACACCAGGGATTTACCCTCGGGAAACTGAGTTTTAGTGGATTTTTAGGGAACAGAGAAACCGAACGGAGATTCTTCTTTCTTAAGGAAAGTCTGGAGGCTTAAACAGCAATGAAACTCTCTCTCTTCAAGTATACAAATGTCAAAAAAATATTCTGGTGAATGGTGGCGTGGACATGGCTGTTTTAATGACCAGTCCCAATGCTGCTGATCTCCGGAGTGAGACGTGAATTAGAAAGGATTCCATTGCAGTTTCATCCCTAAAAACAAAACAGAAGCTAAGAGGCCGACAAGGCTTGACCTGGGAGCTTTGGGAGCCACAGCTGTTGAAGACTGAAGATACTTCGGCCTCCTATCAGGCACCAGAACTGATGCAAGACTGGACATAACTGCTGGACCTCAGAATTATGTTTTTTTTTTTTCTATAGTTCTATTATTTTGATTTATTCCTGTAAAACCAAAAAGTTAAGTCTGACTGTTTTCTTTAAATATTTACTAGCTATCATATTAAAGTATTTTGTGACTGGTTATCTTAAAATACATTTTCAAGAAATGCAGTTACAGTGATTTGACAAATTACCTGAAGATATGCTTTTGATTGGAAGACTTCTGGGTTTAGGTTTCATTTTAATTTTTTCTTTTTCAACTTCCTGGTCTTCATTCTGAGTTTCAGATAAAGGATTTGTAATCATGTGTTCACAACCATCAGGTGCCATTTCTTCGTCATTTTTGATGGAGGATAGTGGCTCATCTTTCATCACACCGCTATTTGATTTCTTGGTTTTCAAAAAAGACAGTTTTGGAGAATCCTTATCTTCATTATCTGATATATGAAAATCATTAATTGTTTTCTTAACTGAATTTTCATCCACTGAGGTGTCAGAAAAATCACCTAAGGAAACTGAAAAATGAAAGAAAATGTCTTCAAAAGTATATTTTAAAGTATTGAAGGTTACATTAACCAAAGATTACCTTAGAGATTAAAAATAAATTTATAACCATGACAACTTAGAGTTTTTATTGACATTTATGAAGTAGAAATTTCAATTTTATTAATTTATTTAAAATACACTTATCAAGTGTGAATAGTGTGCCAAGTACTGTGCTTGCTCTGAGAAAAGTTAACCAAAGTCCTCAAACTAACAATCGATCATGGGACACCTAGATTTAGACTGTAAAACTTTTATTTGCAAACAATTTCGTTAGATTTTACTATGAGAAGACTAGTAAAGAATGCTAACTTAACTGGATAGCAATGATTAAATGACTGCTCTGATTATTTTTACAGAAAATATTAAGAGTCATTCACTGGATATTGAAGTATACAACACTATATTTCAAGTTTAGAATTCTGTATGTTTATGCCTAAATTATTTTTACAGAACCAAAAGAAACCAAATTAAATCATACTAGTAATGGTACATTGGGTTTTTAAAACTGAGTCCCTATTACATACCAAAAAAAAAAAAAAAAACTGATTTATAAAAAGCATTACAAAAGTGATTCTGATGTGCATCAAAGTTCAGTTCTATGGACCCTAGTTATTAACTCACTGCAGGGTCTCACAGGGTTGACTTTAAAAAGAACTTGTCATCTCCAATGTCATTTACCACTGCAAGGCATCCCTTTATTGCAAATCTACTGTCAGTTAATTAATATTTTCTTACAAACCTTCAAAAACAATCAAGGGCAATCATATAACTTCTTGAAAATTAAAAGTGGCTTTTTACTCATCTAAAACCAGTGAATTCATAGACATTATTTTAACATAAGAGATTATTTTTGTTTTAAAGGAATGGATTAAATAAAAGTAAGGAAGCAAAAAGAAGAAAAGTGGTTTACTTTTCCGTGTTCTCACATACCAATTTCATCACTGTCAAAGTCATCAGAGTATTCAGAACTCCTTTGTCTGGCTGAGCGAGCTGTGATTGCTTTTATTAGCTCATCCTGAAATAAAATAATTAAAATCAATTTCCACCCAAAGAATGGAGGTCTCATATTTAAAATTAATTCTTTAAACAAATAATGCTGAGTTAATATCTGCTCTCAAACTTAGGTTTCATTCACCTAACAATAATCACTGAAAGCCAACTCTGCTAGGCAACCAAGCTCTCTGACTCCATGCAGCACTTCATTGCAAAGATTCTTCTTATGGAGCTTCCAGTTAGATTGGAGGAGATGGACCATATCAAATAACATAACTGCAGAGATTTAAATTACAAGGATTTATTGTAAACTGGCATTTCAGAAGAAACTGGTACTTTAAAATATTTTTCGTTTCAGCAGATTACAGTAATGGATGTAATCAATACTACAAATTTAGAGTTCAAAATAGTAGTGACAGGACAGAAAAAAACTTAAATGTTGTTATATTATAATAGGAAAAAACCCATAAAGCATGTATATGAAAATACCAATTCAAAGTTGTTATTCAACTTTTAAAAGTTGATTTAACTTTTAAGTTAGTAAGAACCTAGCTTTGAGGCTAGTTTGGTAGTCTTAAAGACACACAGAAGAGTTTGGAAAACTATAGCCAAAACATGGCCATCTACAAAATTTCAAAAGGAATGTAAGACTTGTTTTAGCTTTACATAGGACTCTTCTAAAATCAGTTCAAATCCAATGTTCCTAAATGGTGTTTACTTGTAAAATCATTCAAAATAAAAATGCTTTGAAATACTTTACCTGGAAAGTAGTTCTTTTGGTGACTTTTGGACTTTTTGTATATGCCAAAGTTGTGCTAAAAACTTCATCAGACATAATACTTGGGGCTTTTTTTTTTTTTTTTTTTTTTACTCTTTACCTTTCTAAAAGGGCTAATAAATGATAGAAATAATTCAACTTCTGATGGCGGCTGAAATATACAAAAAATAAATCAGACTTTTGCATATTTAAGAATTTCCATTACTACACTTAGTGTCCCCATCCCAAAGCCAAACAAAAACAAGAAAAGCGGCATATGAACACTGAGCAACATATTCACTTAAAAATGTAAACAGTTTTGGTAAAGAAATACCAAATTCTCATAACAAGGTTGTTTTCAATGAAATTCAAAATTAAATTATCTTACAATAGTTTTGCAATGACTTGAAGGATGAACAACCGAATAATTGCAATAGATTAATATGATAAAATGTCTCCAATTAAAATAGAAACTTTATTTTCTCTTTTCTCTTCCATTCAAAAATTATAACATTGCCTACAAAACAGATGCTTATTTAAAAGTTTACCAAGAGGACTGTCACCATAAAAGATATTGACTATGAGCACCACAAAAAGAAAGAAAAGAAAAGAAAGAAAAGAAAGAAAGAAAAGAAAGAAAGAAAGAAGAAAGAAAGAAAGAAAAAGAAAGAAAGAAAGAAAGAAAGAAAGAAAGAAAGAAAGAAAAAGAGAGAAAAAAAAAGAAAAAATGCTTGCCTACAGCTCTAGGAAAAGAAAAAGTGCATAATGATAAACCGCAAACAGCAATATTTTTTTTAAGCCATTTTTCCCTCTTGCAAAAGTGTTAATAGGCTTAGATAAAACAAAACGAAGCTTCCACAGTGCGCCGCGTTAAAGTCTCAGTATAAATGGGTTCCTGAAGGTTTCTCATGCTCGGAGCGAAGGCCAGGGCCTCGGTAGCCCGGCCGCTCCCCGCAGCGCGCGCCGGTGACCGCTCTGGGCGCAGCCAGGTGGCGCCCGCGCCCCGCCCGCTCCGCACCGCCAGCCGAGCACCCGGCACTCGCCAGGCCCGTGCACACTAGAGCGCTGTCTCCGCCCGTTCCTCTGAGACCCCCAAGTCCCGCGTTCTGTACCCACCCCAGACAGTTTTCCGGACGGGTAACCACGACCGCGAGACGGAGCGGCTGGCCTCGGGCAGGAGTCTCTCTCCTAGAATTGGGCCCGGTGACTCTCGGAGAAAAGGCACCAGACTGAGCAAATGGGCGGGACTAAAAACGGAGGTGGGAGGCGGTTGCTAGGAAACAGCGTCTCTGGGAGGAAGTGACTTCCCTACCTCAGGTCTCTCGGGTACCCAACACCACCCAATGGCCCGACGCGTCGCTGGGGCATGCACGCCGACGAAGGAAATGACATCAGCCCTCTGGGTTATGGGAGAGGGGTGCAATCTCACGCCTGTTCTTCATTTGTTGCCCAGGAGACAAGACTGGTCCCGCTCCCACTCTCCAGCACCGAAAGCCTTGCGCTTGCGGGAGGAATGAGAGCCTCCATCCATAGCTGCTGCGTGAACCAAAGCACATTCATCATTTTTCCACGGTTAGAGCATGAAGTTCGTGAATCGAAGTAGTAGACTGACAATAGTGTACAGACAAATGGGACAGAATAGCACGATAGTGTCGCTTGCAGAGTCAGGGGTCAAACTGCACGTTTGAATTCTGGCGCCCCTTTATGTTTGATGCCCTGCAAGTTAATATCTTGATGCCTCAATTTCCTCTTCTGATAAAAAGAGGAAATAATAGGCACCTTAACACGTTGCTGTGCATATTAAATGAAATAATGCAAGTGGAATACTTGCAAGGGTGTATGGGATTGTGTTCAGGCAATATCAAATATGCTTTTTAAGCAACTGAGCCACAAAAAACCTGTCGACACAGGAGTCATTCCTGTCGACACAGCTGAAAACCCATTCCAAGTGTTACTTTAATGTAAAATTTCCCCCTTTGTATACGCAGTGGATAATCTGGTTAAAATCAAACCAGTCAACAAAATGATCTAATAAGACGGAGGACTATGTGGTGCTAAGTTGACCAAAATCATCATCACTTAATTAGCATAGATAATCTTTCAACGAAGGATAAAAACACTTCTTTAAATAATACTTTAAATTAATATGGATTTCTACTGTTATAATTTAAAAGAAACTTAATCCTAGCTAAATTGTCTGAATCAATTTATTGCCTAGTAATTAAATCATTCCAGGTATTTTTCCCCTTATCTCTAAAATTTATTAATTTTCACTTATTCAGGAGTTATTTATAAAAGATAAAATTAAGTTAAATAATAAATCAATATATTAAAAACTAAATGTACATAACAAAAATATGAAATTTAGTAAAAATACCTACACTTTTAACAAATATGTGCTATGCAACTTTTAAAAAATTAATTATTTTATGGTGACATTGGTTAACGAAATTCAATAAGTTTCAGCTGTACACTTTAACAGTAAGGCATATATTTATTTACACTGTGTATTCACCTCCCATAGTTAGATTTCTTTCTGTCACCACGTATTTGATTCCCTTTAGCCCATCTCCCTCTCTTCTTCCCCCTCCCCTCTACCCTCTGATAGCAATTTTACTTTTTAAGGATTGTGTTCAGTTTATGCTAACTTGTTTGAAAAACTCAGTTTGATCAATATTTGCTTACTTTTGATATTTTTAAACATTTTCGAGCATCTGCATAAGAGAAAGATTTTTTATTCACCAACTACTTTATGTTAACTTTACGATCCACATAAATTACTAATCAGTAAATATGATTCCATCATATTACCTGAGCTTACAGCAAGAAATAGCCTCTGCATTTTCTTTATATGTGAAGTACTAATTTGCTTACATCGAAATATTTCAGAAACTTCTGCTGTTTATTTTTAAATCAATTTCGCTAATATAGTTTTCATTTAGATATGATTTGAGAAAATAAATAAAATTAAAATTAATGAAAAGAGCCTTTAAAAATTTTTCTTTTCTAGAGAACTTACCAGACTTTTATTTCCAACTTCAATCAAAATAATAAATGATATCAACCTATGCCATACAAAGCCATAGTAAACAGACAGTTAACCTAAAATGGTTAATTTCTTCACAAGACCTAAAACACAATGTCTTCCCACTTTTCTCTTAAGCAGCAGAAAATTAATGTTTTATTAATATTTTCAGTTTGTTACATTATATGTTAATGATAACATATAATACCTGTATAGTATGATTTTATCTAATGCATAATTCACAATAAATACATAATTGTTGAATGAACTCATGAATAAACAAATAACATTTTAAAATGAAAAATAATTTTTTGAGATGTACCAAAAGGTCACAGACAAACACTTTATAAAAATGAAAAGACTACAACACATAAAATTTCTTATCTAATATTTTCTCTGTATTTCATTTTCATTAATATATATTAGACCTCAGAAGTATTTGCCTAGCAGACACTTTTAGAGTTTAACACATTTTTTTTTTTATTTCTGAACCTTGCCCTCCCTTATTCATTCATCATTCAGTAAGTACACCCATATCAATAATCTTCTGGGTCAGATTTTGGGAATTCAAAGGTAAACCAGCCTAGGTCCCTGCCTAGGGATCTTATAGACTAGAGCTACCTGGGAGGCTGGGTAAATATATAATGATTATACCTCATGATAATTTATCCATAGGAGTACAAAGTGAGCAGCTCTCAAGAGAGAGCAAACAATTCTTCCTGGAGGCTCTAGAAAGTTTTTACAGAGAAAGTGAGTTTGAGTTGATTAATGAATTGAGGATGTAAGGAAGGATCCAAAGTACATTTGAAGCAGAGGAAATGGTGTATGAACATGGAACCCACTCCACTGTGGGTTGAAGTGGTTGAGCATAGAGACGGTGTTGGTGCTCAAACTGTACTACCTATCAGGCAAGGAGGGGAGTGAGAAGATCCATTTCCTGGCAAAGAAGCAACTGAGATGTGACTCTTCTTTGAAAGTTCCCTGCCCTCACCTCAGCAGGCAAATTGTTTATGTTCTGAGACTGGCAACACAAGTTAGAGACAAAGGATCTCATACTCACAGCCAATCCTGGTTGAAACAGCAAAGCACCTGCCTAGCATTTTGAAAAGTGTGCTCCTCAGAGCAGATCCATTGATAAAGATTGTACTTTTATAAAACATATCAGAGGAGCACGAGAGAGCAGGTCCAAATACCAGAATCAACTTGAGGATGAGGACAGCAGGAGCCTTATAGAAGGGAAATAGAAAAATCCTCAGGAAACACAGCCATGACCAACTATACTGGTTAAGAGTGTTTATTAATATCTTATGAGTGAGGGGAAGCTGGTCACGTTTGTCAAATATACCAGTATGTTGTCTTTTTGATTGTTATGTAGAGATACATGAATTAGTATATAGCTAGAGAAATATAATTCCTCATTCCTACTCAGAACTTGTTATTCGAAACAAATTATTTTTGTTATCAAAGTAATGTCCGTGGTTAAATGTCTCCTACAGATATTGTTCTAGACAAAGAAACATGACCCGGGCAGATGCTACTTGCATCTTGCTAAATGGCCTCTGCCTAGTATCATTCTGAGCACTTTTCTCATATCACTTAATTCAGTCTTTCCAAAACTCTGTGAAATTGGTGTTTTTTATATCTACATTTCACAGGTAAAAAAAGGAGGTTTGGTAATATCTTGCGGTGCAGTTAAGTTTGAAAAAAATATTATTTTCTCCTGTGAAATATCCCAGGCCAGACAATTTTGCTGTATAAACTTTATTATGTTATTGTGGTTTTTAAGAAATCTTCGCTTTTAATAATGTTTCATATATGCAAACCACATTGTTCTTACTTAAGAAGTTGGTCTAATGTTTTCTTCCTTTCCCGATCTAGTAGCGCATACTGCATAAAGTACTTTCATGTGTCATTTCCATGTGAGCTCCCCTTTCATTTACCTGTTTTGAATTGCTCCACGTCTTCCCGCTTTATGCAACTTCCCTTTAAAACAAATCTGGTTTCGGGATAGAAAAGTGACCTATTTACATGTTCTTATGCAAAAACTTTATGAGATTTTATGGAATTAAGATCCAGCATCGAAGAAAACTCAGATGTCACTTAATGGGAAATTTCCTTGGAAAAAATCATTCATTTCAGGATTTTTAAGGAAAGGCCAGGGTCCGATGATGGTTAGAATAAAACAAAATTTTCAACACTATGGTACAAAAACCAATTTTGGTTTAACGTCGCACTCACTTAAGAACATGATTCTCCTTTTTTTTTTCCTCCCTTGGGAAGTCTTCTCCAGGAGGGGAAAGAAATCCTGTGGGATACATTAGTAAACAAGTCCCAGCAGATGGCGGCAAAGGATTTAACATTCTAGAATACAGCAGGAATGGAATCAACATTTTTTGAGATATTTTACCTTTCTTAGAGTGATTAAAAGGTATATTAAAATAAATTAATTTTTAAACAATTTCATAAAAATTTAATAATCAGGTTTTTTAACATCAGAAAGTTAGAAATTTAGTAGTTTAATGTGACAAGAAATTTTTTTTTATATAAATATTTTAAAAGACTTCATATAAGCTGCTCACCTGCCATTCCAGTCCCTACTCTCTCAAACTCAGCCGTGATCATTAATAGTTAAGATTCTTTTCCATACTATTTTTTCTAAGCACTTAAAAATGTTTGCATTATATATATCCTTCTATAACCTGTTCTTATCACTTGAATATCTTTTTACATTAATCAATAGCTGAATTGTGCATCACTCTAAGATTACACAATTATGTATATTTTAAAACCATTATTGATGTCCTTTTAGCTTGTTTCCAACTTTTCTGAGCAGCCTTGAATAAATGTTATGGCATAATTATTTATTTTGGATAAAATGCTAGGGTTGGAATAATTGAGCCAAAGTATATGTATGCTAACTGTCTTTAAACTTATTGTCAAATGCCTCCAGAAAAGTTTTTATGACATTCACTCTAATGTACATCAGAAGAATAGTTTTCACCTAAATTTATTCATTAGTTATTCACTTTTATTGTTGTACTCTTATAAGATGCAATTTTGTTTAATAAATATTTATTATTTTATTCTGTACAACTCTATTTATTGTCTTCTTTAAATATAACTTCATATATTTGTACAAAGTAAAAAATTAAATGTCAAAGAAAAACATAAATATAAAATATTTTCTATAGTTTTTAAAAGGAAATGTAATGGGTTAAAGTAAGGAGAAATTATTTAAATATAATAGGAAAATGTCCTTCTGTGGATAAAAATAAACTTTTCAAATTTCCTTAATTATATAAATATTATTCCTAGCATTGTGAAGATGATATTTAATATAGTCCTCTTAATGAAATCCATCAGGTCACAGGAACTGAAAATAACATAAATTAAAGCTTTTCATATTTAAAACAGGCAGTGATGAGTGTCAAGGTATTACTAAATATTTTATGTAACTCTAAAGGCACTACATTTACCCAATCATGGATTCGACTTGAGGCATTTTAAGTACATGCACTATAGCCAACTTAAAATTAACTGTGATAAAAACTTTCTGTTATGCAAATTTCTTAACCTTACACTGAACTTTTGTAATTCCTAGGTAAATATATAAGGTGATTCTTTAATTTCTTGGCTTACATTCAAAGGCTGACTTTTCATTTTCTGACAGCATGTTTATGCAACCTGTAGCCAACTGATTTTCTTCTAGTACGGAGAAAGAATAAAGAATGTACCCTGTAAAAATCTGATACAGACTTCCCCCCGTGTATTATACATCACAATGTCTCTTTTCCTTCTATAATTAAAGCACACAAAATTTTCCATTTAAAAAGCCAATATTGTATCTGTTAGATAAGACATGTTTTCACTATTGACTGTAGTGAATCTAATTTTTTCTGTCTTCATTACGTTCATTTTATTTTAAATTTTGGAGTGATGTGTGTCTGGAGTCAGTAGATGTTGGGTAAAAAATTAGTCATGTGTGTAAAGTTGCAGATAGTACGGACTTTGTAATTTTTTTTGAGAGGGCATGTATTGCAAAATCTAAATCCTTTGAAAGTTTGGACTAACATTTTTAAAAATGAAATTTCACTTTTTAGATAGACTGAGAATGAAGTGACGGGACATGATTTTGCATTGGCTTATGAACATCAGTTTTAGAATTTATATTCAAGTTTGTTTAGACTATTTTCTTTTAGACATAGCAATTCAAGAACATTATGTCTCACTTAAGAGTTCTACTGTCTAGTTGAAATTGTGCTACCCATGTCAAAATGCAGTTACAATCCTGGAATGCCATCGAGATCATCACATAACTCTTTTTCATGGATCCCTGTGATGATATTATAGGAAAACACCTAATTGAATACTTCCAGTATGCGTAGATGAATACATCAGTGTATGGAACATGTGTTCCATTGTGGGACAGCTTTAATTATCATAATTTTATTCTTCATACTTAATCAAAATATGCTCCCCCATTTTCTATACACTGACCTAGTTCTATTCTGCAGAATTTCAGAGAATAAATCTAATCTTCCTTTCACAGGACAAAGCATCTATTTTAGAGAGATTTCGCACACTCTCCACAATTGATCATTTTCCTTTACTGTTTCTAAAGCCCATGACCATCCTGTTTGTTCTTTTCTGGACAATATAATTTGATTTTGTCTTTCAAACGTGGTATCCGAAAGTGAACAGAGTAACCCAGATATGGTTTGGCTTGTGCAAAGGGATAATCCCTTTTTAAGGTCTGAGCACTGTTAACACAGTCCGAGACTATTAACATTTCTCCAGGAGATGGGTTCCACTCCTAGTTCATGTAATAGACTTGTAATTAAACAAATGTGATTTTCCAGGTACCATATAATTTGTAAGAGTCTTTGAAACTAAATGTAGAATTTGATATCTTAATGTATTACATACCATCATCTGATTTGGAGCATTTTTCCCCCAATCTTTTAATCTATAGAAAACTTCTTGAGTTCTATTTTGTCATTCACTCTACTATTTCTCACTTTTGTGTTATTCTTTAATTTAACAAGTGTATGTGTGTGGCACATGTTCATAGAATTCACTACTAAAAAGTATCATTGGGATATTTAATTTATTCATATCATGATTGCCTTTCTAACCAGGGTCAATGCAAAGTTTTGCTATTTTCCTGAGGTGGTGAGTATAGACAGCTCTTTTAGGATAGAGAACCAGAGGAAGAAAGATGAGAATCTCCTAGGTCTTATAAATCCTAAAAAATGATTTTTCTAAAACTTAGTATGTTCATCATTACTGAACAACTCCACTCTGTGTGACAGTTTTATAATGGGAATTGACTAAACACTCTAAGTTACTAATCTTGCAGGTGTCGATATAATTAATAGTAATATGATGTGAATAAAAGTTAAAGAAATACAGAACTCCATGACTGTACAACTGCTTCCGAGCCTGCCTTCACACTCTATTCAGACAAACTTATGTTTTATACACACATTATTTTGGAAACAACTTTTAAACAGAAATGTCACTTCTTCCAATCTTACCATCATTCAAAACCCTTTCATATAATTACATCCTCTACAAAACCTTCCTTAATTAACTAAATACAATGTGTAATTGTTCATTATTATTATACTAGTTATGGTGATCTATAATTAGTGATCTTTAATATTACTTTTGTAATTGTTTTGGGGTGCCACAGACTAAACCCATATAAGCTAGTGAACTTAATTAATAAATATTGTGTGTGTTCTATCTGCTCTACTGAGTGGCTGTTCCCTCATCTGTCTCCTTGTCTTCAGGTCTCCCTAGTTCCTGAAAAACAACAATGTTGAAATTAGGCCAATCTTACAATGTTCAGGTGAAAGGAAGAATCACATGTCTCTCACTTTAAATCAATAGTTAGAAATAATTAAGCTTAGTGAGGAAGGCATGCCAAACGCCGAGATAGGCTGAAAGCTAGGCTTTTGGCAAGTCAGCCAAATTATGAGTATAAAGGAAAAATTCTTAAAGGAAATTAAAAGTGCTGCCTCAGTGAGCACATGAATGATAAAAAAGAGAAATAGACTTACTGCTGATGCGAAGAAAGTTTTTGTGGTCTAGATAGATCAAACTAACCATAATATTCTATTTAGCCAAAGCCTAACCCAGAGCAAGGCCCTAACTCTCTTCAATTCTATGAAGGCTGAGAGAGGTGAGGAAGCTGCCGAAGAAAAGCTTGGAGCTAGCAGAGGTTGGTTTGTGAAGTTTAAGGAAAGAAATCATCTCCATAACATAAAAGTGCAAAGCTTAAGCAGCAAATGCTGATGTGGAAACTTTAGCAAGGTATCCATAAGGTCTAGCTAGATAATTAATGAAGGTGCTATACTAAACCAGATTTTCAAAGTATAAAAAATAGCTTTTATTGGAAGAAAATGCTGAGGACTTTCATAGCTAGAGAGAAGTCAATGTCTGGTTTCCAAGCTCTAAGACCGATACTCCTGTTGCAGCTGGTTACTCAAAGTCAATGCTCATTTACCATTCTGAAAATCCTGCGGCCCTTAAGAATTAGGCTGAATCTACTCTGCCTGTGCTTTATAAATGGAACCACAAAGCTTGGTGACAGCACATCTGTTTACAACATGGTTTACTGAGTGTTTTAAGCCTGCTGTTCAGAACTACTGCTCAGAAAAAAGATTTCTTTCAAAATGTTACGGCTCATGGACAGTGCACCTGGTCATCCAAAAGCTCTGAGGGAAATGGAGATTCATGTTGTTTTCATGCCTGCTAACACGACATCCATGCTGCAGCCCATGAGTTAAGGTGAAATGTCAACTTTCAAGTCTTAATATTTAAGAAGTACATTCTATAAGGTGATAGTTGCCACTAATAGCGATTCCTCCAATGGATCTGAACAAAATAAGTTAAGATCCTTCTGGATGGGATTCGCCATTGTTGATATCATTAACACCTTCTGTGATTCATGCGAAGAGGCCAAAATATCAACATTAACGGCAGTTTGGAAGAAGCTGATTCCAATCCCCAAGATAACTCTGAGGGGTTCAAGACTTCAACGAAGGAACTAACTGCAGATGTGGTAGAACAAGCAAGAGAACTAGAATTAGAGGTGAAGCCTAAAGGTGTGACTGAATTGTTGCAATTCTGTGATAACACTATAATGGAATAGAAGTTGCTTCATATGGATGAGCAAAGAAAGTAATTATCTTGAGACAGAATCTACTCCTGGTGAGGGTCCTGGGAAAATTATTGAATGAAAACAAAAGATTTAGAATATCATCTAAACTTAGTTGATAAAGGAGTAGCAGAATTTGAGAGGATTAACTTCAACTTCGAAAGACAATCTACAGTGAGTAAAAACTATCAAACAGCCTTACAGGTTACAGAGAAATTATTTGTGAAAGGAAGAGTCATTTGATGCAGCAAACTTCACTGCTGTCTTATTTTAAAAAACTGCTACAGCCACTCCAACCTCAGCAACCGTCACCCCGAACAGTGAGCAGCCACCAACATTGAGGGAGAATCCTCCACTGCAAAAAGATTATGACTTACTGAATGCTCAGTTGGTGATTAACAGTTTTTAGCAATAAAATATTTTTAAATTAAAGTATGTCCTTTTTTTAATGTAATGCTATTGCACACTTTATAGATTACAGAATAGTGTAAACATAACTTCTATGTTTACTGGAACAGCAAAGAACTTGTATAACCAGCTTTATTGTGATATTTGCTTCATTGTGGTGGTCTGGGAACAAAGCCACAACACTCAGAGATAAATATTTGCTCACGAAGTTGTCTTAGAGTCTGCTTCTGGGGAAACTGAACTAAGACACTGTCTTAACTGGAGCTGGCCAATCCATACTCTAATGCCCTATGTCATTATGACTTAGCTAGTTTTCTTTAATATTTTGGCTCCTATTCTTGCTATTAATGGCATGTATCTCCAAGGCTCAATTTTTCACTTCTGTGGTGATGACTTTGACCTGATTGATCCAGTTAGTCAGCATGATCACTCCAGGAAAAATTTGGATACCAAAAGATTTGCACCATATATAGCAGATGCTCTTTCTTTGCCATAAAATAGCTTCTACTAAAAACAAAACAAAACAACAAAAATAAAAACTAATCTTTATTATTATTGTACTAAATGTTAAATATGTTATGAATTAAGGAGTCTTATAAAGTGTTATCCAATAGGAAATTTTTATATTAAAGTAATCATAGTAGATTTAAGCTAAAAGGCAAGGCAAAGAATACTGGCATAAGTTTTAAGAAACCTTTTCTTATTATTCTATAAGAGAATATATAATAAGAAGAAATTAGAAGAAGCCAATGTTTCTAATAACAACATTCCATTTGTTTAATGCATATTTTGGAACTTCAGTTTAGGCAAACTTCTTTATAGTGTACAGCTTATGCATATATAAGAATTAAAGAGTTTATCTACTTGCATGCTGTTAGACAAATATACTTAAAACATTTGTGTATTTGATGTGAGATTTTGCAGCTATGAAGCTTGATTTCTTCACAAGTTCTGCAATTAGTTTGAACTTATTTATATAAGGAACATCAAATTAGCTTGTTATACTTAGAGTCATTCAAATATGTCCAATTTGCATTCCCATAATTTGAATCCCACACATTCAATTTAATTTTCTTTCCCTTGCATTCTCTGGCTCCCTTCAAAAGATTAAGAGTGACATACAAATTTTGGGATGTTTCCTAGCTGTATTTCCCAGAAAATTTGACTAATTCAGATTTTGTTTTTTATTTTAAACCCATCTTTTTTTTTTTTTTCTGGAAGATGATGAGAGTCTAAAGATGAGAACATCTCTAAGGATTTTGCATCTATTCTGAAGCTGCATGCTTATAAGGCAACTATTACAGTGTCTACTACTTTAAGATTATACTCAGATCTTTAGTATGGATATTGGAGGTACTTTTAAGAGATTTTTATATTTTCGTCCTTTTATCTGGACATTGATATGATTCCTGGATAGCTCTTCACGTGCTTCTGTAGGCAGCCCTTCATGCTGTCAAGAAAGCCACTTTATTTTAGTTGCTTAGACATTTACTACTCTCAATAAAAGTTCTGATAATTTTTAGCCTGAAACAACAAGACTCCTGCTGTTTAACGAATTTTTATTTAAAAACACTTTAACTTTTTAATAAAAAAATCAAATAGTTCTGAAGAGTTTCCAATAAAATAAGCTGGTTCCTTCATTCTCCCAAATCACCACTCCTCACTCTCAGTCCTTCTAAAGTCAATGATATTTAATTGAGGGTTTATTTGCAATAATTTCCCATAAAAATATCTCTAAAATATAATTCAGCCTGTGCACCTTGATTTATAATTTTAAAACATTTTCTATATCTTTTAAGGTATAACAGACACAATTTAGCTCAATCACGCCTTGCCACCAATATATAGTTGTATCACTTTTGGATCTTTCAACTAGTTTCTTTCAAACCTAAAAAACAAACAACAACAAACTGAATTGACATTTCACTCACTCTCTCCATCTCTGTTTTCCACTTTTTCTTTTTATAGAAACACGCATGTTACACATTACCTAAAGCCAAAAGAGAGATATAAAATTAGCTTGTTTACCCAAGAATGACAGCAAGGTCTCCAGTAAAATTTAGGTCATTCCTGCTAAGATTTATAATATTATAATAATAATATTTATAATATTATTTTATTATTTATAATAATATTTATAATATTATAATTTATAATATTTATAATAACCCTTAGCAGCATATTGTTATAGGCAACACTCCAGATATTTATGTTTTACTTTCTATCTTTATTTCTGAGGAAGATGAATACAATTAATAACAGGAACAATAATAGCTACCATTACAATAAACAGTGTTTAGTAAGTGTGAGGCATTTTCTAAATTCCTTTTAGATATATTTAAATCCTTATCACATGCCTACAAGGTAAGTGTTCTTATGCCCATTTTACAGACAAGGCATCAAAACACAGAGAGATTATGTCATTTATCTGTTCTAGTTACTATTATTGGGAACTTAATCATTCCAACGCTTAGTGATGGAAAGCAACAGTTGATTATGCTCATGGATTCTCAGTCAGAAATTTGGACAGTGTCCAGCAGAGAAAGCTTGTCTCTCTCTCTGCTCCAAGAGACTTCTGCTGGGACTGAGTTATCCAGTTTTCCTTCTGTTACTGATTTCTAGTTTCTTTCTATTGTGTTTGGAAAAGACACTTGGTGTGATTTCAAACCTCTTAAATTTGTTAAGACTTGTTTTTGACTTACCATGTAATCTTCCCTGGAGAATATTTCATGTGCTCTTGAGATGAAGATATATTCTGCTTCTGTTTTGTAGAATGTTTTGCATATGTCTTTTAAGTTTATTTGTTCTATTGCCTTTTCCAGAATGTCATATAGTTGGAATAATACAGTATATAGCCTTTTTAGATTGACTTATTTCAGTTAGTAATATGTATTTAAGTTTCCTTTATTTCTTCTCCATGCATAATAGCTCATTTGTTTTCAGCACTAAATAATATTCCACTGTCTCTGTGTGCCACAGTTTATCTATTCACTCACTGAAGGATATCTCAGTTGCTTACAAGTTTTGGCAATTATGAATAAAACTGTTATAAACTTCCACATTTTTGCCTCATACGGTATAAGACCTTCTCCAATAAACTTTGCCAGAGCTCTGTGAGCTTCTCAAAACTTCCTAGTAGTTTAAACTGCTGTTTTTGTTCTTTGTGGCCCCCCGGTGTCTAGAGGATGCCAGGTCCTACCAATGCTCCAAGACAGGTGAGAGGAGTTACCTTGGGCAACTCCTGGAAAAATTAGAACACTTGACATGTGGGCCAATTCTTTCTATCCTCAGAGAGAAGCTGGAGATTTTTTTTTGTTTGAATGCCCACTCACTCTGCTTTGAGCCACGGGGGCAAATTATAGTCCATGTACTAGTTTGAACTGCAGCCTTTCTTTCCTGCAGTCCCCAGGGGTCTGGTGTATGCCAGACTCTGTCAGTGCTCCTAGACAGGCAAGATAGAGCCCGTCCCTCAGGTAGCACCTGCAGAAGTTGAGAGTTGTGTTTGTGATCTATTAAATCCCTCTTCAGGAAGAAGCTAAGAGCTGGAGGTTTCCTCCTGATCATGTAGAGCTGTGCCAGAGGTGAGGATTACAGTGAGAGATGTCTCTAATTTTCCTACCAGATTTAACGTGGCTGGTTTTATACCTGCCTGTGGTGCAAGAGCCTCTCAACTAGTTTCTGGGTTTATCACAAAAGGAATTGATTTGTGTATTGCTGTTGAATCAGTATGTCCATGCAAGGAAGAATGGTACAGGACTTCTAGTCTGCTATCTTGCTGTTATTTCTAAGAGCTTCTTAAAGGAAGGTGTGTGGTATAAATATTATTAGTTGTTGTATGTAAAAAAAGTCTCAATATTCAATAAAATAAGTCTACATTATACTTTTTAAATAAAAAACATTTACATATTTGAAGGCATTGTACTTATGTCTTCTGTTATCTTATTTGCTATTGGAAAATATAACTTTCTTATGAAAGATTTTAGGAATGATGGTTTTGTTCCTGATATTCTGTAATTTATAATGATATGCATTGGAGTATGCATAATTTCATTTTTGTCTTGAAATTTGGTCTGCTTTCAACAAGATTCATGTCCTGCAGTTTTGGAAATTATCTTTAATTATACTTTTGATTACTTCTCCCTTTCATTTTTATTCTTTCTTTCTAGATCCTTCCTTATTTAGAAATTGGAGATCATAGATTGACGTTTCAGATTTTTCTCCCCTCTCCATATGCTAATATTTTCCTGTTATTTGCTTTTCTGTTTTAGTTTTAAAAGATTTTCTAAAAGCTCTTTCTCTGCTAGCCAAACTTTGTTTATTTCTGCTTACTTTTACCACCCATGCTTTTGAACTGATTTTTTTTTATTTCTTTTTTCTTTGTGAAATCACTAATTAACATTTGATGTGTTTCTTTTTTAAATAACTTTTTATTTTTTGATTACAGTTGACACACAATATATTAGTTTTAGATGTACAATGTAGTGATTAGACATTTATATAACTAATGAAGGGATTATTACAATAAACTGAGTACCCATCTGATACCACACATAGTTTTTACGATATTGTTGACTGTATTCCCTATGCAATACTTTATATCCCCATGACCATTTTGTAAATATCAATTTGTACTTCTTAATCTCTTCCTTTTTAAAATATATTCCTAGACTATTGCTATTTTTTAATTTTTTTTGTATTATTTTTAGATATGAAGATTCTTCATATGTTTAGAATTAGTGGTCTGCTTCGTTCAGAAGTGAAGCGCTACATAGTTCATTGAAAGCTCTTCAGGCATAGGAAGCACTGGCTGACTGGCAGGGTTTATCTGTGGTGTTTTAGACAGTTTGTCAGCAATTTAATTTGGGAAACCCACAGCTGACAATAAAATGCTCCAATCATCTACCTGGGAGGATAGTTGCTAATATATTAATGTGTTTGTGTATGTGTGTATACACACGTTTGTGTATGTATATGTGGTATGTGAGTGTGTGTGCACATGTAGTAAGTATTAATCATGGAGACATTTAAAATACCAGCACAGGTCTACCATTTTTAAATGCTCATTTATGTATTTATTTCAATTAATGTGATTGATTATTAATTATATTACAGGAAGAATAATTAATATAACTATATTTTTTTGCAATTAAATTTCATTTAAAAGTACTAAACAATTAGATTTGTTGAATTTTTAATTTGCAGTTATCTTAAACAAATCTAATTCATTGTTATTTTTGAGATGGAAGGGACAAAACAAGGTGAGATTATTTTCTCAGTATTTCTGTTAAAGAATTTTATCTCAAAATTGTATGGTGATAAAATTTCATTTCTCACATATGGACACTTTTCAAGAGGTTAATATTAAAACTAACAAGCATGATTTGTTTGATAAATCATAGAAGTTAGTGAGTAGTGTTTATGACCATAAATATCAAATTGAGAGTTTTTTCCTAAATAATCACAAAAGTGTAAACAATTAAAAAGGATAAAATTAGTTAGTTAGATTCTGTTCAAAATTTTGCATTATGAAAAATGTAATATATATTCCTGTGTTTGTTTTAACCATGATCTCCTTGAATTAGTCTAATCATAGGCAGAAATAATAATCTCCCATGTATAATGTTAACTTAAGGCCACTTGGAACCAGTATGCCACCATCATCATTGTCTTGATTATTGTTTACTGAGCATCTTTCTAATAGGTAACATTGGCTTAAATTTGATCAGTCCTGGTTTATGTCATTCGAGAGCTTTTGATTTACATTAAGAAAATGTACTACATAGGGTCAGAATAAGTACCCAGCATTTGGTGGTGGACAGTTTTGCTGAATTTATTTGTTAAGCTTTTACCATACTCTTGCCTATTACAGAAATGTTCGTACACTGTTTTAACCCATGGGAAGTTAGGACTAGAAAAAATTTGTAAAGTCATTTCAGATGTGGGAAGGATAGTTTGAAGAAAATTTTGGAGCCACAAAAGAGAATAATCTATGCAGCAGAAACATTAACTGATTCAAAAGACACATGTTTACAGATCATCAGTAAAGTAAAAGGAGGTTTTGCCATGGTTGATAGGACAGCCTGGAAAATTAAACTACAAAATGCCCCGAGAGAAGGAAATAAAACAGAATAGGAAAGCACAGATAAGAATAATTAGCATGGAAGTATGAGTTAGAAAGATGAATTCCCTTAGCCAGCATCTAAAAAATGAGACTAAAAGACACATTCATGAAACACACACACACACACACACACACACACACTGAAAGTCCACTGTAATTAGAGAAAGAAAGAGGAAACTATATACAAAAATAGAAAGAAGCTGTATCTCTACATCTAATATTTTTAGAGGAAGTTTTTCATGGAAAACGTCAGAAAATAGTTTCAAGTTCGAAATGATTGAAGGCAGAGATGAGATTGTGTAATGTTCATTGAATGGTTTGGCATAAATTTACATATTTTCATTGGCATATCCATAAAAGGGATTTTACTGAGAGGTTGCATTGGCAGAATTGGTAAGAGTTCAGACAATGGAGCTAGATTGCTTGGGTTGGAATTCAGCTTTCCAGATTTTAGGTATTTAACTCTAGGCAAGTTGCTTTACCTTTGCGTGCTTTAGCATCATACCTAACTCACATGGGGTTTTGAGGATTAATTGAGAAAATATATACAAAACTCTAGAACCGCGTCTGGTTCATAGCCCAAGCAGTTGTTATTATTACAATTATTGTCATTAATCTTTTTTTTTTCCAATACATGTAAAGCATTATTATATATACCTGGATACCTATTTTTCTTGACTTGGCTTTATTTATTCACTTAACAAGTAAAGAATACTACTAAATGTCTAGTTCTGGGAATATGTCAGACACATAAATAAGTGCTTATAAAAAGTTATATTTCATTAGTGAAAAAAGACATACTAGTGGGATAAAATTTTGATTTTAAATCATATGGTTTTCAATGCCTTTTTCATCTACTCCTTCCCCTATCATTCAAGCCTTATTAATGACTTTTTATGTGGACTGCCTTCAGTGTAGGTCTGTTAGTTCATAAATAAAGAATAACAATAACAAAAGGTTGATATTCAACTTCAAACTTGAAATCTTAGCAAGAATTAACAAGAGCAAAGTCTGAAGGATTCAGAGGGTAGATTTTAACCAGTAAACTAAAGAGAGGAAAAGAACGTAGGGTAAAGTAAGATATTTTTATTTTCACTATATTAACAGAAAAGGCCATTTTTATAATGTGTGGGATAGGAATGGGGCTTGGTAAAAAAAAAATGAGATTGGAGATGAATGAGAAGTGCCTCCCACTGTCCTCTTCTAGGGCCACATCCTATGTCCTGGAGGGAAATGGTAGAACAGCATAGAGGATTTGGGTCTTTCTTCCAGGACCTGGTCAAAGGGCACTGCATCATTTTAGAGAGATTCAGCATAGAGCAGGAGTACAGATTAGCAAGCGAGGTAAGGCAGGACTAGTGAAAAGGGAGTCTGAGGATGACTGCCCACAATCTCAAAACCTAGAGAAGTTTGAGAGAATTTTCAAAAGTTTTCTTGTGTGCCCAAGAAAGGTCTAGAAGTGAGAGAAAGAACCAGAGAATTAAACAAGTCTTTGTTATTTGAATGAGGTCCTGGGTATGTCAACTGAAAACAAAGGACTTGACTGTCGGCTATGCATATCATGGTGAAAAAGGCCAATAGTAACAACTGGCTGACTTATTATATTGCTGGGGAAACCTGTGAGAACAGATGACGGCTACACACCAGGGGAGCTCCTCTCCTCTGCACCCCTGCTCTGCCTCTGTTTCTATGGTATTATCTGAGTGCCTCCCCACACCTGATATTACCCAGAGAGAAGGGAAGAGGGAGTAAAGGAAAAACCCAAACAGATGGATTTTTAATCTGAAATTGACAATTTTTCTAAATTTGCAAGATTAAATGAGTTTTGTTTTGTTTTGCTACTAAGAGGAAATGGAAAACCACGAGAAGCACAGCTTTCAGTTGTAGAAAATTATCAATGCATCTTTTCACATCCAATTTTTTCCTGAAACTATCAGCCCAGCTACATTTAAACACTCCCACAGTGAAGCAAGTAGTATGATTAAGCCTCAGGATCAGCAGCGGAGAAACAGGCTGTTTGGGGAAGGATGACATGAGCCAGAACAATCAAGGAAGGTGTGAAGGAGATTGCAAGGCACGGCATGCAAATTTTAAATAGGCAGGGACAGAAGAAAATGGCATTTTGAGGTTGCATTAAGGCTTATATGTAAGGCGTAGACATGTGTTAGGCGGCGTGATGAAGTCAACTCTGGCCAAAGGAAAAAACTTTGGAAGTAGAAAAAAGTTGTTGGGAACTAAATTTTGGATGTGATCACAATTGAGAAAAAATATTAAGGGACAACTGATAGATTTTCTGCTCAAAATATAATTTTATTTTATACAGAAACCGTCATTTTTCAGAGAGGTTACCAAAACCCCACGTTCACTCTTCTGTGTTGGAACTGGGTTCAGCCACTAACTGGCTATGCAATAGTGGACCCGTGACCTAAGCACACAAGCATTATCTATTGCCAGTATAATATTTGTTTTAAATAAACTTTAGTACCCTTGAGAAAAATGAGTACCAAATATTCTAGTACATCCAGATTTCTGGGTTCAGTAGAGGACACCGAAACATGATTCAAGGTCTGGGGTAACTGAGGTTATGTGAATAGGAGATTGGAGGACTTTCTGTATAACTCCAGCTTGCAATTATAAATAACATTTTCACTGCTTTCCCTTCTGTGTTACAAATAAGGATTGCGTTTGGCAGTTTTGCTTTTCCCAGGAGTTTTCTACTTCGAGTTTTTTCCCCCCCTTGGGATTTTGTCCCCTTCTGAGTGTCTTTTGAGAAATATTTTTTCAGACAAGGGTTTCTGATTGTCTAGATTTTTTTCACTCATTGTAGGATTCTCTGGCAACTCAGCTTTTAGAAGGCTGTTCAAAATGCTGGCAACGACATGATTCTACTTTTTGCTCTTTAGCATTCATGTGTTTAGAGTCCTTTACATTTTAATTATTAAAAAAAGAAATTTAAAGTAGAAGAATATTCAACAGAAGACTTGAAAACTCGTTCTGAATTCACAGAGACCATGTTGGTTGTCATCCTCATTTTACTATTAGCTCCCTGCTGCGGAATCTAGAACTGAGCTCAGCACAGCGCCTGGCTCACAGCAGGCATTCAGTAAGTGGCACATTCTTTTTCTCTTTCCTTTCTTAATGATGGCCTGTTGATGATGAATATTGAATTGGTTTTTGTGAAGAAATTCTATTGACTCTACTTTCAGAATCTGGCCATGTTTCACCTTTCCCACTGCCTCCACTGCAGCCCAAGCCACCATCATATCCCAAGTGGATTATTGTATCAATCTCCTAAATGACCTCTCAATCACTCTGCTCCAATGTGCTGGCCTCCTTGCATTCTCTGACTGTGCCAAGCATCTAGCTTTCTTTGATTCTTTGCACTGGGCATTCTCTCTTTCAGAAATACTCTTCCTCCAGCTATCCACACAACTTGCTTCCTCACTTTCTTCATGTCCTTAATCAATTTTCATCTTTTCAACAAAGTTTGCTCTGATTATCTTATTTTGAATTGCCAGTAGACACTCCCCACATCCACAGCTCATTCCTCTTATAGTGTTCTACATTTTTTCCATAAGAGTTTTGTCTTTGAACATACTCCATAATTTATTTATTAGATTTATTGTTAATTGTCTATCTCCCTCTCTCCCAACAAAAATAAAAATCCTTTTTTTCTTTTTATTCTTTCAATGTATCCCATGGGCCTAGAACACTACCAGAGACATAATAATTTCAGAGTAAGTGTACAGAATGAAAGACAAATAGATGTCTTCTGTATTGAAAGATGCATGAAGAGGCAATTTCAGTTTTTGGATATATAAATTGGTATACTTTTTTATTATCATATTATGATTAAGAGAGCACATTGCTTAGTTCTATATTAGAATTAAATTATGTGCTATTGCTTTTGAATTTCTACTAGTGGGGTGACTGGTGCAGAATGTTGTGATCACACTCAGTTTCATTATGTTTCTCTTAACTAGGTTCCCTTCTTTATCAGCCTCTCTTCCTAGGGTTAATATAATTCTGTGTGTGGGCTATAAAAAAACCTATTCATTCCACTCAAATATAAAATTGATCTTGGTGGTCTGATGAAGTTTGTAAGTCACATATGGTTTTGGGTAAAAGAGCCAGTAAAAATGAACCTAAAAAAATGACAACTCCTAAAGCATTTATCACATAATCAGGCAAGAGTCTATTTCATGTGAATTAAAGTTCTATTGAATTTTACTTTTATTTGCTGCACATAAAAAATTATTTAAAGATAAGGTATATCTTAGACATAGGAATGTTTGAATGTGGGAAGTAAAACCATTCTGTAAGATTTTCCAAATAAGCTTAAGTTTGATAGGAGGAGAGAATGACCATTTGGTAAAAACTGTGAAATTCTAAAGGTATGAGTGTGGTTGGATTTGGGAGAGATTTGGTTCACTGATCCAGGAGCTCTTTGAATAAATCTGCCTTAAACATGAAGACTCTTGAATATTTGCCATGTGACAATATTTTCTTCATTTGGGAAAGATAGATTTAGTAGACTCTTACTATTGCTTCTTGGCATGGTATATGAGACCTTGAGGTTATATTCCATTGAAAAAACATATCCAATTTACAAAGTAAGGAAATGGAAGTTTGAAATAATCTAAGAATTTCTTATTTTTTCTTCTCTGTCAAAAATATGCATGACATTTACTTATTAATATATTTTTTTAAATAGGAGATGATTGTCACCAAATTCCCCTCTTCCCTAAATAAGACAAGTTATAATTAGAAGTCTTCCTGTTTAGGTTATAGAACAGGGGGAAATGTTCAAGTTTCTGCCTCACTTTAAGGAAGTGTTACCATGTCTTCTAAATGGAAGTTAGCCATGGACATGCCTGTTTTTTCTTCTACCAACTCTAAGATAAGAATACTTCATCTGTTCAGAATTTTGAGATGAAATTAAAAGGTTTCACCAGAAAATGATTGAGAAATTTGTGAGTGATGTATCATTATCACATGATGCATAAATTTACTAGAAATTTAGGGGGAAAAATCATAGCTTGATTGAATTCTTTTTGAGTTTTGAATATTTATTTTACTGCTTGAAAAGATTTGATTAATTAACAGGGTCTGGTAAAAAAAAAAAGAGTTTTCTTAATTTTGGTAAAGATTTCCAAAGAACAACTTTATTGTATAAACATTTGGACAATGTGGGCATATTATAAATAACATCTGATTGATTTATAATGAGTTTTAAATATATAGTTTGCTAGATTGACCAAGAATTAAAAGTGAGAAGGGTGAAGACCAGCTATCTTATATGTAGATTTATTTACATAGTCTTTTCTGTGAGGGTGGGACTTAATATGTGATACGTCATTGGGTACCTTCCTTATTGGTGTCTATTACATCCAACCTGTATTCTGGTGATTATGTTCCAGTAGGTATCCTGAGAATGATAAAGGCAGTTGGCATGAGAGGAAACATATGTTGTTTAAAAAGTTATGTTCAACTCTAGAATCTTACATGTTGAATGAAAAAAAAAGCTACCTATTTAATAATATGAATTACAAAAGAGAAACCAGCTTGATAACAGTTTAGGTAGTAGAAATATGCAGATGATCAAGTCACAGACATTTAGGGTGAGCCATGCACATGTTTGTTACTTAATATTTCTGTGTGTGCATGTAAGGTATGATTTTTAGAGTGAGCTCAATTGTATATCACAAATATCAGCCAGAATATAATTTCAAATCTTTATAAGAGTTTACAATATCCTGCATGATCTGGCCTTGGGTTACCTGTCTTACTAACCTGTCCATTTTCTACTTCTCTCCACAGCTACACTAGCTTTTACATTTCAGCCTCCAGCCTGAAATGTTCTGGTATTTCATGGCTTGCTACTTACTCTCTTCATTCAGATTTTTGCTCAGAAGTCACCCATCAGAGAGACCAACATGACAGCCCCTCCATCCCAACTTTTCTTATTGTTATCTTATTCCCTTACCCTAGTTTATTTTTCTTTATGTAGTCATTATGGCAGCATATTATATATTTAGTAGATTTTTAAAAAATTTTTCTTACTCCATCAACATAATATGAAAGATTGGGGGCACTATCTTGTTCAGTTTTTACCAGAGCTTATAAGAGTTTCTGGTCCAGGGTCCACACTCAATAGATAATTGTTGAATAGATGAGTAGATAAATGAGTAAATGAAGAACCTCTGCCATTATGGGATACCTTGACGCGAACACTCGCAAAACCATCATTTATTGTCTGATTATACCCTTTCTCTTTTCTTTTACTTTATTTTTTAAGTTTTTCTTTAGATAGCTGAATTTAGCAACCAAAACAAAACAAAGAAATAAATCAAACAAACAAATTTTCAAAATATTTTATGAGAGTTAAGCTGAGTTCAGACTTATATGTATTGCAAAGAATGACATCCAAGTTAATTTGTTTGTTCTATGTCAAAACTGCAGAGATAACTCTCATATTCGAACACATTTGAGTTAAAAATAGGATATATTATTTTTTTAAAGCAAGATGTTTTCTAAGGTTATTATTTGTTTTTCATGAGTTTGGCTATCTTGAGATGTATAATTAAGACTCTTCAAGGGAAGAAAAAAATTAATCGTAGAGAATAAAAAAATGTCTCAAATACTGGAGAAACTTTGTTTGTTTGCTTTTTTAAAAAAATACATTTCTTTTAAGAATATTTGTCATTTATTTCTATCAGACAGTTAACTGATGAATTAGCTGACAATACCAAATTTTAATTTTGCAGATGCTCATTACCTCCTTTTGTTCTTAGTTCTGATGAAAGAGGTTGTGCCTAGCTATTTATTTGGTAAATAAAGAATAATTTGTTCTCTTTAGTATTGGCGTTGAAATGTTTCTAGTGAAATGAGCTAAATAAAAAAAAAATGCATAAAGTAAGCCTCTGGAGTTCAGGAAATGTTGCTCTCCCATTAAGACTTATAGCAAAGTAAGCTAAATTATCTTTAGAACATCAGAGGAAAGAACAGCTACATGAAACTTTAAATATACAACAACTATCAGCAGAGTTGAACATATTTAACATATGGATTGAGTACTTTTCAAGGGATTGAACCTGAGATGCCATAAAAAACTCCAATACATTGCATACCTGTGCTGTACCTCAAGCAGCTATAGTTGAAGAAAAGAAAGGCTCTGTAAAAAAAAAAAAAAAGAAAAAAAAGAAAAAAAAAGGCTCTTTTCAGCTGGCTATAGCTTTGAAAGATAAACCTCTTAAAAATTTTTTGGAGAAAATAATTAAATCTGTGTGTTGAATTCAAGTTATTTTATAACTTACCAATTAGAAGCTTGTGAATCTCCCTTTAAAAATCCTATTCACTTTTTTTTTGATGAGAAGACCTCTAAGAGGAGTTTTATAATTTAATAAAATTTTTTTGGTGACTAAAGAAACATTCAGAAAATTACTTTGGAAAATGTTAGCATAAAATTTGTCTCAGTTTATTCTAAAATAGGAAAACATGTTTGACATCACATTTTCCCATTTTTACCAATATTTATTTATACATCTTGTTTCTCTGCACTTTTGGCTGTGAAAATATAACAGTGCAACAAATATAAAGGTGAAAATTTGATCTGTCTTCAAATTTACTTATAATTTAAAATATAACAAGCAACTGATTCAAATTTATGACAGCTTTTTTTTTTCTGATTGAAGTAAAAATAAAATGTTTCTTTAATATTAAAATAATGATTCTCTTTTATAATCATTGTTGCTCCGTGTTTAGTTTTTTTCTGAAATTTTAAATATCTTTAAAGAGAGCAGGAATTTATTTCATTATACTAAATAATTATACAGAAAGTTAGAAAAAATGACATATGAAAGTATCACTGTGAACTCAAATTCTTCTTGCATCACTTGCCACTGAAAGTAAATGTATCATATTTACATCAGAACCTCAAATGTAGAGGTGCTCTGAGCCACTATGAGTTTGTTATGCAGAAAGTTTAGTCTTTCGTTTTCTGGGATCCTCTCCATTCCTTACTGTTCACTCTGTCTGTAGTTCCTGGAGAGGGGGTGTCGCTCACACATCATCAATAAATGTGAGGGTCTGTCGGAAGCGTTTTACTTCCTCTGGTGGGGTATCCATAGCTTTCACCATCTTCTGGGGCTGATCTCCACCTCCCAATGGCTGCTTGCCCTTTGGCTATGCCCTCCAGGGATTTTCATTCTGTCTTGCAGAATAACTCATTCTGCTTCTCTTCCACCAGTTCTTAGATGGAAATCCCACAGCAGCTGTTGAACACAGTTCTTTCTTTTACAATGCAGCTATCTCCCCTCAGAGCATGCAGATCTGGGAGGCAGCGGGGCGAGAGATGCTGAGGTGAGACGGGGATGCTGGATAGTGTGTTGGCTAGGCTGGGCAGGCTCAGTCTAACTCTACCTGAAAGAAGCTCCCTTCTCCCCTCCCCGCCCCCACAATATCAAAGCCTTGTCTTTCAGACTGTAATTTTTCTATTTCTTTCTCCCTTTCTCACCTTTCCTTCTTTCCAATATATTTTAAGCTCCTATGTGCCAGGCATTATGTGAAACCTTTTATAGACCCTACTACTACAAGTGATCCCCAATTTAAACATATCTACACTCCAATTATAGCAGTAGTCGTGTTGTTTTCCCTAGATTTCTGCATCACCCAGAACTCTAAACTCACTCTAAAGTTTAGGAAGAGGAAGCCTCTCATTCTCTCAACAAACATCAAGAATTTCCATGCTCTCATGCTTTCTCCTATTGCCATCCCAACTGGATTTGAAAACAAAAAAACAAATCTTCCAAATCAAGAGATGTGTCTTAGCAAATGTTTCAACGTGTCTGAAACGCACGGGAACTTTTCTTTCAATGACCTGGCGCGTTTGCGCGATGCCACAAAAGATCTCTAGGGGGCAGTATGGCTTAATGTTGTCGCTCTTAAGGGTGTGAAACATTCAAAATCTTACCATGAGTTTTGTGCATTGGTTTATCTCTACCTGGTTAATGAACCATTTCTAAGGAAAAGATTACTAAAGCGAGTTGTGTCATTTTATCATTCCCTCAGGACACAGAGTTCTACTTAGTTTGGGGAATAAAGGGAAAATAGCATTTAGTACTGAAGGCAGAGGGTGTTGGATGCAAAGGGGATGCTTTAATCGAGAGATTGTTTCCTCGTTTTTAAATATCATTGGGGGAAGCAAGAGGACAAACGATGGGGATTCTTGGTATTGGTTGAGATATTGGTTGATTCCTTTCTCCTGAATTTTGGAGTGGGTTTAGAGCATGACATGACTTAGAAAGGTTCTTAGGTACGTGCGTATTTTCTGTGAGGCATCAGCGCTCCGACTCTGAAGAAAAGGGACCAGGTGGAGGGCAGGAGAATCCCAAGCAGGACCAGACTAGGGTCACTGCCAGGATCCAGCACACAAAGATCTGGCCCCTGTGATTCTCTCCATGGAAATTCAAACACTATGGGGTATTGTCAGACTTATTCTAGTTATTATTACTGTTATTATTATAATGTGGATATTCTGGATCACAAAATTTCAGTTGATATTGTATTCTTTAAAACATCTTAAAAGAGGTTTTAGAAATGAAAAACCATGGACAATTTAGAGATGACAATACAGGGATTCTCATGCCATCAGTTCATTTAACTAAAGGTAATATTGGCATTTACTGAATAAGATTCTTTAAAAAGTAAGAATAAAAAAACTTGGATTTATTCCTGACTGTAAAGGTAGATGCAAAATTGTGCAAAAACTTAAATACAACACAAGCGTTTTCTTGCTTCTGTAATACCTCTATGAGCAGCTCGGTGTGGCAGTTCTTCTCCATACAGAGACCCCTCAATATGGCTCCTAAGGCAAGGCGGAGTCATCATCATTCTAGGCAGTCAGAAGAAGGAACATGTGCAGGGGAGGATTTTGCAGGCCAGCCTGGGGAGCGATGCCCTTCACGTTTGTTCGCATTCCATTAGGTCAGTCATATGACATACTCAAATTTAAGTGAGGCAGAGAGATCTTATCCAGAGGGCTGCTCAGGAAGGAGTGAAGATGGATTTTGGATAAGCCTCCGCAGCAAATTCATTTAATGTTTTTCATGGTCTAGATATAGTTTCTACAGATGTGCTTTTTTTGTGTTTTACTGGAGCATGAAAAAAAACTTACAAAAATGTATGGAATAAGATTTAAAATCTCACTCTAGCACTATGTTTACCTAGCAATTGTCTATAAAAATACACATAAACTTATGCTTATGTACAATCTAATGTTGATGAATAATTGAGTCTTCTAAACAGGAATTGTCTATTCTAGACTTTAGATTCTAAAGAAATTGCTTACCATGTGGCCAGGAAACGGGAAGATCAGGGGACTCCTACCTTCTTTATTGATTGAGGCCAGGTGAATACCCGGAACAATAGCAGCATCGTGGTTATTTAATAATCCACATACTACCAAGTCATGGAAAAAAACCTCAAGGTGGAAATTAATTGCGTGATACCTTTTAATATGTTTGCTAAAATGAATGTGCAAATATCACAATGATTGATGCTATGTGTGGTGAAGTCATCTCAAAAGGCATGGGAACTTGGAATACACAGGAAATCCTGTTAGTAAAGAAAGTGATTTTCAAAGTGAATCCTGAAGTTCCTAAAATAAGAATTGTAATGTTTAACATATAAACAATTATGTGAATCAATTTAAGTGAAATAATGTATGTAGATGGCTTCTGCTGATTATAAAGTACTGTAGAAATACAGGAAACTCATTGCTGTTTTAAGTACGATTTTAAAATTTCTTGATGACCTCCTCCTAACCTAAACAGTATATGATAGATACCTAAAATGTATTTATTTGAAAACACTTATAACTCCAGATCTTTTTTTCTCTTTTACAGTGATAAGCATTTAAAAATTATAATTGTCAATTGAAAGTATGTTCTAATATATATTTGCTTTACACATGACTTTCCAGGAAGGTAGTTAATGCTTAAGAGTAAAGCAAGTCGAGACTGGAAGCTATATTTACTCTTGAGGTTTACAGTACTTCTTGTACTTCAAGTTTTTTTTTTTTCTTTCCCCTTTAAAAATTCTCATCAAAATCAGTGATTAAACATTATAAATCAGTCTGGTTTCCATTTTCACTGATGTAAATTGTCTACTAAAAAATGTAAGTAATCCTTAAATGTTTTTATTACCACAGCCTGAAACAATGTTCAAAACTATAAAAGACAGATAAAAATATAAAAATTTAAATAATAAATAATAAATCATCAGATGCTCAAAGCAGCGAATATAAAAAGTAGCTTAACAATTATAAAATTGTTACTAAGAATTTTATGTACTGATATAAAGAAGCTAATAAAATGCTATAACAAGATACTTCGATTATATATTTTGATTGCTAGTTACTGATCAGTGTAACTTAGAGCTGATTTCCTTTCTAGCTGATATTTGCTTCAGATTAATTTATAAATTCATCTATAAAATGCAAGCATTAACTAAAAGGCAGTAGTTATTGGATATTTTCAAGTGTTCAGATATATTAGAAAGTTTTGGAATTAGGAAAATTCCAAATTTATTTTTTAGAAGCTTGTATATATTTAAAACTATATTTACAGAATGTTTCAGAAACTACTACACCATTTATATGAAAATAAAGAGAGAATTAAAGAAGTATTTTTAGTACATAAAATCTCCATCTTTGAGGTCCAGGATGTGGTAGGAAAGTCATTAAATAATAAAAGTCACCAGAGAAAAACAAAGTCACTAGATAACAAAGTATGTAATGAAGCACTGAATAAGTAGTGGAGATAGCAGCTGCTATAAGAATAGTGAGAAGTTAATGTGGGGAGGTGTGGTGGGTGGGGGCTTCCTAGAGGAAGTGAACTTTGTGCTGGCTTTGATGCACCATCAACTTTGCTCCAGTATAAAGAGTAGCAGCACAGGGGTTTCACGAGTAAGGCTCAAAAAAGCAAAAAAAGTTCAAAAATAGAAATCATTAATTGTTTTTAAAGGTAAGTGAAAGAGTCCTCTTAGAGCAATGAGAAGATACAATATGTAAACTGAATCCCACTGGAATGTCAGACAGAGCAAGGTGGGCTTTATTCCTTAAAAATGTGGAGTTGGACTTCTGCTTCTAGAACGATGAAATAAACATCTTTTTTTTCCTGATTCCTCCCATTATGTAAAACTAAAAACTCTGTACATTTATATATGTCAAATATAAGAAGACTCTGAAAAATGGAGATAAGAAAGCAGATCATTCACGAACCTAAGGACCCAAGGAACAACATGGCCATGAGTCACCTGGGCTTTCTTTTTCCCTCATTATCCCAGACTTGAGCTGAAGAAGCCTGCAACTCAGAAAGCCTACAGACAATCAATCAATCAATCAATCAATCAATCAATCAATCTCCAACAGGCCTGCTCTCTGTAGCCAAAGGACCACGAGAGAAGAGGATTAACAAGACAGAAAACTTGTAGAGAATAACAGGTCTGCTCTAGCTAGTCACACAGAAAATAAACTGGCTCTGTCCCTTTTCATGCCAGCAAAGGCCTTCCACCCTTGTCAGACTGTGACAAAGTACCCAACTCCCCTTCCAGGGTGATGTCAGAGAAAGCTGAGTTGGGACCTGAGACTTTCATCCCACGAGGTGGTAATGAGTCACATGGTGTTAGTGCTGTTGGTAGAGTTGTTAATAGAGGCCACAGGAGGAGCAATAACAAGACACCCGTATCAGCCCCAGCCAGGGAGCCACCCATGGAAGCCTAGTGGGGAGCTGGAACTCCCGCCCCCACCAAGCAGGTGAGGACACCTTTCCCTGACTTCGGAGTCAGTGGAGGCCAAGAGGAAGACCTGGACTCCTGAGCCTTTATTCCCAAGAAATAAAAACTGAACATTCACCCTAAAATCTTTATACAAATATTTATAGTAGCTTTATTTGAAATAGCTAACAACTGAAAACAACCCAGATGTCTTTTAATAGGTGAATGGTTAAACAAACTGACACATTCTTTCCTTGGAATATTACTCAGCATGAGCACTATCAATACCCAATTGCCCCAGTTTTAATTGCTAACACTGTATCTACATATATATTAAACATAAACAAAAGTATTTGGGTTCCTCAGAAATTTTTAAGAATATAAAAGGATCCTGAGATCAAAAATTATTTTTTAAAAATTCGTGTAGCATATTTGGTCTCACAGGTAACACTTGTATTTTTACTGTCTTTTTCACATTTTTAAAAAACCCAAAAAAGAATTTTAGTAGTCTTTGAACTATTATTGAGAACATGAGGGAAACATAGTGAAAACTTTTTTTTTTTTTTTAAGGAAAATTCTAGTGCCTCTCTGAAGCATTTTTTTCCTACAGAAGCATAAAATAATTGTGTGTGTGTGTGTGTGTGTGTGTGTGTGTGTGTGTGTGACAAGAAACTTCTTCTCCTGGAACTAAACCTCAAGTGGGTAAAGAATCTAACTGAATTTGCCTGTCTCTCTTATAGCTCCCCAAGAGAGACGATGGAAAAGCTAAAACTAAACTTATACTTACAAATAAAAATGCTACTGATGGAAAGAGACTTAGTAGATAAGTCCAATTCACTTGCTAGATAAATAAGGGAACTAAGGCCAGAAATGCTATGTGACTGCTTTAAAGTCACACAACAAGTTGGCACATCTCATATAGAACCTAGTTTCCCTGACCCCTTGTCTCTTCTTATTGTATTGTATATCTCGAAAATAACTTTCTTTTAAAATTGCATTTTTACTTTCTGACACTGTGGTGGAGTTGAACTTAATCTCATCTCAATCTAATGACTTCATCTTTCACATGATTTCTTGCGGGTAGAATTAATTATACACGATTACTTGTAGTTCGGCATAAATTCCAAAGCTATCATTAACTTGAAAAGAGTAACTAACTGTGGGGTGACGTTTGCTGATCAAGTAAAGAAGCAGAAGTCCCCCAGACTGTGGGGAGTGAGAAGTTGTTCAGTGTATTCATGCATGTGCGTGTGGGTCTGCTGCTGCCTGTGAACTCCACAAGCTGTGGGGATCACTGTGAGTTCATATCATTTGGCTTGACTCTTAACTATTACATTTCCTCCACTATTTTTCTTCCATAACATGATTGAGACTAAAACTTATTTTCCTGGCAGAAGCTTTGTAATGTAAATAAAGCATTTTACTCTTTGAAAGTCGTGTGTTTTTTACCGCTGAGAATTTTTAATGTGTTGAAAAATAAACTAATTTAATTAAAAAAAGGATAATCACTCCAGTTGAAGATTCATTCCAATAGGAATCACTTTTATTTTTGCTGTCTTGTGATCATATACTGGATGCCTAACGCAGAAAAAATTCTCACAGAGGCATGTAATTCATCATAAAGTAAACAAAACAAATAAGTGTGAACACAGTGGAGTACATATATTACCACAATGGGGAAAAAACTCTCAGAAATATATCTCAGGCTTCAGCTCTGTGTGTGTGTGACGGAGAGTGACCGTGAGGGAGATGGGGATGCAGCGCTCCACGATGTAGAACTCTGACAGTCATCTTTTGGTTTTATTAGTGGTGACTGTCCAACAGTGTAATTTAGAAAACATGTTTATTTTGAAAATTAAAATTTCCAGTATCTGGTGTGTGTGTGTGTGGTGGTGTTGGTGTGTGTGTGTGGTGGTGTTGGTGGTAGTGGTGTATGTGATGTGTATACTGGAAAATTGCAAGCATTTCACCATATGTTCTTAGAACTCGGCTATTTGAAAAGTTGAAAAAAATCTTGGAACCTTCAGGTAGTCAAGTGATCTTTTAATATTGCATCTGCAAAATCATTTGGTGCTATTGTGGGCCTAACTGTATAAAAATAACTGACGCTCCTCCTACTTTCCCTTGCCAACACACAAATACCCATAGAAACTCAATATTATCCTAGGACGAAAACCAACACATTTTCTCCAAGATAGTTGTATTACTTATGTGGCCAAAATTTATTTATTTTTTGATAAATATCCTTGGTTATTTTTAGTGATCAACAGGCTCATTCTGTTCTCTACAAGAATTCTCTCTTCAGAACTCTGTTATCTTTGATGGATTCCTCATATGTTTGAATGGAGCAGTAACACTTTTTACCCAAAGTGGAGTTCGATATAAAGTTACTGTATTACAGAGGGATCAATTACCCAAATAACAAATAAAACTTTTTATAAGGCAACGTCCCCCACAGAGATATCACTAAAGATAGAGTTATAGAGAGGTTTTGAGTACCAGTTATTAATGTGTTTCTTTCTGCCTTTTAAAATTTTAGAATTTTAAAGCCATAGGATCTCTGTGAAGACATTTTTTAAAATGATTTAGGACAAAGATGATAAACAGAAAAGTTTATTGTGAGAATAGCATCTGTCCATGTTTAGTTACTGCAACACCTTAACAGCATTACCAATAATTGTGTATGTTTATATTTAACATTAACGAAGGCATGTGATGTATGCAAGGACCAGAAAATGATGTAGCTGCTTCACTGGGCTGCTGTTTCCAAGGCCATGTTCTTTCAACCAATAATATTATTGTCTTGGTCTTTAAAATTCTCAAACACTTTAATAAACTTTAAGGTAACAATATTAAAATGAACTATATAACTTTTATCCATTTTGTTCACTCATTTGAGTATGTATTGCTCACTTATTTGAGGGTAATTTCTCTTTTAGACACTGGTGATCAAATGTAAATTAAAAAAAAAAAAGATGTGTTGTCTGCCCTCAAGGAAGTCACAGTCCAGTAAAATCCAGACACTGTTTTCATTAGGGACTTAGCTTGCAGGACTGTTTTTGAAGCTTCTAGGTTTACGTTACTGAGAATTGTACTTTGACTGTGTCAAGGCTTAGTTAGGAGTAGTTGTTTGAAGGAAATGTAAAAAGGACTGAATACAGTATATTTATTTCACAATTTTACAAGTTCTGTCCCTAACAATATTCTCTTTAACATCTTTGGCCCAAAGTTGGTCAGAAGAAACCAAAAAAACAGAGAATGAAAGTACTTAAAAAAGAATTCTAGCACAATTGCTAGAGGATATGTTGCTTGAGTACAGTTATGAGAGGACACACTCTCAGTACTAAAACTATTGCCTTCAGAAAAGCAAGACAATGCACCCATTACTGACAAAAAAATTTAAGTCTTTTGAGGACTTAAGTTTGATGGTCTCTGATATTTTGGTTTACTGTTTGAAAGCTATTTTATCCATCTTAAGCAGGTCCCAAAAGTAAGGGTATGAGGACTTAAGTATGACAATTACTAAAGCAGAGAGATGTGTGAATATCATTCACAGAAAGAGGTCTAGCTCTGAGCCTGTGATGCACTGCAGCCTCTAGAACTGTATTCATGGCTTCCCTCCCCAATCCCTGCCCTTCCTCATGCCTATCAGTCATCCTAATGCAAGAGTTTAGGTAAAATGGGCTGCTTTGAAGCACTATGTGTTGTTTATAACTTTCTCGTCAGAAAGGGGCAAAGGACTCTGAATGTAATAATATCTCTGCTTGAATAGATGTTGATTATCTTGGAAAAAAACAGTGGACTTCTGAGGTGAAATCTCTCACGTAGATGTGTTGAAATCTTGGTGCAATTACAATATAAGACAAGAAGCATGCTAACAGCAAGGCCTCTGTTAAATTTCTAGTTCTTGCTTAAAATGATGGTGGTGGTGGCCAAGAAGAAGTGTAAGGGAGGGGAAGCATTGGATGGTCTTTAAAGAAGAAGAAAAAGTTTCACGGAGAACACGTTAATTCTAGGGGAGATCAGTTTTCAATTTAGATTCCAAGTAAAACATTCTTATCTCTCTCTAAGATTGTGGAATAATCCTAAACACCCCTATCCTCTTACTCCATCACAATGCAAAAACTCTGTTCTTAGGGCCCTGAGAAGTTTATAACCTAGATCCCCAATTATTGGGCTCCAGGGATCACTTATATAAGATCACTTGAAATGATCACCAGAATGTTGTGTGTGTAAATGTACACTTTCTACTAAAAAAGGTTATAGCTTTTATTAACTTCTCATGGGACCCCTTACTCCAAAATGTTTAAAGCCATTATTGCTGATAAAACGCAATCTGAAAACACAGATATAAAACAAAGGATTTTATATAGATCAAGAGTGTTACAATATTACCCAACCTGATCTTTTCAGAATATAATTTCCACAGAAATGTTTGGATGAAGAGAAATTGCCTAGAAGCTGCCCTGTGAACAATACAAAAACAACTCCTTAAACCCCACAGGAAGAGCTCCCAAATGTGAAGTGGTTACCTGTCAGCAATGGGCATGAGACCAGAGCCATTTGAAACCTACAAAGTTAGATAAAAGATGATCATCTCAAGTTCTTTAGTCACATTATATTTTTGGGTTTTAAGCTACAATTTACTGGTTACCTATTATGTGACAGTTACTGAACTAGACTGTGCACATTAATTTGCACATATAATTTTCATATATAACAACATAATTTTCTTCTTGCTGTTTGAATGTTTTTCATGGATCTCTGACGTGTGTTTCTGGGGAGTAGACCATAGATACAGTAATACTGTATTAGTGTGCTCAGACTGCCTTAACAAAATACCATAGAATGGATGGTCCTAAAAGCCAAGGAAAACAAACAGTCCATGGCAAACATGTCCATAACCCAAAGCAGAGTGCTGAATCATTTACACAAGACAGACTATGAAATAGTAAAATCAAGCCTGCCAGCATTAGCCAATCACTCACCAACAATCTAAGGAAGGGAGCTAAAGAGGCCAGTGACATCAGTGGATTATTTTGGAGGGAGTTGCTGATGCATGTTTGTCTGTAGAGGAGGGTGTTGGAGTGCTTTGCTCTCGCTTGTAGCAAATGACAGAGAGAAGCTTCCAGAATATTCCATGTGTCCCCCAAAGCTAGAGAGATTCAGGCTGAGGGTGTCTTTGCTAGGAGAAATCTAAGGTAAGAGGCTGTTTGGAGCTGGAAGTCCAAGAGAATGCTGTATGGACAGCAAGCTACACTTCTACATGGAAGAACAAAATTGGGTCTTTGCCATGGACCAACTATGGACTTTGTGGAAGAGACATAGCCTGAGATTGGACTGTCTGGAGGTATAATGGATCCTGCAAAGGGAAGAACCAGCAGAAGGTCAAGTGCTGAGAGGAGAATTATAATTTCCCTGATGGAAAAGAGGTGTGGCCTGCCACACTAGAACCAGTCTTTAGTCTCCAGTGTAGAATCAAAAAAGTCATCTTTGGATCTCTGCTTTGCCTAAAGAGTACCAACACTGTATCATAACTGTATTAATCAGGTAAAAGATTTTCCCCTTATCTTTCCTGTTTTTCCGCTATATCTCACTTTAGAATGTACCAAAGTGGCATCACATAAGTAGAGAAGGAGACAGAGAAAGGGGGAAGAAAAAGACCTTTCCATGCCCCTTGTTCTCTGTAGGCTTCCCAATTCAGGCTCCAGATGGTGAAGGGGAGAAGAGTAATTGAGTAAGAACTGAAGTTTATATTATATAAAAGTAATGTGATTATATATCCTGATTTACATAGGACAGCCCTGATTTTTACCCGATTCTCTTGTGAGAGAATAATGGCCAACCTTTCCCCTTTTAACAGTGATGTGATTGGCATGATAAATTATGTAGTCTGCCAGTCCAGAAGTGACCTAAAAATCTATGGTACCTAGGTTGGAAATTTCATTCGCAGATAGGAAGAACACATGAATCTTTCAGGTATAACGAAGAGATGATGAAAAAGGATAGTTTAATGCAAAGTAACTGTAATAGGACACTGAGTGAGAACAAAGAAGAAATATGTTCATTATATATTATATGAAAACATTTACAGTAAACTTTATTATTACAATTCTAGATTACAAATTCAGTTGTGCCAAAGAGATTGTTTTTGTAGTTTTGATATTATCTCTAGGTAAATGTTATCTTTTTTATTGTTACGTAGCGATATATAGAGATCTATATGGAAACAACATGAGTATTACAACCAAGATTCTAGTGACCAAAATGGATAAAATCATGAAAGTAGATTGTGTTACACAATTTTTATGTAAAGGAGTGTTTTCTATCTGGATGTAGCTCTCATTACATAAAAGACAAACAAACTAAGGAAAACCCTATAAAATAAATTCTTGCTCAATTAAATTATGTTTAGAAAATATTTCTGTCATTTCAACGAAAAATATCTTGCTTCATATGTATGGCTGTTTTGTAAAAAATTACATTCAATTAATTGATTTTAAAATTAAAACACTCTTATGATATATTAATGAAAAGTATATAAACATTTTAGTTGAATATTGTATTATAAAAGTATAATTTATCATGGAAACCATTCACTTCCATCAAAATAGTCAAAGGAAACAGGTGTAGAATAGATTATATTCCATTGCTTGCTTTATTGTTTTTAAATAGGCTTATGTGAAACTGCACCCACTGGGGAAAATGAAATCAGAATGAATCATACACCCAAAGGTCATTGATCTAAAAATATAGGTCCTGTGAAATGGATAAACATATTCTACTTAGTGGCAGTCATCACGTGAGAGGATTTTAGAATCTTTCCAAACCATTTAAGCCTCCAAGGTTGTTAATTAATTTATCAGTAACAGAGAAGGCAGCCTCTCTAGTGCCTTGTCCTCATGGGGGAGCAGAGCAGATAAAAAGTGATCCTGCTGAGGAGGGATAAAGATCAAGGGGCTTAACCTCTCCGCAGGAGAGAGAGAGAAACATATGTGCAAACACAGAGGAAAGCTGAGGCTTTAACACTTGATTTGGAACAGTGAAAGTAAACCTCACAGGTCCTCAAGAAATACTGTTTATGATGGTGGACATTCTACACCTCTGGCATGGAACAGAACACTAACCGATGAAAGCAGAGCAAGTATTTACTGTCATCAAGACAGTAAACACAGTTCTCAAAAGGAATGAGAAATAGGCATTTCTCGGGTAGACTTTCTATAATTATTACTGTAGAGAGAATGACATTAAGGGAAGCAAGGGTCTACTCGAGAGGAGGAATGTACTAGTTTGTCATTGCATAACATTTTTTTTAACTGAGCCCTTAACCAGCAGACCACTTTCTTTGACAAGTATTAGAAGGCATGTTAGAAGTATATGTTAGCATTTTGATAGCTTGACATAAACAGTTGCCTTGCCAAATTAAAGACTTATGGAAAAGATAACTCTCTTATAGTGGTGCTTTGGTGTGAGAAAAAAGCAAGAAAAGGTATTTTAACTGTCTTTTGATAATACTACTGATGATGAATAAATATACATATATACAATGGTATAACCAATGGTAGGGACAGTGAAATCTGTTCACCCAGAGTGTAGGCTATTTAAGAACATATTGTTATTACAGAATTAAAAACAATAATAAAACTAATAAAAGTCAGAGTGACATTTATTATCACTATGTGCTGGTAATTTTCAACATTATCAGTAATAAAATACTCTCCCCTGCCAGAAAACAACCACTTCCTTTATTGACTTCCTCATGCCAGAGTATGTCTATTTGTGTGCACATACAGAAAAATCTGTACATACACTCACGTACAAAGGCTCCGTATATATGGAGATCTTGCTTTATTGAGAAAGAATGATTGTTGTCAACTTAACACATGATCTAAACTATTACACTACCAATGCTTGGATCATTACAGCTGGGCCAAGTTGTTAAAATAGTTCAAACAATCCTAACTAAATTGGGATTACACTGAAATATTTTAATCTGGATTGTATTATAGTCAGATTTATATATTGAAACTACATCTTTGGCAACAATGATAAAAATGGGAAGGAATCATTTACTGTAATAATCAGATCTGATGAAGACCTGAGCTAAGGAAGACAGAGGGTTACATCTGGTAAAGGGAGAGTTGTTTTTATCCCCTTTCTCCTTTTCCTGTCTTCTCGTCTTCTCTTCCTTCCTTTCTCTCCAACCCCCTTTTCTTTACTTCTTTTTAAATCTGGGAGATATGTCTATCTATATCTATGTATATGTATATCATCATCTATCTATCTCTATATCTATCTCTCTATCTCTATCTCTATCTATCTATATCTATATCTATATCTAATCTATTATCTATATCTATCATCTATATTGATATCTATTATCTATATCTATATGTCTATGTGTATATATATATATATATACATATATGCACACATACACATATATGCAATAAAAAAAGCAATGGCAGTTAGGATAAATGGAAAATACACAAACCTGAGAGGTTTAGTAGGTAAGTCTGCAAGAACTGGTGATTGATAAGATGAGGTGATGAAAGATACAAAGAAATCTGAGATGACCTACTTGGGTATGGCTTGGGTAAGTGGTTAGATACTGTACAAGGATTTTAGAGAAGGAACATGATTAAGGGGAACAGTAAACAAGTTCAATATTAAGCACACATTGACTTTGATTTGGCTATAAGCCACTGAGGAATTGAAAAAGATGTGTCTAAAAGATGAGTTGATTTGGAGTTCAACAAGAGGTCTGAGCTGTTGACAACTTTGCGCTGTCATTTTGTGTTAAGTGATAGAAACTGGGTGCGGGGATTTCACAGGCCCTCAGACAGATGGTGAAAAATACTGATTTAAATAGAGACTGAAGAAAAAGAGATAACACAGAGAGTGAGAAGCACTGGCCAGAAAGATGGGAGGAAAAGCCAAATAGCAAGAGGAATCAGTAAGCTGAAAAAAGTGAGAATTTCAAGGTCCAGAATGCCACAAAGAAATTAAGAATTAAAAATAATTCATTAGATAATAATACATCGAGGAGGTCATTGTTGACTTTACAAGGAGAAGTTGGAAAGAAATTGTGGTGATAGAAACTTTATCACAATGGATTAAGCAGTGACTGGATGGAAAAAAATACCACAAGTACAGATAACTGTTTCACACAGGTAATGATTGAGCAATAACTACATAGAGATGTTGAGTCAAGAAAGAGATTAAATTTTTTGCTTTGAATTGAGAAACTTTTATGATATTTGTATTATGAAAGAAAAATAAGAGCAATTCTAAAGATACAGAGGGGGAGATGGTATATGATGCTGTGAAGTCCCTAAAGATATGGAGGTAGCTCAATTTAATTTGGGCAGGGAGCAATGCCTCTTCCTCTACTGAGAGAGGAGAAAGTAAGATGTGATGTTTAACAAGACTATATAGCAAGGTAATTAAGAGAGACTGACTGAATATTTCTCTTTCTGTGATAAAGAAAACAAAACAAATAAAATGAAAATGAAATGATAAAGAAAACGAAACCATGAGTGAGAATGAAGGTGATGGGATAGTAGATTTGACATTAAGGTCAACATTTAGAGAAAAAGCTGAGGGCAAAGCACACTAAGGCATAAAGGGGTTTGCTGGGTTGCACCCAGGGCCCAGAAGGAGTTGGATACCAGGCCTTAGCAGGAGCACCTGTCTTCACTCTTGTGTGGTTTTCTCCAGCCTTGCAAAATAGTTGGGATCATTAGCAGAACACTCAGATGATAGATTCAATACAGAGTTAAGATTTGTAGGGATTTTAAGACAAATGAACAAGATAGCAAAAGAAGTAAATAATGGTGAGTGGAATCTCTGCTAAAGTATCCTGTATGTATGTAGTTCATAATTTTGGCCAATAAATTGCTTTAGGTTGTGTTATACCTAAAGTAATTTATTGGCCAAAATTATGAACTACATAATAGTGTGGAAATAATGTTTTGGCACACAGTTTGGAATTTCAGTACTAGAGGGACAAAAATAAAAGCCTGCTTTACTGATTGATTTTTAGTCTATGAAACTTTATTTGAAATATAAAGGGATTGCTAGTGTATTTTATTGCAGCTTTAAGTAGGCATGCAGTACTTCCCTAAACTAACATTTATCTACCTAACAGCTCTTCCCAAAGATGACAGCTGATTCTACCCTAATGTGTTGGTTTGCTTTCCTATAAAAACTGCCTACATTCTTGACCTTAAAATAGTGATAACATATTTTTACTTTTCACATGTCATGGATTTTATTTAGCTCCATTTTGCTCTCAGGCGAGGATAAACTACCAGAGGGAATACATATCTATTTGAAAATTTTTCTCTTGGTTTTCATAGGTAAGCTACTGCTCATGATGCAAAATCATTCTACCTGATTTTATTTTATTATTTTTTAAACTTTTTATAAATTAAGTTTATTGGGGTAACATTGGTTTATACAATTCTATAATTTTCAGGTGTACATTATAATTTGACATTTGTATATTCTATTGTGTTTTTACCACCGAAAGTCTAGTTTCCTTCAGCTACCATATATTTTCTACTTGATTTTTAATTGCCATAGTGCACAACTTCATAATCAAAAGGAACATGGTGCTAAATTTAAACTGAGAAAGTACTTTACAATCAGAGATTCTGTTTTATTCTCTTAGTAATAATAGAGAGTGACATGTCTTTGCCACTAGCTGACTTTTCTATGTTGCCTCTGTTGCCAATAGCTACAGGCTCGTGTGTTGATCTTAATGAATGGTGGCATATATTGTTAATTATGTTGACATGAATTCTCTTGATCTTTCTCTTTATGAGTAGGGGGTGGGATGGGGATGTTTCTAGTAGTTTTAGCTATTTGCCAAACTAAATATTACATATGTTCTTATTGATTTATATGAGAATCTAGTCACATTTTTGATGTGGGTGCTTAGTGTTTTGGATGTTTATAAGTGTATTTGTGAATCTACACATGTATATATATATATATATATATATATATATATATGTATATGTAAGTATATATATGCTTTGGGAATAAAGGGCTAACAATAACAAATTATTGCAATTGATAAAAATAATTTAATGGTTGTTGAGCATTTCGATGCCGCTTGCATATTAAGTAAGCTACATATCATAGAAATTAATCCTCAAAATAAGCTCAACATTTCAACTTCATCGATGTGCAAGCAAAGACTCAAAGGTAGTGTATCATCTCAAAGAGGTAACATACCTTCTCAAAAAAACTTGTAAGATCGATTGCAGTTAATTAAAAAAAGAAAATGTATCCCACATTCCATGCTGCATGTATTTGAATTTTATAATCTATGGTATCTATCAGATATCAAAGCTTTGTTAACACCAGTCTGCACCAAATTGGACCATTAACCTTTCCATGGGAAAAATAGCTGTAAATGTAAGCAAAATGGAAAGCTGTGTTCATTTTCATTTTTTAAATATGTTAATTGATATTTAGCTATATGTATCACCTAGATTTGCCACTTTTTAAATAAAAAATATGTTCGAAGTTTAGGAAATTGTACATGAGAATCAAAAGTCAACAACAGTTGAATATTATCTAGGCTACTTAACTGTTATATTGAAGCCTATAGTGAGTGTCAAGTTCTAAGATCTTCAAGAGAGTCACCTTTCTGAAAGAGAAACTAATATAAAATCATACTTAATCTATGAGGTTTATCAATAGAGGAATATTCCACAGTAAACTATATATTGGCACTTAAGATTTAGAAATACAGAAAAATAAAGTGATATGGTTGATACACTTCTTACTGAAATGTATGGGAAAATCAGTTCTCAAAAAAAAAAACATTTTCCTACGTGAGGCATTGATCTAAACATTTTTGTTTTTGTTTGTTAAATTTCATATTCTCAAAACTTTGTAAATAAAAAGATTGGCTTTAAGTAACAGTTTTTTATGAATTCAGATAGTAAGTGTCAGTTTTCTTTTGTGTTATCACCTCTATGTTTGGTGACCATATATTTCTTTACCTGCAAAGCTAAGAGCCATTACTGAACCACCAAGACCATCAAGAGATCAACTCACTCTGTGAAGGTTGATTGGCACCTGACCTTCTAATTTTAACTTCTCTTCTTTTTTAACTCAGTGGGTGCACAAATAAATATCGAAAATAGATAGTCACTCATTTTTGTTAGTCAGAAACCAAATTAAAGGTGTGTGAGAAAGAAGAAGTATGGAGAATTATACTTTAAGTCAGAAAAGCAAGAATCAAAATATGCAAGCCCTAGGTCTCTTCGTATCTAGTTATTTCAGTCTTTAGCTCCTTTGAAATTTCTTTTGTGTTAACATACCTAAACATTTTGTTAGAGGAACAAGCCTCCTTCAAAAATGATAATTTATTTTCTTGTCGACGTTGACAAATTCCAAAGAAAATATTAAATGCTCTTGTTTATCAAAATGCCTATTTTTCTGCTAAATCAGAAAGTTCTTCAATGAAAATAAACTTCAAGATGTCAATGAAAAGAATTTTTTTAAATGAGGTTGAAGATGTGGTACTAATTTACTTTTTATTCTTTAATTATAAGTAAATTACAAATGATTTCCATTTATCTTTTCCTGATATCAGAAAAAAAAAAACAGTAAAAAAAAATTATACAAGCTGGCCCATTTTAATGTCAATTAATTTAATAGGTAGAAGGTAAGTTAGATTGAGAATAGAATAAGGTTTGCAAAAATTTTCATCCCTAAAATGAAGAATGAGATTATTTTTACCCTGATCTTCACTGTCCCCTCTTCTCCACTGATATCAAACTAAGTTGCTTTCAGGGACAGACAGTAATCTATAGTTGTGGAAAAACCACAGGTTTTCTTACATATTCATTGTGTCATCTTGGAGAAGATTCTGACATCTCTATGCCTCAGTTTTCTCATTTGTCAGTAGGAATACAACTAGAGATATGATTTTTATGTAAATGTGATGGACTGAATGTTTATGTTCCCCTCCCCAAATTTATATATTGATGGCATTAGGAGATAGGGCCCTTGGAGGGGCTTACTATTAGGTAAGGTCATGAAAGTGGATCCCTAATGAATGAGATTAGTGCCTTTATAAGAGCCAGGAGGAAACTTGCTGCCTTTTTCTGCTCTCTTACATGTGAAGATATAAGGAGATGATGGCATGCTGCAGCCTGAAAGAGGGGTCTCACTAGAACTCAACCACGCTGGTTCCATAACTGTGAGGAAAAAAAATGTGTTGTTTATAATATAAGCCACACACTCTATTGTGCTTTTTTATAGTAGCTCAAACTGATTCGGACATTATAATGTGATTATAACAGTGTTTGGCATATAGGAAGTATGCTACTAAATGTGAAGTTTATGACTCAGTGGCTTCACTGAGAACAGTACAGAATTTATCTTTGTTCTCAATTTGTCTATTAACATAAGTTTCCGGGAATTAACTGAGATAATGAATACGTAAATTCACTGTGACTCAGTTTTGCTCATGTTACCGTCTCTGCCAGCAATACTCCCATCAGCCTCCATCCCCTTAAGAAGATATTGCATTACTCTTTTGAAGTCCATTTTAAATATGTCTTTCCTGTGTAGTTTTTACTATTGTTTATTTAAAGGTTGTATTAATTTCTTGTGGCTGCTGTAACAAGTTATTGTAAACAGATGGCTTAAAACAAAAATTTATCTTCTCATGAATCTGGAGGTCAAAAATGTAAAATTGAGGTGACAGTAGGGCCGTGCTCCCAACAGAAAGTCTAGGGGACAACCTGTTCTTTTATCCATTCAGCTTCTGGTAGCTCTTGGAACCTTTTGGCTTGTGGCAGCACCATCCCAATCTTCAAGGTCAGTGTTTTCAAATTTCTGTTGGTCTTCACATGAATTTCTCCTCTTCTGTCTGTCTGATATCCCTTTGGTTCTCTCTTATTACACTGGATTGAGGACCCACTCACTTGATGCAAGGTAATCTCCCTAAATCAAGTCATAATGAATTTAATCACATTTGCAAAAGACCTTTTTCTTCTAAGGCAAGATTTACGTATTCCAGAGATTGGTATCTGATATTTTTGGGTGGACATTATTTAGACTACTACATACATAAGTTATCTCTTCTTTGAATTCACAAATTTGTTGATATTTTTCTAATGGCACTGATCAAAATATTTATGTCTCAAATGTGTAGTCACCTATCACACTGTAGTTTGGCAGAGAGGAAAAAGGTATGTCTCTTTTCACATTTCTGTTTATCTTCCGTAGTAACAAGTTCAGAAATTTTCATGTGGCTAGCTATCAACTTTTTAAAAATTAAATTTAATAAGTTTTATAATTAAAATATTATGTTTGATGTATTATGTTAATATATATCAAGTTTTCTCATTTTTCAATGTGTCCTAATATGTGTTTCTGTTATATTCAGATGCTGAGACTTGGGGTTACCAAAAGAAGATGACCAGGTTATTATATACAAATTGCTTGCTCACAAGCTAGTTGGGGAGATGGACAAATAAAGAGATAATTACAAATAAATGTGAGAATGCTAAGTATGCAAAGAGAAAGCAGAGAGGGGCACTCCTCTGGGTATCAAATATTAATTCGAAGCACAGGTAGACCTAAAATTGTTTCTATTATAGAGGTTATATCTGATTCATCTGTTTCTAATTACTAAACACTAGAATGTTGATTAATGGACTTTGAACATTATTAATCTGAAATGTATATGATATATAATTAAACTTTTAGTGACTATGACTCTTTGAGATATTATGCAAAATAAAGGCCTCCACATTCCTTTCTTTTAAAAAAACAGTTATATTTGACTACATTATCTTTTTTTTCTGAGATCATAGACATACATTTATATCTTGGTTTATTGACTTACTTATTTTCCTCCTTTTAAAAAATAATTGTGCCCTCAAAGCACAGTAGGATTATTTTATAATCTCTGCTCAACCTCCTGTACTCACCCTCAAGTGTAGATCCAAGTGGCATAAAATAGCTTTGATCTCTTTTATTCTGATCCTCTGATAATTGTTCCTCTGATGTGAGGAAATTGCAGTAGCCACTCCTCTCATGACAGGCATTTTAGAATTTTTTTCTCCTGGGGACTAAAGGGCATTGAATTTAGCTCAGAGGAGCTTCAGACTTCTGGGAATTGCAGTCTATTTTCATACATGACAATTTTATTTCCAAATAATTTATTCCCAAATATATAAACAACAAGGCTAAACTTTTTAACTATGACTCTCAAAAGTACCAGAATCATTACATCTTGATCTCTCCTATTTTAAAGAGATCTCCTATTTCATTGATACAAAGTTCTCACTTAAGTCTACATAACAATAAATACAATAAATTTATCCTGTTTCGAACAATTTTGTTAAAGAAAACATTTCCAGCACATTTAGTAAAGACAGAGGGGCTACTGTAATAAAGGCTTCATAGTGAAGGACAGAGATCAGGCTCAACTTCCGAATAAGGAAAAGTGTGAATTTGTAGCCAAGGAGCAGGGTAGGGTCAGTGTCTGGAAGATTACTAAGAGGATAAAGGTTAGGAGCATTCTGGTTAAATGGACATAACAGGATTCTTGTTAAAGGCACACCAGGGTGATCGGATATTGAGGGTGTGGAACGAGGAATTTGGTCAGATATTGAGGGCAGTTAGACATCAAGTGTGAAGGATTCTGCCTAAACCAACAACAAGATTCTTGGAAAAACTGGACTGTACAAAGATGGAAACAGGAAACCAAGTTAAGTCTAATTGAGCAGGGGGCTCAGAGGAGCCTGATTAAAATGTGGTCAATTTTTTTCTTTTTCGAACATTTATGAGGGCATTTAAAATATTGGGTAAAATCTTTCATCATCCCATCCCTGAAAGTAACTTACACTTATGAGCACTCACTAATAGCCACATACTGTGCCAGATGGTTTAGATGTACTGCGGTAGGTAGTTTTTGTGATAGGATTAGTGTCCTTATACAAAGAGAAACAAGAGCTCTCTCTCTCTCTCTGTGTGCACACAAAGGGGTTATGTGAGCACACAGCAAGATGGCAGCCACATAAGTCACGAAGATGGTTCTCACTAGAAACCAACCATGCTGCCACCTGGGCCTCGACATTGTTAGCCTCCAGAAGTGCAAAAACAATAAATTTCTGCTGTGTACACAGTAGTCTATGCTGTTATGGCAGCCTGAATTGACTAGACAGGTGTAGAGAAATATTTTGTATGAAGATGACGTGACTTGTTGAAGAGAAAGAAGACCAGTGTGGCTAGTGTGCAGAGTATGATAGGAAATGTGGTTCAAAATGAGGCTGAGGACCCAGGTAGGGCCAGTCCATGTGTGGCCATGGGAGCCACTTTAGAAATGTGGTTCTTTATACTGAGAACATTGCATGATCAGCAAAGAGCTCATGATCTGACACAATTGTGTTCTGAAAAGATCACTCTGCCTGCTGTGAAGATTCAGAGTGAGAGATGGAGATGGTGAGGAACTGGAAAGAGCTAAGAATGATGCCCAGGCTTTTGCCTTGCACAGTTCAATTCACTGAAGAAAGAATACGGAACAAAGAATAAGACAGAAGAAAAGGATGGAAGACATGATATAGTATATAAACCTCCAAACTTACCTTAACTATACCCTTATGAGCAATCTCTTGTAGGCCAAACATAGAAGCAGATTTGGGATAACATTATGGATTCATTTTGGACATGTTGATTCTAGATAATCTTGAAACATTTAGGTGTTGATTTCAAACAGGCACTTGGCATTCTGGTCTGGAGCTCAGAAGAGAGGTCATAGACAAAGATATATTTGGGGGAATTTGCTGCCTAATGAAAATGGAAGAACTAGGGAGAGTAAAAAATAAGAACATAAAAAGGTACAGGACCAAATAAAACTCATGCTCTAAAATATAATTACCAAATATAAAACAAAGGGTTGTGGAGGTCCAAAATGGACAAAGGAAGATCCGTGCTTTCCCCTCTTCACTTCCCTGTTTAACGGAGAACTAGTGCTCTTCTGGCTTTTTGACAAGTTGGTCATTTTGAGCTCCTGGTAGAAGATGGGAGAGTAAAAGATGGTGAGGAATCTGGGTACTTCATCCTGTATTAGTTTTCCATTGCCACTATAACAAATCAGCACAAATTCAGTTGCCTAAAACAGCATAATTTTATTATCTTACATTTTGGAGGTTAAAAGCATGAAAAGATCTCACTGGGCTAAGATCAAAGCATCAGCAAAGCTGTATTCCTTCTAGAAAGTCAAGGGGAGATTTTGTTTCTTTGCCTTTTCCTTTTCTAGAGACCACCAGCATTCCTTGGATTATGTCTCTTTCCTCATTTTAAAGCTGGAAGCATAGCATCTTAAGATCTTTCTCACTCTGTCTCTTGCTTCTGTCCTCACATTTCCTTCTTTGACTCTTTTTCTGCCTCTCTTATTTACTTATAAAGACATCTGTGATTACATTGGGTCCATCCAGATAATTCAGAATGACCTCCCCATCTCAAGATCCTTAATTAAATCACATCTGCTATGTCAAGTAAAATAAGGTTCTGGGGATTATAAAGTGGACATCTGTAGTGAGCTACCTAATCTTGGGGTTGCCTCACTGTCCTTTGTTTGGCTTCTCAAGTATTCCATTCCACAGGTTACTGTAGACAACATGTGAAAGGCCTCAAGTGGTTTCTGTTTTCCTAGCCTGCTGGAACTTTGTGGGTGAGAACTGATAGCAGATCGGAAGCAAGTAGTGATAAAGATGGAGACACTTGCTCATATTTAAGTGAAATGATAAAATCAAAATAATAAATTTTTAGGGAAGTTTCCTAGGTCAAAAATCCTGCCATATTCCATCATGTTACTTTTTACATGTTATTTCACAACTATGAATCAGGGATATGTTAATTGTATTCGTGAACACTGGGGTAAAAGATTGCCACTATACCTTCCTTTCCTTCTTTGATTTGGTAGTTGAGAATGTACGATTAAAGACTTCCATGGTTTGGTGGGATTTTTGTTATTTGGTTGTGATTGATATTAGACTTAAAGCTAAAGGATGAATTTAGGCATCAGCAAATATTCAAGGAAAGTAGTTTTTAAAGCAACACTAAAAATACAGTGTTCCAGAGATAAATTTCAAAATTAATGAATTGAGTATTTCCTTTGGATATGACTAGCAAAGATTGTACAACATAGTTTTAAGATTCTTTAAAAAAAAACTTTATTACAGCTGTTTTAACTTCATTCTGAAAATCTTTGCTTCTCTTCCTATCAAGGTCTTGATTAGAGTACATTATCTGATTTATTCAGAAGTCTACTCACTGGAACATCTTGGTGAAGCAGGTTCTGAGTACTTGGGTTCAATCTTTGCTCTATCGTCATTGGCTATGTGATTTCGAATTTTACCATCTGAGCCTTAGTTCTCATGAATAACACAGGATCAATTTACCTCAATTTAGGAAACTGAGGATTAAATGTAAAATATCTATTTCTGAGTAGGTGGGCAAACACATCAGAGATATTATTGACATGATTCTGTGATAAAAAGTTCCAGATATAAGGCTAAAGATTGATTTCTTAACTCTCTCCTCTTGCATTCTTTATCTAGCATTCTTCTAGTGCATTTGCAGGTGCCTATTAAACAGTGCAATGGAAAGATAGAGTAGGGAGTTAGATAAATAGGTCTGGATTTCAAGGAAGAGGTCTAGGTAGAAAACATACATTTGACAATAATCACCATATGGACGGTATAAGACTATGAGACTGGGTAGCCATGGGGAATGAGTAAAATGGAAATGAAAATGTTTTAAGAACCAACTTTACAGATAGTGAACTCAGATGGGAACATAGGAGGCTCCTGAACTTCCCTACCCACAGGACTCACTGAATACATCTCCATAGAGAGGAATTATCCCCTCTGACAAAAATTCAGAAATCCTATATATTGAATAACTAAGAGAATAACGACAGCAAAACAATAGACAGGCTGAATCAGGTATTACCACAGGGCTTCACCAAAGACTATTTTCTTATGATTCCAGAATTTACATTTTCATCTCTCTCTTAAAAGCTATCAGTGTCAACTTATATTTTTGAGGGCACTTCAAATGAAACATATCCAAAGTGAATTAACTTGTTCCCCACCCCCTCCATACCAGTATTCTTTTCTTTATTGACTATTTTGATAGCTTTACCAGTCACCCAAGCTAGAAACTAGGCCATCTTGAATTCCCCCTTTTTTCACTAACACCTTATTCCAGTCTGCCCCTGCCTTCACACAATTGATTAATTAGCTTAGAAACATCACTGTTATCACTGTCCTCTGCTGTCTCTCTCCATTCTTACTGACAATTTTAATGAAAGCCCTAATCAGCTTTCGTATGCACCTTGCATAGGCAAAGGCAAGATTTAAAAAGCAGATGGTGCTATTTAAATATGTTGCTATAATTACTTTCTTCTTCCACAGGCCACCCAAGAACAGAACTATGGGTTATTAAACACTAAGTAATTCAAAGCAATATCATTAAATATTTTCCTTATAGAAACAATAAAGATGATGAATTCTTTTTACTTGCAAATCCTTTCTTTGGTAAATATTAGGAAAAGGAGTGTACAATTTTGAGACCCTATATCTAATTCCTTGTTTATACGAACATACCTCATTAGGAATTTATTTCCATGAGATAATCAGTTCCAGATTTAGAGTCAAGGGAAGTAAACTGAGATAGATATTATGACTGGAACCTAAGTGATTTATAGTTTTACTGAATATTTAGAAATACCATTCTCTCTAAAACTAATTTTTTAATCCAATGCTTTATGAAGATTAAATAAAGGCAGCACTCAGAATGACATGCACTGAAGAACTGTGCAAACATTTTCTTAGTGTTGGCACAGGGCACACTTAACTTTTTTCAAAACATTCGAGTTTGGCGTCATGGGGAATGGTTGGAAAGGCAAGAAGGTTTTAGAATGTGGCTTCAGATTTCACTTCTCATTTACCTTGAAATGAAATCAAACATTGCAGGAAGCATTCTCACAAAAAGACCTTTTAACATTTTGAGTCAAAAGCAGACAACCTGATGAAGACCATGGATGTTTTTAATATAAAGACTGCTTGTCTTTTATTGTCATTGGTATTGGTGTTGTTATTGTTCAAAATGGGATTTGCAGAATAGTCTAAAAGCATATACATACTCATAGAGGCTAACTTCTGGCTGGTTTCCTTTTGCTGTGGGGTTTTGTTATCTGGTTTCAATGGTAAATGTGCCCAGAACTGTACAGTGTCATGGCTGCATTCACTCTTTGAGTAGCTGTGTTGCATTTTTCTTGTTATTAAAAACATGTTAGAAGCAATAAATGTATATAAAAACCTCAACTAGCCAGAAGAAGAAGAAGAAGAAGAAGAAGAAGAAGAAGAAGAAGAAGAAGAAGAAGAAGAAGAAGAAGAAGAAGAAAAAGAAAAAAGAAAAATAAAGCATATAATCTGAGGCTAGAAACTGTTTTGAAATAGTTATCCCAGAAAAATAATTGGCTAATTCTCAGTACAAATCTAGAACTTAGTTTAAAAATGGAAAGAATTTAAATTTCATTACAAGAATCAGAATTTTCTATGAAATTGTTACTCTTTGTTGCTATATTAATAAAAGAATGTCCCTAAAATACAATTTTAGGAAAAATTGGATTCCAATTCTTTAGATGACATCTTCAGTGATACCCCTTATTGATTGGAAGAGTGAAAAGGACATCAGTATAGAGGTATAATAAAAAATTTTCATATGTAGATGAGAAAGCATGAAGAAATAAAGAATATAATAATTTTAGTTTATTTTGTCTCTGTTTCTCTAAATTTCTTTTTTAACATGATTGATCAATCATTCCAGAAATACAATATAACCTTTGTTTTTTAGATTTAATTGTAACAACTTTATGATGCTATCAAAAGTATCGTTTTTTCATAAGTATGGGTGGTAAGCTAAGTAATAGTCTAAATATTTTCATGTCTGGATCCCCAGAACCTGTTTATGTTACCTTATATGGCAAAAGGTCTTTGTAGTTGTGATTTTAGATAATTTAAATCAAGATTATTCTGAATTATCTAGGTGGGTCTGGTATTATAGCATTAGTGCTTTTAAGAGAGAAGCAAGAGAGTCAGTCAAGGGTGATGTGAGGAGAGAAGCAGAGGTTGGAGGCAGACAGGCAGCCAAGAGCCAAAGAACTCAGCAACCTCAAGCAGCTGGAGGAGGCAAAGAGTAGATACTTTTCAGGATCCTCCAAAAGGTACCAGAATTGCCATCACCTTGACTTTAGGTTCTGGAAGACTCGTTTCCAACTTTTACCCTCTAGAACCCTAAGAGAATAAATGTGTGTTTTTATAGGTAACCAAATTTGTGGCAATTTTTAGTAAAAAACTAACACAGTATATACTATTTTTAAATCAGAGAAAACATTATTTTATTAAAAATAAAAAGGGTGAAAAATTTTCTATACTTTTAAAGTAATTTATATTAAAGTGAAAAAATTATCAAAATTTTTCTACACTTGTATGTACCTGTTGCCAATTTGACCTACAATTTAAGATTCATTGAAGAAAGTGGTCAAAGTAGCTACTTTATTGATTCTAGACAAATTGCTAAAGTCTATTTTAAATAGCTTTTAAAAATAATTTCAGTAGGAACAGATTATGTTACTAAATGACCCAGTTTCATCAACAAATATATGCATGTTTAAAATCAAGAAAAAGTGAGCATAAAAAAGTATGAGATAATACCAAGAAATTTTGTTGAATGAGATAATAGTATTGTGATAATGTTTTAAAAAAATCCTTATTGGTTAGCTATACCTACTGAAGTATGTATAGTCAAAATGATAGATTGTCTGGAATTTACATTAATATGTTACTTAAATAATCTCAGGGGAGTTGGGTAGATGAAACAGAAATGGCATAATATTGATCATTTTTGAAGCTGAGTGTTTTATACCTAGATATTTATCCTTATTCTATAATAGAATTTTTATAGTAAATTTTTTAAGAAATACAATAAAGTGTACTATATCACTTAGGCACAAAACTTAGTGGCTTGACACCATAGTTGTTTATTTACCTAGCATTTAAAAAAATTTACTGACCATCTAGGCAGTCTCTAGTCAACTGGGAGGGAGAGAAATGGACATGGTATGGGGGACCCAGGCAGTGAGGTCTGCTGGGTGAGGCATGGGCAGGTACAGGAGTCTTTGGGCCAGTCCTACCACACAATTCAAATTTGGCAGGGCAATGCTGGTGAGTTTGCGGGTCTTGGTTGGGCTCACTCACGCATCTGCACTCAGCTCTCAGGTTAGTTGGTCTACGATAGCCTAAGCCTGGAAGCTTTGTCTGCAGTCCATATGACCACATATCTTGCAGCTGACTAACTCAAAGTGGTTCACATGACAGCTGGCAAGGTTAAAAGCGGAAGTAGTGGCCTGCCATTCTATTGTTCAAAGCAAGTCACAAGCTGGTTCAGATTTAACAGATGAGGATATTCACTCCACATCCCGATGGAAGGAGCTTCAAAGTCACTTTGGGGCGAGAATTAATAGACATTTTTGCAATTTGCTATATACCTATGAAAAAGACTACAATAAAATCTTAGTAGTGAAATTTTATAAGCCAATAAAGTCTATTAAAATCAGAAAGAAGATAAGAATTTTGCTACTACAACTTCTGTTCAACATTATTTTAAGGGGCCAAATCAATTCAGTAATAATAAATTTTATTTTAGTGCTTACTGTGTACTAGGCCCTTTTCGAAGAGCTTTACATATATTATCTTATCTATCCCACATCACGACCCTAGGAGGCAGGTATTATTTTTCTCATCTTGTAGATGAAAAAGCTGGAGCATGATGGACTTATGTAAATTTCCCAAATTTACACAGCCAGAAAATAGCGAATTTGGAAACAAGCCCAGGCAGTTGGATTCAGAGTGTGCATTTTTAAAGGCTATACCAGAAATGGAGTATTTTTAAAGGAAGAAAACACTCTTTTCATTAGCAGTAAATAGGATTATGTATGTAGAAAATTCAAGAAAGTATTAAACTACTTAGACTAACAAAGTTGAGCAGATTCAACAGATTCAGGAAAATATAGAAAACTCTACATCTTCTCATACCCAATAAGATGTTAGATGAATTACTTAACCAAAACCCCTGAAAACATAAAGTATAAATAAAATGACTGATACATTTGATGGCAATGAAATTTAAAACTTGTAAACAAAAGACCTATGTAAATAAGTAAAACAATAAATGACAGACTAAGAGGAAATATTAGCCACATGTGATCCACAAAAATTTAGTTTACAGAATTCATTCAGAAAGAACAGTTTTAAATCTATAAGAAAAAGATAAGTATTGTGACAGAAAATCGGAAGATAAGTATCTCAAAGAAGATATAATAAAAATTATCAATAAAAATAATTTGAAAAGAATGCTTAGAGAAATTTCATTATGCTTAGAAATACACAGAAAACCACAATGCAGAAAACAACACTCACTTTTGTAAATATTTTCGAGGTGTCTTTTATCCACTTTTTATGTACATGTACAGTTTCAACAAAATTGGAGTCATTACACTTAATACTGTTTCTGTATATATTTCTGTATTTAATGTAATAACAAGTTTTTTTTTACTAAATCTTTTGTGTCATGTTCTTTTAATAACTAAATGTAATTATAATTTGTTCAACTATTTCTTATTTTTAAGCATTAAATTTGTTTCCAGTAGTGCATATTTATGGTTTTTCATCAGAATAATTTCCTGGATGTGTATGACTTTAGATGCACCAGAAATTTTAAAAAGGTTAAAATGTGAAAGGAATTATCTTTTTTTTTGCTCAAAGAAGAGTTTTTTCCTTTTCTTTCTCTTGATATACTTAGTGGCAAAGTACATATAGGGTTTACTCAATTCTAGGTGTGTATATATATACATGTGTGTATATACACCTAGTGTTGAGTAAATCTACTGTTAGTTCATTGCACATTATTATCATTGGTCCCTGTGAAGCCAATTTGTTCTTCTTGGTCCATTCTTCATCCAAGACTTCAAACTCATCTTTTTTTTTTTTATAGATACCTACTCTTCAGGTTTGATATATATGTCTTTGAATATGTACATATTGTTTAAAAATAGTCTTTATTTTGTGTCTATCTGAAAATTTACCTTGTTAATTAATTTATTTAGTATTTAGTATTTAGAGAGTGTCCTTAATCTGGTATATATTTTATATAAATACTGTTTCCCAAGAAATATTTCATGTTTATTTTCTGATCATTCAAATCCATATTTATATATTATCTGTGCATGTTTATGCATATGATATGCATATTATACATATTAGGTTTAGTGCTTCTAACTGGTGTCTATAAATCATAACATGTATCTACTACATTTTACCTTAGTTCATTTAGTAATGGGCATGTTGTTGCTTACCTGCAAAACTCCAGTCTCATAAACAATGCTTGTTTATTCTCAGCAACACTCCATTTTCTCACTGCCATAATCAGTGACCACAGCAGTCATGAATATCTTCGAGAATTTCAGTGGGGTATATACATCTGTGAATTGGCAGACTAGGTCATGGAGTACATGCATTCTTAATTTGACGAAATACTACCAGATTGCTTTTCAGAAAGGCTTCATCATTCTACAGTCTACAGGCAATGCCTGAGAGTTCCTGTTTCCCAGTGGGCGATATCTTGATATCCTGTTGTTTTATGACTTTGTTTTGACAAGTAGCTAATAACATTCATATTAAATTTGTACCCTATGTAAAATAAAAAAGATTTATTGTAAATCAAGGAATTCTATCTCTGTAAGATTAGTTTAATGCTTAGATTGATTTAAGCTCCTTCCTCAGTGGGGGTAAGGGAGAGAGCACTGTAACTATGTAAAGAAAAGACATTGGCTAAATTCATTTATATATTTTTAAAAATAAACATTTAAATTTTTATTGAACAATATATTATTATGTTTCTTTTTAATTTAAATTAATACATGAAAGCCAAGTTATCTTAATGATGAAATAAACAATGATAAATTATTGACAAAATGTATTTTAAAAACCAACAACTATTTGTAGTACTGGAGATGGACTAAAAGTAGACAAAAGTTGAACCAGATGATTCAAGCCTTGAAAAAAGGAATAGAACTAGGTGTTTTTCATTTATGTGGCATTTTGTTTGAT
>CM053512.1:28388664-28427584 GCA_028627145.1 Eidolon dupreanum
AGCATTGTGATGAGCAGAGCAGGAGGATGCTGAGAGCTGAAAACTGCCATCAGGCTTCTCTTTTCACTGATGAAAAAATAAACAATGCTTTCTAGCCTGGTGAAAACAGAAACTGTTTTGCAGAAACAGTAGTCTGTGACTAATTTTTGTTCCAGTTTTAGTTATAAAGTGGGTGTGTAAATGATTAGAACAATTAGATTACTGTTTAAAAATATGATCACTTTAGATTATACAAAAGAATATATATGTATATGTTTTCCAACGGGAACTGAATGTCACTTTTTTCTAGAAATAAGTGTTACTAATTCTCTTATTTTTCTACACAGATTGTCTAAAGAGAAACCAAAGAAATTGTCCTTGATTGACCCTGAGAGAAACGGTAGAAAAAGGAAGGACAGGTAGAGAAGAAAAAGAGAAAAGACAATTTTTTAAAAAGTAAGGGATTTATAACTATTTAAGGATATATGGTAAGAGTGATGTAGGGAGGACATAACCCTAGGTAAATAAATACATTTTGGAACTCTCAGTAATGGATAGACATATGTTGATATTCTTCAATCTCGAGAGACTAAATAAGACAATTTCAGGAAACCACCATTTTCTGGAAAGCTTCTATATTATTATGTATAAATATCTTACAGTGTTCTTAGGTATATTTTTACTAATGATGTTTATAGTCGTGCCTCTTTTACAAATGTACCTATAGATCCATGTAGGCAATTCTGACAATGCTCAAAATAAAGGATTGTTATTATTTTAAGCTCTCAAAGTGGATACCCATAATTGCACGATGTACTTTAAAACTACATTCAACTTCCTCCTCCCCAAAATATTTTTAAGATATTGTGTTGGTATCAATTAGTATTTTAGAGGAGAAGAAAGGACATCTTTTCATTACTATCCCTAGAAAGTCAACTCAGTTACTTAGCCTCATGGGGATTTGAGAAAGTTGACTTGTAGGCCTCATACAACCCTGGTCAAAGATAAAAACCCAAAGTGATGTGTGATTTCTCAGTTACAAAGAATTAGCTATCATTGTTATGTGTCAAAAGACAGATCATCATTGTTTAAGTAAGTAATCTTAACCACTTACCAAGGCAAGGAAAAGAATGATCAGAAGTTTCACTTTGTGTTTTTACAATTACTTTCAGCAAGAACATCAAAATACATTTAAAAACAAACAAACATGGAACCCAAGAGAACTTCCAATATCCACTTAAGAACACTGTCACAGGGTACTGGTATTATGATTGAGAACTTATTCCCATACAGATTTTCATTTCCAAGTTAAATAAGTGTTATCTTTCCCTTTAGTTTATTTTTCTAAAGACACCTAGCTCAGATCTCTACATAGTCTAGGAACACAGAGGTCATTTAGAAGCAATCCCCTACTGGACATAAGCATTCCTTTTTTCCATATCTTTTCCTTTAGCACCAAAACCCTAAGAGAATACTCTAGGGGCAATTTGATCACTTGTAGCAAGACTAACATTAGAAATTTTTCCATATTTTAAGTCAAAATGAGCCTGACTATAATTTCTACCCGTGGCTCCTTCTTTTGCTTGCTGAAGCTATGGAAAATAATTTTAATCCTTCTTCTAAATAACTGCCCTTCAAACATTTCAGGGCAGTGGTTCTTAATTTTCATGCTATACCCACTCATGTAGATTAGATTAAGCATCCCTATTTCTTTTCATCCTTTCCCACTTGAGAATTTTCCATATTGCCACTGTCTCCCATTAGATAACAGCCCATTCAGCAGATGGGGCTCTTAACAATAGATGTAACTGCCACTTATTTTAAGCCCAAACATTTATTAATATAGCTTGAAATAGCATTTGCTTTTTTGAGAGCTTCTTCAGTATAGTAATTTATTTTAAACTTAAAATATCTCTAGTTTTTTATTACAAGCCCTACTCTTAGACTACTTTTCCCCACTCTATATTTATGCAGAAATTTTTGTGGCCTAATTTAGGTCTATATATTCATCCAGGCATTCTCCCTAATTTCATCTTCTTTCAGCTATCATTTCAAGCTGTTTGTTCAGGGATGGCGAATCTGCAATTTACTTCCAACAATGTATTACAGTAAAAATTGCAAACTTTCCTGTGGATTAGCAGTAGGAGATCATTATCCTGTTTTCTCTGGCCCTCAATGTAGATTAGTGCGCTGTTGGTGCCAGCAAATGTTAGGTGACATAAAAAAATATAATTTAATTGTAGAAACTGTTTAGATAAATACTAAAATTCTTGTACAGTGTTGTAATTGAATCCATTAATGTCTATAAACATAATAAGGATTTTTGAGTTTTTCAAATCTTTTTTTTTTTTACTTTCACGAGATCTTAGAACAATTATTATTTCTTATTATTTTTATGAATTACTCTTGCTGTTCTGATGCCAAAAACTGAATTGTATACTGTAGAATCGTGGATGGCTCTGCTGGGTTCTGACTCATGCCCTAAATTAAGAGATAGCTCTGAATGTTTTCTCAAGGGTAAGTTCTGCTTCCGCATTTGAGCTACAAATTAAGAGACAGATTTTGGAAAAGACACTAGGGTTTGAAGAACACATTCAAGGAGAGAAGTGTGAAAAAGACAAGCTGTTGTTGATAGACACGAAATGAAATGTAGATGCTGGTCTAAAGGCAATATGTCCTTCAAAGGGAAAAAGGACAGAAAAAAAATTCTCTGGGATTCAGGAAGACCGCAGGAAAGGTTGCAGTTTATATCTGTTCAAAAACTTCAAAAATGTTTCATGGTCCTGAGTTTAGTCATGACAATTAAAAACCTTATCTATAGTCTTGCTTTAGTTTCCTCTGCTTTTGTCTGAGAATTTAAATGTTATTGTGTGAAAGCAGAAGTTTTACCCATTGTTTTTGTATTCGAGCATCTCCATGTTTAAATTTTTTCTTCAAAACTAACCAATAGAGATTGGGCAGGTTGTTTCAGTTATGCCTAGAAATTCATTTTTTTTCTATATAAAATGGGCTTTTCTAGGAGTAGAAAATAAAATAGCATATAGAGCACCTGACAAAATATCTTGTTAATTACCAAGTATTTGCAAATTTTGTCCCTCCTTTCTTGGTTCAAGAATTCTCACAACACTCTCTTCTGCTATTTCACCTCCTAACAGAAGAATACAAGAGATTTGTTTAAAAGAGCTCGTTAAAAATGTTAGCTGCCTTATTACAATATCAGTGAAGCCTTGATTTAAAGTCATAATTGCATTCTGGTCCATTTTTGTTATATTTTTTTATTTGTTTTGTTGTTATTTGTTTGTTTTATTTTTGTTTCTCCATGATATGAAGAAAATTAATCTGCTCCTTTTAAAAGTTAATTTCTTTTTGTCTGACCTTAGAGGTCTACTACTACTGAAATGAATTAGATACCATTTTTAAATATTTGATAGAAGAAAAGGACCTTCTCTTTGGAGGGAGGGAAATAATAGAATTGATCAAAGGGATTAAGAACAAGGACAGTGGCTGTGCGTGATGATGGTGGATATGAGCCAATCATTAATGTGACTCTTCTTGGGAAATAGAAGTGACCATGGCTTTCTGACACCTTTTAGTTGAGTGAAGAAGACAGAAGAGCTGCTTACCAGGGTTTTTATACTGTTGGGCTGAAGTTCAGAAATGGCAGAGTAAGAGATTGCCTTCAGAATGAGATTTCTAAGAAAAGCTTAAGAATAAGCTAAAAGTTACATCTTTCTGAGTGTTGAGAGAAAAATTAAAAATAAATTAGACACTGACTGGTGACAAGTGACATTTCGTACATGCTATTTAAGTATAACTGTATAAGCTCTAAGACTGATTTTCAGTGTACCTCTATTCTTCTCCTGATGTTTTTCATCGCCAAAAATGTTTTTGCTCTCACTATATTTTTTGTCCATATTTCAAAAGCAGGGCTGGGAAGCAGTGTGCATGAGCTAATCTCAACCCATACAGGCTTGTTTATTCCAGGTACCTGGAAGAAAGTTTCTGTCCTTAACTGAAAGTAAATGAAGTTCTTTATAGAATCTCAAACTTTTCCTTTGTCATAATAGACAAAGAAAGACTGTGGTTGCACATGACTACTGTATGATCTTGATCACTGTTAAGGTTCTCCATAAGGAAAAGAAATTATGGTGCTTACCTGATTAATAGATTTGAGTCTTCTCTGGGTCTTTTCTCTTCTCTATGATGGTCCCTGTGCCCTCCTAGTCAGGTCACCCTTTCCTAATACGAATTTCTCAGGGACCAATCTGATAAAGTAATTCTCAATGATGAGTAAAGCTCTGGGGTAGAGGGTGGGGTTGCATTTATATATCATCATAGGATTTCTATTAAATGTAAGTCATTGTGAAAGATTCCCAGGCTGGGAATATTTTTAAGGTTAATAAATTTCCATTTTACCAGTGATGCGCCTGGAAAAGCAGCTCTACAGAAATGTTAGATTCAGTCTTACAATTTACATGGCTAGAGACTTCTCCCTTGGGTCCTTAGAATTCCCTTGAGCTACATCTATTACATAACCTATTAGAGAATTTGCAAGTGCTCCCTTGGAGAGTAAAGTCTATCCTGTTTTCTATTAGTTTAGTGTACTGATTTATTTATCACTTTAACCCAAGTAAATAATAGTTCTTAAGGTTCTGGTGGAAATCGTAGTTGTTTTCTTCAGAAAAATACACACATGCACGTAGAAAATACTGTAATGAACTTCATATTATCATGAACTATCCAGCTATATCCAAGACAGGCAGTCCTTACAAGCTTCTCTCAGGAGAAATTGGAGGGCTGATGTTTACCCACAAAGCAGTCCTGGTGTTTCATCATCAATACCTCTCTTTTGACTCTCCTTGGGAAATAAAAGTGACATCTACTCTGATAGGACAGTGCCTGTGCCTTTCTACTGTTAGGTGTGTTAATTTTGTACTTGTATATAGGAAACATCTTTTGATGAATATGGTTGGAGAGAAAGGCCAAGGATGAGAGAATGTGTTGAGCATCTTAAAGAATGGAGAGGAAATTAGAGAGTGTATCACTAATTTCAGCCTCCTGGGAAATTGCACTGAGATCCAGCTTTGCAACTGTGATTCACTCTCAGAAGTAACATGAATTAAACTCTGGGTTTTAGGTCCCCAGGTGTGCTATATTTGCTGCAAAAAATGACCTCAATTTCCCCATTCCACAATCACTTGCTGTTGTATCGATATTCTTTGCAATGTAATTTTACAGCCTTTTCAATCATGAAGTAGAATCTATTTTTATACTTTTTAATCTGGCCTGAATTTATAACTTGTTTTAGACAATTGAATATGGCACAAGTTACAATGTGCCATTTTTGAGGCTAAGCCACAAGATATCTCTCACCTCCTCTTTCTCTCTCTCTCTCTCTCTCTCTCTCTCTCTCTCTCTCTCTCTCTCTATCTCTTCTGTCCCTGCCAAGAAAATATCCTCAGACTAGCCCTTTGGAAGATGAGACCTGGTTAGGCATTCCAGATGCCTGATATGTAAGAACTCCCATCTAACATCAGAAAAACTATCTAGCTAAATTGCAGCTGATAAACAAATGAGCTTTGTTGACTCTAGTTTAGATTTCTAGAACAATCCAGACAGCCCATAGACACGGAGCAAAAATAAATGTTTACTGTGGCATAATTTTGAGGTTTGTTTACTGATTGTTCTGCAGCATTATTACAGAATCAGGTAACTCATATGCCCAGGCTAGCTGGATACGGATCTAAACAGTCAAGAGGATCTTAAAAAGGATTCATCTTCCCAATAAATCTTGATGTCAGGATGATGTGATATAGAAAATAAAGACTATTTCCCTGAGAAATGCAGTCTCAGGCTTGGCAGGCTCCATCAGAGCTTTCATTCAAAATTATTACACAAGGGATCACATTAGGTCTTAAGAGTATAGTGGAAAGCCTTCTAAAGGAGGCCATCTTCTGGTGGACCTGAATTTGAACTTACTTCAGACCTATAGCCTAGTTCACTGAAATCAATTGGCACACTTCACATTTTTGGGTATCCTCTATTCTCAACTAGAATTATACTTGACTGGCACTTTTGGAATGATTCTATTGGCAGTAGTTCTGAGTAAAAACATAGTTTTATGAGTATAACCTCTCTGGAATCTTTACTCTTAACCCCAAAGTGAACTCCAGCTAGAAAAACCCCAAAAGGAAAGAAAGAGCTGCCAACTATTCGATGGTTTGACAAAATAGTGGCTATTTCCCTGGGCTATGATTTATTTAAACTTTGCTAGCCATTATCTTCTTCCAGGTTTTAGACACTTTTGTGGTGATTCATATGAGGTCAAATGTTGTGTCCAAAACACAGGACACTTGGGTGGAAGATACAGAAAAACTTAGCGCCAGGCTTTCTAATCTTTGATCCAATGCTCTGTCTCAGAGCTATGTGATTTAGGAGGAATTATTTGACCTCTTTGATCTGTTTTCCTCATTGGAGACATTTCTTTGATGATGATTTGATTGCCTCATACAAGGAGTCAAGTAGAAAACAATACTCTTAAGAATTTTGAAAATTGTGTTTCATTCTAAGCAATAATGTTAATTTCTCTTAAATAAACAAGAATTTTTTTTTCTATCTGCAGAAGTAAAGGGCACAGGACAGCTGGGTTGACTGTCCAGCTCTCACATTAAGTAGAGGTGTTAAATATACAACACATATACAAACACACACAGAGACACATCTCTGCTTACTGCTAAGCACATCTCCATCTTAAAGTTACATTTTTAAAATTTTGTTTTATTATTTATTTGATTTTTTGGTGTGTGTGAATGTGAGAATGTGACAAGAAACATAGGGGGCTTGAGTTTCTTTGTATCCCTCAGTATAAGACCATGGGGAGCATGGGCCCATCAGAGCTGCACCCCTCCACACACACGGCTAACCAAAAATGGAGGCTTCCTTGGTCTATCATTGTTGTGAACTTCTTAAACACAAAATAAAGTTTATTTGCAAACTTTAAAATGGCACAAAATATTAGCCAGCATGCTAAAATATTGCTTTGTCTCTGGCTATAAATGGTTAACATGAAAAGAAGAACAATCATGAATTGGGTTTACTATGTGTATTGGTCTGAGTTTTCCAGAGAAACAGAACCAATAGATATATAGAGATACATAAGAGGAGATTTATTGTAGGAGTTGGTTCACATGATTAAGGAGGCCAAGAAGTCTCAAGATAATGCTTTCTGCAATTCGGTCCAAGGCCAAAGCCTGAGCACCAGGGGGACTATGTTCCAAGGTGGGAAGATAGATGCCTCAGTTCAAGCCGAGAGATCAGATTGGCTCTGCCCCTGTCCTTTTCTTCTGTTTCAGCCCTCAATGGACTAGGTGATTTCCGTTGGTGAGAGCCATCTTCTTTACTCAGTCTACTCTTCAAATGTTAATCTCTTCCAGAAACACCTTTATAGACATACTCAGAAACAACATTTTACCATTGTTAATGTATCCCTTAGCTTAGTCAAGTTGATACATAAAATTAACTATCACACTACATTTTGTTTTGGTCCTGGAAAATAAAAAGTGGATCTTGGCCCAGATTTTTCATCTATAATATTTTTGCTATAGTTCTTTTTTGAGCTAAATACTTATGTACTGCTGGAAAATGTCAGGTTTTTTATCTTTATATGTTAATTTTTAATTTTGATTTTAATTGAAGATAAAGAATATTACTTAAGTTTTTTCCTCCATCTTGGTACTTTAAAGAATGAAAAAGAGAATAAAGGAAATGCAAAAGAGTATACAAAGTGCTCACCTAATCTAGACAAACTCAGTATCATGGCAAATGTCATTTTCATATGGCTTTCTTGTTGAACAGATAAATCACTTAAAAATTTATCACATGTTACTAACATGTAAATTTGATCTCATTTTAACTATGAATCATTGGTTTCTGGATACTGAGCTCTTTAGCACATCGATTTCACACTACATTTTTCTGTTTATAAATTAGCTGATTTGTGCATCATATCATAAGAAACATAGAATCCATGGTCAAATATCAGAATCTGCATTCTCTGAACAAAGCAACATTAGAAAAAATTCTACAACTCTACATAAGGGCTTATTATAAGTTTATAATCTTCAGACTTAGCTGAGCACTTAGGACAACTTACAAGTTATGGAAAGTTGAAGAGAATGTTTGAAGTCTGGACTATCCTAGAATAGTTGGGAAGAAGTTTAAGTTTCAATGTGGGTGTGAGGAAGAGAGCTGTCAAGAATTCCAGCTCGAGTAAACTGAGGGGATGCCAGAGATGAGGTATTTTTAGAGGGAAGATGATGAGTTAATTTGAGACACATTGAATATGAAAGGTGTGTTGGACACCTTCATGGAGATGACCAGGTGAGAGTAAAATACATATGTAAATATGAAACTGGGAGGCGTGCTCTAGGCAGCCCTTCAAGAATGAACTTGCCTGATGCCTCCTGAAAAAGATAATCACAGCTCAACAGCTACACTGAACAGGGTTTGTCTGTGGGGATAAAATTAGAATCAAATCCTGTGTAATTATTCCCCTATCTAATACAACCTACCATTAGAGCCTGTTTCTGCAGTAAGTGGCAGGCCATTCTCTCTTTTACTATGGATTCTGAATGGAGTGTGGAGCTCTGGGAGAAAAATGGAGGTCTGCTCTTGTGCCTTTCAGGTTGGAAAAGGCACATAGTTAGAAGCATTCTAGAAACAAACAGTTTTCTTCCTGTAAAGAAACTTCTGAGCAATAATATTAACTGGTTGCTCATGTAAAGAATGGGTTTAAGTGCTCTGAAAACAATAACAACAATGCTTTGACTTGTAAAAGAAGAAAAATACTCCAAATTTGGGGCATTATTTCATATAGATCAAGTCAGGTAGTGGGAGAAGTGATAGCACAGATGGTAATAACCTACATTTGTTAAGTGTTAGCAAAAGCCAGCAAATTCTGGCGAGGATGTGGACAAATTGGACCCCCTGTGTACACTGTTGGTGGGAATCTAATGTGGTATAACTGCCATTGAAAACAGTATCGAGGTTTCTCAAAAAATTGAGAATAAGACTACCATATGATTGAGCCATTTTATTTCTAAGTGTTTATTCAAAAGAATTACAATTAGGATCTTGAAAAAATGTATGCAATCCCATATTTATTGCATCATTATTCACAATAGCCAAGTCATACATTTTGAAAGTTAGCAGGCAAATTCTCCAAAAGCATCTTTGCTAGGCAGAGACAAAAAAGGGAGTTTGCATTTCTCAGGTTATTTCAACAAATTTTTACAAGTATAAATTGAATTTCTACAATATAAACATATATTAAACAGAAGTATAATAGAAAACTAGTATAATAGCAAACTGGGACTTAACTAACTTTAACTTCAAAGCATCATTATCAATTATATTCTCTATAGTGTTCTTTCTAATGGACTAGATGTTTGGTTGTATTATAACAAGAAGTCTTTTAGCAAGAAAAACTAGAAACTATTCAAAGAACTATTGTTTACCAAAAAGTCATGCTTCATATGTCATAATTTTACAAATTAAATTACAGCATCCTAAATTATACTCGGGTTTTATTAAAAAATGAGAGAATTAACCATGTAACAAACAAAATTGTTGGTCCTGTTTAGGTGATCACAGGAAACTAAAGATGGAGCCTGCAGCACAAGCAGCACCCTAAGGAAATGAAACCAGTCTTGGCAGAGACTCCTGGTTGCCTCTTCAATATCTATGGTCCCTGTGCTTTTCTCCTTAATTTAAAAAATAAATTTCTAACTGGGTTCCTTGATAGCTTGTGATCAAATGAGTGAATTCTGGCCAATGAGATGTAAATAGACACGTAAGAGATTTTGGAAAACCTGCTGATAGAGACTCTTCTTCTAAAACGGGAACTTCTCTGGTTCTCATAGCTTTCCTCTTCTATCTGATCCGCAAGTCGGAGATGGTACCTCAAGTTCCAGCGGCCATCTTGGATCATGTGTGCTTTGCCAGCTGAGAACTATGTGATAGAATAGTCGGGGACAATGATTGACACTAATGTACTAGCTCTGGACAACCTATTTGCAGGTTTACTATGCTATCCTACTCTACCATCTTTACTTGTACAAAAATGTTTATGCAATGATTTAAACATTTTATATTTTTCCACCTTCCTTACTTAAAAAAGATTAAAACATGGATAAATAACAATATGATATAAATAATAAAACTTAATACAATTGAGACATTTCTAGAAATAAGCTTTTATTGTCTACCATTAGATTAATGCTGTTCAATTCTTGGCTGAATTCCAAAAAGGATAGGTATAAATATGTAAATACAAATTTGTACACTACTTTAACATAGTTTTGAATATTGTTTTCAAACCAACTTATAAGGAACTGTTTGTTGTTTGACTTTTGTATATTGAATTTGAAAATGAATTTTTAATAATTCATTATGGAGGAAAGCGAAAAATTTTGTACTTCAGAATCCCATGCTTTATGACAATGTCATGCTCAAAAAAATTTTAAAAAAAAATTTTTTTTGGATTTGAAAGAACATTTTTTGAAAATCAAACATTTATTCTGTTGAGTAAGTTTGGCTTGAGAAGCAGCCTTTGGTCATAGATCAAAAGGAGAGAAATGTTACTGAAGAAATCAGACATGTCTGTTCATGTAGGTATGTACATGGATGTGTCTTGTAAAAGAGCTCCGAAACTGCCAGGAGAAATCAAAGCTTTTTTGGAATTAGTGCCTGGCTCCCAAGATAATTCTTTTTAAGAAACGTTCGTTTGGTTCTATAATTTACAAACATGGTGATTTGTTTCATTTCCTTAAAACAATTTGTTATGGTGCAGCTTTTTTGTCTGCCTTATTTCAATGTTTCTGTTTATAGCTTCCCAAACTTCAAAGACTTTCTTACTTGTTGCCTTGATCATGTTCCAGTTATTGGCCAATGTCGGCAGTTACACAAGGACCATCAGCACCACAGAGTTGTGAGGGGTTCCAAGTGCCAATGTGTAGCTGACCCTCCTCTCCTTACTTTTTTCTTTCAGAATCAATTGAACTCAGAATCCTGAATTTCAGAGTTAGCCACCAAGGGACCATATTGTCTGCATTTATGACTCTTTCTGTCCTCCCAAATGTTGAGTTATTTATAGAATTATAAAGCATTATATACAGTATGTTTTTAACTCCTATTTCTAACATTTACAACTTTCCACATCCCACTCTGAACCCGAAGTACTTCCCTGACTCTGCTGTGAATAAAAATTCCATCACCCCATTATTCTCACGGCAGTGCCCCATCTGAAGCCTGGAGTCCTGTTCCTATACCTGAGGTGAATGTTGGTCACATAATTCAATACCCTAATGGCATTCATTCCTAGAAATATGACCGAAAACTTTGTTTTGATGTTTCTTATCTCTGTTTCATGACGATTTGAGGTAAAGAGTGTGTATCTCATACCATCTGGATTGTCTTCCCCTCACTGCTGGTTGCTTAGGCCAAAAAGTCTGTGGCTTCTTTTAGAAACAAAGTCAAATTCAAATTCCTTAACAAATTCTCTAAAACCTTACATAAAGTGATCCCTGCCTATCGACCTGTGTCATTTCATTTCCCCCCTTATGCATTGCACTCCAGCCACTCTGACCTTTTCTGCTGCTGGAACACGCCAAGCTTGTGCTCAATTTTAAGATTCTACATTAAATATGTCTCCTTTTGGAAATGCTTGATTTTCAAATTTTCGCATGGATTTAATATTCACATGAATTTTACATTCAGATTCCAACTCTCACCTTCCCTACCCACTGTTGGTAAAGTGATCACCAATCCTGCTCCCCCATTGCTATTCTTCCTTTCTCTCATAAATCAGAGGCAAGCCAGATATTTGCTTAAAAAAATTTTTTTTAATAAAGTTTTTGTGGTGTGTCCTTTTCTTAGAATTCTGCAAATGACAGCTCCAACTTTTTTTCTTTCTGTGTTTGAACTTGTCTTGATTTTAAAAATCTTTTTTGGTTTTATAAATTGAGCTCCTAAGCTTAACTGTCTGGTTTATAAAATATGGACTGTTTTCTTGAATTCTGAAATACCTTTTTTTATAAGTATTGCGTGCATTTGTTTACTTGGTTGGAGTGAGCAATCAGTCTACACCATAGATTCAAGAATGATGTCTCTTTCCTTCATCCTGCTCTGGTCCCCACCATCTAGCTCCTCAATTAGGGAGCAAGATTAGACAAAGCCTTAGATGTCATCTGACAACCTTACTCAATGCAAGAAATTTCTCTGTCACTTCCTGCTAAGTGGCCATCCAGCTTCTCTGTGAATAATGAGTGACATAGAAGTCACTATTTCTACCAATCAAACCATTATAACTTCATAAAATGCTAAGACTTCTTAGAGACATCTTCCCTATATTTACCTTAAACTGTTTCCTGAAAACCTCAATAGAGTGCTCATAATTCTGCATTTTAGATCACATAGAATAAAGTTTTGTCTACATGCTGACCATCTGGCTATCTGGTTAGGTATGAAGAGAATACGTGTATAATGGGAATAAGATCATAAGAGGATAAAGGCATGGATTTGAAGAGATGAGAGATCAACCTAGATAACCAAAAACAAGTTACTATTGCAAGATCACAAATATCATAATGTAGTGATCAAGAAGCCATATGTGTCTTTCCTCATCTTGTCTACTAATGCCATTTATTTTCCACTGAGAACAATCCAGGAATAAATACTGCCTCTGAAAGAAGAGAGTTTTCCAAGAATTGTTGAAGGGAGAAGCATAAAAATGTAAATCTTCCTAAAGATAATTTGTGATATCCTTAAAATTTGTCCTCTTGTTCAGAAAAGAAATTTTATTTTATTTTTGTTACCTAGAGTTCAGAACCTTAGAGATCTGAGCCTCAATCGTCTCTGATCAATGTTCTCAAACAAGTTTTCTAACAAATTTCCTGTGTTCTCACAACATACCTCTTGAACGTCTTTCTTTCGGAAAATCAGACATCTGTACCTCTCTTCTCTTATTTCCTTACTGCGATGTTTACTGAGTACTAACATGTCAAGGTTATATTGTCACTTGTGGTGTTAGGGCCCAGATGTTGGTAGTCTTTCTCCTTTCCCTTCTTTGAAGGTGTCCTGCCCTCACATAGCTCACTGAGGCACAGGTCCCATCAGTTCACAGGTATGACTATATTTACCTTAGGGAGAGGTATTCTCAGGACACCATTCGTTCACAAGAGATAAATGATAGGCACACAAGCCTCGTTCCTCCCTTTGCTTAAAAGATTTACATAGGTTAAATCATCTCTTCTAGGCTTGCTCTCCTTTTCCCTCCAATCTTTGATTCCTTGATTTCATTTTTTTGATAGTTCACTTGTACTTTTCACCCTGTAACACAAGACTCAATTTTTCTTTTTGTTTTCTTTAAGTCCTTGGAAGATGAAAGTTCTATCAAGGAGACCTGAAATTCAGGGCAGTCTCTTGCCTTCAAAGTGACACTGCTTACCATAGCCACCTAAATGGTCTCCGAGGGTGGATGGAGTCCCTGTGATCTTTTTATGGGCAATTTACTATTAGTCTTTTCTTTGTTTTATGAATATAACATTCTAATCAGTCTTCTTTTGTAACCTATGTACTTCTAATCTCAATCATCACATTCTGAAAATCTTCCCTTTTATATTTTATTTCAATTCTTCTTTCTACCTTTCTCAATCATGAAACTGTTAGTTCCTTGGGGCAGTGATTTTGCTTTTTTATCTTTGAATTTCTAGCATGGGGGGGGGAAGTGAGTGAGTACAAACTTCTAAAAGCTCTCATTGGTGTATGTCAGCATCTGTATTTTCTAGCATTAGCATCTTCTTTGAGCATCACCTTAGAGAGCTTTTCAGCCCCTCTTTTCTGGAAAGCACTTCCATTTATATCAAGGTATATCCATGCATATCAATAGTCAACAGACTATGTTTCATCTGGTTTGATGTGACACCTTTACCCCAATACACATCTACTTCATTCAAAATTCAAATTATTTGGCTCCAGACATGAGAAATATCCTCCCTTTCCTTCTCTTTCTTCTATAGTACCTTAACTTTAATGTGTACACTGTTCCAAGGTCAAACACATCAAAATAGACAAGGGAGAAAAAAAGCATAAATAACGTATCTCTTCAAAAATTTAAAGAACTGGAGTGATTTCTTAGAAACTCACAACAGATTAGGCCCAAGGTGTCTAAACAAAAATCTTTATACTCTGGGAATTAAAAATCAGTGGTATAATTTATTAAATGCCTAAGGTCTGCAACTTGTTACATGAAACAATTCACAAGACAAGAAATTCAAAAGAATAAAATTGACTAAGCCAGAAGCATGTTTCACCAGATGTCAACACTTTACCCCATTCTGTCAATACCCAGCTTGAGTGCTCCTTATTTTGTGTTTGCTTCTTTTCTGTACTCTTTCCTTCTTTGGACACAGAAACAAAAACTGAACATAGTTGTTAAAGCAACTTTTATTTTGACAGCTTTAGTATTTCATCATTATGCTTTTGTTTCAATGGAAAAATGTCCTCTCATGCTTTTAACTGAAGATGACTTTCCAATTAAGCCACAGTTTTGCCTCTTTTTAAATAACAAATGAATATATAACCCACCTGCTTTGAGGTTACTTTACATCTGTTCTTCAAGACAAATCCTATTGCATATAAAAACAAAGTTTTTCTTTTTATGGACATTACATATTCATGAAATGGAATCTGTAATAAACTTGGTTATCTTTTTAGACAACAGAAGTATTTCAGGAACTTTTGACGATTGATTTACAGAACATCCTGGTTATGAAAGGCTCATTATTCTATTTACTTTATTTACAAGGAAATGTTTCTGATGTACAAAAGGTAACTTAGATTTTATAATATACAACCATTTGTAAGTTCAACAAAAAAGGGAATCTTGTCCTTAATCAGAACTCAACTGGAGTTGGAAGTTATACAACCCTTAGGGTGTCAGAATCATAGAGACATTAAGATCATCTAGTGTGTTCCTAGCCTTGGACTCCTTTGGGATTTTGAAAAGGAAGCTAAGTGTGCTCTTCTTCCAGCAAATATACATGCATTCATAAATTTGATATTGTGTCAGAGTCACTTTGTTCCTCTGAGGCCACAAATCATAACCCAACTATTTTTTTATTTCTGATGACAAGCTGAAACTCATAGAAACCAACTGATTTATTTAAGATTCTAATTATTTAGGCAAATAAATCATGCTATCTATTAACATAACAATTATTTCCTTACTCTAATAGATTACATTTTATTATTCCAAAATATGTTTGGATATTATTTTTACTTCTTTTATCAATGAATAAATATATAATTACATTAAATTAGATCATTTTATAGTTAAGGAAACTGAATACCCAGAGGTTCATTGGTCTTCTAAAAGTCGGTTACCTAGGGAGAAATATTCAGCATATTTTCAAATGGAGTCTCTTATTATCTTGCCCTTAATGCTTCAATGATCTTAGATTTTAAGCAGGTGTCTATAATAATAATAATTATTATTGTTACATTTACGGTTACAATTTTATAATAAAGAATTTAAAGAGACAATTAACCCTTTAGATTACTTCTCCAAAAGCAGCATTGATTTTACTCTTCTTTGATATTATCCATTCTATTTTTCACTATTGAATCACATAAAATATTAAGTAAAAAAGTATTTGGAAAAATACTCCAGGAAAAATGAGGTGAAAATGAGAATTTCACAGCCTTTCTCTGTTCCCTTATGTACATAGTCTAAATCCTGGCTTTCTAATGTGAGGTTGTGCAGTGATTTAGGACCACGTTAATCATTTTAATGTTCTCACTCAGTTGTAGAAGAAAATGAAATAGCTGAATTTATGCTAAAAATAAGCCTCACAGATTTTCTGGGTTGCTCGACATTTGAGTGTAAACAACTGTCCTCCCTCTTGGAAAGCTAATCCTGCCTGGCTTTTGACTTTCCCAAGAGAGTGTTCTAATAGATTTTTTAAGCTGCATGTTGGATAATTGTTTCCACAACTAACACAGATTGGTTTTCTCAAAAGAAAAAAATGAAAAGGAAAGTTCTATCCAATTAAAATAGAGCTATTAATACTATGTTATGTTGGAAAGGAAAAATCTGCTCTTCAGAGGCCTGTATCATTTATCACAAAAACACAAATTTTCCTAGCAACTGAAAGAATTGGGTGAAAAATTGAAAGTTTTATGAAGAATTAGAAAAGCAGATTATTTAGCTTTCTTAAGTTGGCATATATGAGAATATTAACATCCCTAAAGGAGTAGATGTCTTCATGTTGGCTCTACCAACTTTCTACCACACGGAAGATGGGTCAGTAGGGAAAGCCCAAGTTCACGCCTTTCTTTTGTTTATTTACACCATATAATCAGCAAAAGGAAAGATTAGCACTGAAGATTTAGTATACTCTCTATTTCTTGATCTGATGGCGCCTCCTTTCATTTGATTTATTGCTTTGTAAACAGTATGCTTTGGAATTTCTGATTGTTAGATAATCTATCTATTTATTATATTTAAACTCAAATCCAGAAAAATGCCTTTGTGTATTGATATTCAAACTTCAAGATTTGTATTGTAATAAAATAGCTGTTAATGCCGTCATGAGTCAATGTACTTCTCTTTCAGCAGGCCACTACTTATACTCTTTGGTGCAAATAGACCAAGGGTCTAAGAAGAATAGACACATCAACCTCAGTGCCAACTTTAGAATGAGTGAAGTCATTATGTAGGCAGTTTCTCAAATGAGATCTCCCAAACACCTGCATTAAAATCTCTCTCTCTCTCTCTCTCTCTTTTTAATACTAGTTCTTGAACTTTATCCATAACCCAAAGAATCAGAATATATGAAAAACGGTACCAAGAATATGTAATTTTAACAAACACACCATGGGAGTACTGTGCTAGGATCAAAAGGCAGAGGGGCAAATATGAGAGAGTCCATGAATGCGGACAGGCTTTTGTGACCTGCACTGAGATGGCAGATGTTTCTAGTGAGTGAAAGATCACAAAATGGTCCCAGCATCCCCTGTATGGTGGTTCTATCACCAGTATGGATTTTGAATGTGCTATAAAATAAAAGAAAAATAATTTACTCACTTAGACCTTCAGGAGTATTTTGTTTTAAATTTATTAAAATAACAGAGCACATTTCTGATAACTATATCATTCAAAGAGTCTAAATTACCTGCCATATTGTTTAATTTAGTCCTTTTCATTCAAACTTCAAAATTATACATGAAATCTTTAAAATAACTACTCTATTAGAACATAAATTTTCACTATATAAAGTTCAAGTGCACATAGAATGTTTATAAGATAGATAATATGTTGGGCCATAAAACAAGTCATAGTACATTTCAAATAACTGAACTCTTAAGAGTATGTTCTAAAAGGACAGATGACATTTTACAACACAATGCTTACTATATATTGATTTTATAAATATAAAAGAAGAATGTAGCTACAAAATCATCAGCGGATACAAAAACTAATAGGTGAAAGGTGGAACATGATATTTACACAGCCTCAAATTATCTCCCCCAAATTACTTAGTAATTGCAAAGGGAAACTGTTAAGTTTAAAGTGGTAGATTTTGGTAGATAGCATATTAATCAAGTCACTCGCATTAATAAGTCCAATTAATGGGACAAACAACAGCATGTTCCCCTTGTTGTGATGTGCTAAGGACACAGAAAAAAGAAAGACCGGCCATATTATGAATTGATGAGAATATGGAGGAAATAAAATGTTTCACTAGGTTTGAAAACAAATTGTTACAATTACTTTGGGAAATTGCATGGCACTATTGGTGAAAGCTGAACATATGAGTACTTACAACCCAGCAATTTCACTCCTTAGTGCATATTTACCAAAAGACATGTACATAGTAATTTTTTCATAATAGCCCACAAAATGGAAATAACCCCAATGTCCAAGTGGATAAATAAATTTAGGCAAAATTAAACTGTTATACTATGAAGAAAGTAACTGTTGTTATATGAAATAACACAGATGTATCTCACCAGCATAATATAGTGCTAAAAACACAAAAACTTTATTCTATATGATTTTACTTATATAAAATCTAAAAATCAGCAAAACTGAATTAAAATATTAAAAATTAAAATAGCATCTACTTTGGGAAGAAGGTTTCTTGGGGGGTGGGTCATGAGGGAAGCTTCTAGGGTACTGATAATATTCTTGTTTTCTGTCCTGATGGCGATTACATGGGTGTGATCACGTTATGATAATTTCTTGAGCTATTCACATAAAATGTATACTTCTCTGTTATGTGTTACAACATATAATAAGGAATTAAGTGGAATTAAGTAAAATCTATGTTAAAAATTCTATATAAAAAAAAAGAATCCTTAATACATATAGAGATAAACACTGTTTATGATTGGCATAATATAACATTGTAAATATTTTATTCTCAAATCCATTATAAAATCAATGCTTTTCCTGAAAATATTTTAACAGAAAAATAAAAATTAAAAAGACTGAACAAACTGATTAAAAAATCATATGGAAAAACAAGAATCTATGTATAATAAAATTGTGAATAAGAAGAGCAAAGAGGAAGACTCACCCTAAGGTGTATGAAGACATTCCATAATAACATTGTAAGAAAATAAAATAAAATAAATAAAATAAAATAAAATAAAATAAAAGAAATAAAATAAAATAGTATGGTTTTGGCATGGGAACAAAAAAACCAATGGAATGCAACATAAACCCCAGAGTCTAGTTGGTTTGGAAAGTTCATGCATAATATAGATGCAATCAGTCTCTCATAATAGAGATGAAATCATCATCATCGACAATAAAAGAGTATTTGGTAGATGATTTTATGAGACTTAATCAAGTCAATTATATGGCAAAAAATAAAATTGTAGAACATGTAAACAAAAATAATCTCCAGATGGCTTAAAGTCTTAAATTTGTCAATTAATATTAAAGAATGCTGAAGAAAATAAAAGGAGAATATATTTATGATGTTAGAGTTAGAAAATATCTCACTGAGGAAAAGTGAACACCCAATAGGAAAATGAGTAAATTCACTACGTAGATTGTCCTGAAGGAGATTGTAAGTAGATTGTTCTGAAATGGTGAGTGTTAACACCAGTAATTGAAACAGTGAGATGATTCTTTTTGACTCCTCAAATGAGACAAATGTGGAAAGAAAAACTTGGCAAGGACAGAAGGAAATGGAAATCCTCAGGCATGTCTGATGAGAATGCAAACTGAGTCTAATCCAGCTTCACTTAGTGAAAAAAATGGGATGTATCCAGTGACAGATTAGTTCAGAAAACAATTCCACACATCTTTTCAGCACATGTCTATGTCCTAGGACGTTCATTAAATGCATTTGCAATAGAATGGGAGTGACGATGAAGGATGAGGAGAAGAATGAAAGAGAGAGGCCTTACAAAGACCAGTGATACCAGTGAACCGTGTACAGCACAGTATAATGAACTCTACTTTTTGCACCTCAGGTGCAGGTGAGAAATGGGGAAGTATATATAAGAAAAAGAAATCTTATTTACAACTTATCTTCTTACAGACAACACATTTAGAGAGAAATCAAAGAAATGACACTTTTACTTAATTGTATTATCTTATTTAATTGTATTGATTGTATTCTCCAAGGTTAAAAAACTATTAATATCTATGAAAACTGGTAGTTTTTCCTACATGGCTAAAGCTGCAAAAATTTTGAAGAGTATTATAACTCTTCGGATCTGGCTCTGGATCTCCTTTCGCCAGCTGGCCTTGTGGCACTGTGACCAGGCAGGCAGGCAGGCAGGAGGACCTTGGTTTTCTGAGCTGTGATAAATTAGGCAAATTGCCCTATTCCTCAATTTCATAACCATGAAATAAGCATAATGACAGTACTCACTTTATAAAATTGGAGAGAAATTAAATCAAATAATTTAGACATAAGACTTGGTGTACAGTAACTTCTCAATAAATATCAGCTGCTACTTTCAGATTTCATTAAAAATGTCTTTATTTCTTGGATTTTTCTTAGTATTCTACCTGTGTCTTAGATCAATTTGTTTATTGTTGCCTCTGTGAATCGTACGAACCTCCAAGTTTTTCCTCAGATTTGAAACAATCTTCTCTAATACTCTCCAAAGATTTTTTTCCCATTCTTTTTCCTATAGTTCTCGAAATTTATTTTTTTCTAGGCAGAATTTTTGAAAAGCAAATGCAAGGATACTTTGCAATATTTGTTCAATTTTTAGAAATTTTTTTTCTGTCATAATATATTTTTATTAGTAGTAAAAGAATATAGAAGTGGTGTGGTAAATGTAGCTATTACAAGGAAGTGCAATAATTCTAGAAGATATACTTTATTACAGAAACTTTCATAAATATTTTTCAATCTAGAAAATATCCACATAAAACAGCAAACCAGATTTCATCATATTCTACAGTCACTTAATATTCCAAATTAAAGTAAGAAAAAATAAAGCTTATACACAAGCTGACTCAAAGAGAAGTAATTCTATTAAGTGCTTTCATTTATTTATGGAAATAAACTTGATAGATGTTTGGGAGTGGAGAGATCACACTATTTTCAGGAAAGTTAAATATTTTTAGAAGAATGTGATTGGGTAAGGTGTGTGAGTTATAATTTTTTAAAAATAAGAATCAGAAGGTTGATGAGTAAACACAGAGGAAATAATCACAAGCTGCTTAACCAAACCACAAAAAAGTGGCTTAGTCAAGACACTCTTTCTGCCGATAAAGTCAGTGACTATGATCTCTTTTGGTGCTATTGAAATCTCTCTGTTTGCAGTGTGTCATTCCCGGTAGCTTTCTATTTCAATGGGTGTTGTATTTACTCATGGAAGAAAACTACTGGAAATACCTGTTCTGCGGCAGAGCTGGTACTGAATGGGCCATTGTGAGTGTTTATGTATACTCATTTCCCTGAAGATGCATGCTGTCTAGATAAAGTGTCTGCTGGGAAATCAATTACATGCTACATGTTCAAAATAAACTAACTTGTTCTGAAAAACCACGAGTGATATCATTTGTGTTAGGGTGTTTAAACAGGTGATAGGTAGTCCCTTTAAAAACAGGAAAGATAAAACTGCACATATATACCTTTTAGACAGTTTTCTTTGGTAGTGTTGTTTACATATTTGATTCTTATTTCTTAGAAACTGTAACAACCTAACTAACCCCAGCTTTAAGGTTGATTCATTTTGATAATGTGAATCTCTTGCAATATCTTCAAGCCTCCATTTATTCAATGGACTTCTTCCAGTTCAGTCTGTGCTCAGTATATTATTCCACTTGTCTTCTAGACACTGCCCATTGTTCTCCACATAACACTAACACCTGTCCCTCTAATACTCCCGCTCCATCTGCTTGCTTCCTTCCATCTAGCTCCATGTTGTCACTGAGACTCAATAGTAGAAGGAAGGGCAAAGCACTAGCTGACCCACACAGATGAGGAAATGCCGAGGAAGGAATATGGGGACACTGATGCGTCTCCCCTAGAGAAGTGTCCTTCATAAAATGGGAAGAATTTGTTGAATGGAAACATGAAGGATCTCAAGTTTTATGTTTTTATAGTAGTTCATTTTTTTCCAAATAAAGTTATGAGGAGAAAAATGGAGACAGTTACACCCAGGAAATACTGTTTAAGCCTATTACATATCCTCCACAGTTCTATTCCCAGATAATAGACAAGCTCATATTTATTACTATTTCTAGAACATTAAAAAAAAATAGGACAACTCACACTTGGGCCACTCATCTTTGAGAATATACAGTGTTCTCACAGTTCTCAGCTGGTTCATCGCTGGTTAGTGTCTAAACTCTGGAAAGAAACGTCCAAGTTTAGTTTATGTTAGCAAACTCAGTTGCTTCCTGAGTGCTCCCCTTGTCCGCATCAGCCATTTTTCAACAGGAAAAGCGACAATCAGCTCTTTTATTGCTATAGCTGCCAGCAATATCAGTGGCACAAGAAGTTTACTTTAAAGAGTTTATTACGTAGCAATAATAATAAAAAGAACAAAAGAGAATCCCCAAGGACACAGCTATCCAGCCAGTGTCAGTGTTATTATTCAGAGAACAGAAGCCATGGTGCTGCCATTACTATAAACATATCTCCTTTTCATTGGCAGATGTTTCTCTTAAATAAACATAATCAGGATTTGGGAAGATTCACCTTGGCAGCAGCTGAAATGGATGAGTATTCACTAATCTCCTTGTGTCCCAGTTGTTCCTCCAGCTGCTCTGGGAAATACATTTATGAGGGTGTGCAGGAGACAGCAGTTGAGAGCATGATAAGCTGCACGTTGCCTTCGACTCATTCACAGCTCTACACATGGAAGAACATTTGTGTTTCTAGTTCCTTCACATACCATAAACGTGCATACGGACATCTTCATTTCCTGGTACTCTATAATCCCTCCCCCAGATGCTGGTACTAAGAGAAAGCTAATGAGAATTTTATATTTCAGTCATCTTTGAGTTTATTATATACACATGATGAGTTTGAGACGCTATTATTACTCCAGTTATCAAAAACTAACACAGGGATATTTGCAAGAAAGAGAAACTCACTTGTGCTCATTACATAAAGCTCATAAAGGGGGATTTGCCAGGAGAAGTCAACAGCTTGTCAGTGGGACTGGTTGTACCTTCCAGAACTCAGAGACAAGGTATGAAGATAATCTATGAAGAACCGAAGCACCTTCTTTCTTTGACTTACCCCTGCTCATTCTTCTTTTTCCTCCTAGCCATCCCTCTTTGTTCTTTCATCATGATAGCCTGAAAATGACCTCCCTTATACCCTAGTCTCTGTATTTTTTTTTTTTATTTCCAAGGACACCACTGATTAATGGTAAGCTTCTGTGCATCTTAGACCATTTGTGAGTGAGCTGATCTGAATAGCTTAGTTTATCGGCCAGATGTCCACACTGTCTGAACAGGCAAACAGGACGGCTGAGGCCCAATGCTTTCATTGGCTGGTGGGGAAGAGGCAAGCTGAGAGCAGAGTAGACACTGCTCAGAAAGTACTTCAAAGGTATATAACAAAAATAATCCTTTCTGGTTGAAAACTGTTATAAATATAAGTTGCACATTAGTCTGATTATACCATTTGTTTTTTTTTTTCAACAATTGCTTCACAATATTGACATAACACTTCCTAATACTTGGAAAAAAAATTATGTTATGTACAAATCAGTGAGTAGAATGCTGTTTTATTTTGTATTATTTCACTTGGTAATTAGTAGTGATAAACTGGAGGGTGGTATTATCTCTGTAAAAATAGATTATGAAATTCCCATGTGAATTCTGGGAATCAAGATTCATTAGGATCTTGACTATAATAATTCTTTTGATATAGATTTTTTTCTAGTCTTACTTCTATAAAAGTAAAAAATTCACAGGTTACTTTACAGTTCCTGAGGAAATTTGAGTTAGTCCCCCCAGACAACTGATTTCTGTTATAAACTAGTCTTTTATTTATTGTTCTATCTGCTGCCATTATTAAACTCAGTCTTATAGCTATAAAATAAGAATTTGTAACTATTCCTTTAGAAAAATGTTTCACTTGATTAAACTCAGTTCTTTCCTTGAAATCATCTAAAGTAATCAACTTAGGTTATAGAACAGTGATTCAATTTGATTCATATGCTTCACACAGAGACAAGAGCAGATGTACAATATATTCGTTATTAATTTACAGAGATCCACGGTATTCAAGTATGAAGGTCTAAATGAAAAAAGGTCATTTGTCAACACTATACCAGTCAGAATATAAAGGCAACCAAAATACACAATGTCTATGAAAATAGGAATTATAGACATATTATGCTTCCTCAAGCATTTATTAGTGCATAATTTATACTGATAGTTGACAAATAACAAGAAAGCTTAGATTTTAATTTTATGTATGTAATGCATGTTTTGCATGTCATCATATCCTAATACAGTGCTTAACATCTAGTAGGTACTTAATGTTCGTTCTATAAATGTAGGTGGATGGTTTAAGAGTGCAATAGGAATAGAACAAACAGAATAAGACCACCACAAACTCTCTGTTGAAATCCATCTGAATTATCACATAAGGTAAGTAGGTAGACTATGACATCAGCATGAGACTGGAGTTCAAAGGACAAACCCAATGGTTAGCAGAGCCTGTGTCAGGGTAGGAAGTGTCGGGCCAGGAACACTCCTTCTTGGAAACCTTGAAAATGGACTCATGAATGAAATCTTAAATCTACGGAAGGTGCCCATTAGAAGTTCACATTCACAGGGACCTGAGAAGGCAAAGTCAAAACACACACACACACACACACACACACACACACACACACACACAGACATGCAAAAAAGAAAAAAAAAAGAAGCATGAAACGATGGAGACAGCGCTACTGATGCCCATGTAGTCACTGCCCTGAAAGCAGCAATGTTACCTGCTCATACTCAGAAGGCACAAAGCATCACAAAACAAATATCCTTGAATCAAATTCTTTCATTCTAAAACAATGAGCGTGAGGAACTAGCTCCAGAGGTCTGCATTTGTGAGCCTAATGAGAAATGACATCAGCAAATAACTTTGTTCCAGTGAATGGAAGGCAGATGTGTAGAGAATGATGAGGCACAGATCTTCCGGAACCAAGTCCGAAGTGAAACCACTTTGCTTGAAGAGCTTGGAAAATAAATCCAGTTTAGTAATCCTGAAGATGGAATTCAGTGTCAGGCTAATTGAAAATCAAACAGCAACAGAGAGATAATAAGATAATGGTAGAAAGCTGGGTCAGGCTATCCAGAGAAAGACACAGAACAGTGATATTAGTCACATCTTTTGGCTGATACTTAACGAACCCAGATACATTTATATTCATAGGAATTAGAATTAATAGGAGTAACATCTTAGTACTTAATACTTTACAGATGTAGCCAATATTATTTAGATTATGAATGACTAACAGCTCTTGCTCAGTTGTTGTGTGCCAGACTTACTGACAACACTCGTCTGTCATACATAGTTGTCCTGCTCTGCTGGACTATTACATTCCAGAGAGAGGAAATGCAAAACCTTTTCATAGATTCCTGTCCCCTCCCTATAGATCTAGGCATCTCTCAGTAAATACTATTTAATTAATCAAAATGGAATGAATCACGTGTTCTCCTTGAAGCGAACCCTTCAGTTCTGGTTGAAGAGGCAGGTGGGCAGTACCGTGGGCTGTATTAGAAAGAGCATCAGGCAAGGGTGCTGGCTGGGTGTCTTTAGTCATTCCCTAACTCTGTGAGCTTCATCTACTGATAAGAAAATACTAGATTTAGTCCAGAGGATTCCTAAACTTTTGGTTTCTGAGAAGCAGAATTCCACAATGTCACTAGAACATGGAACTGCATTGACCTGTAAAATACAAGTCTGGTAATTCAAGATCTGAATTATATTGAATTAGGACAAGATGGATTTTCAGTGAAGATAAGGAAGATTGAAGTTCAGGTCTCCTTCCTTCATGGACACCTTGAGATCGAGGACTTGCTGAGAAGTATAGCATAGTCTATGTGGGAGGGGAAGCCAGGCTGCAATCAGGGAGCATAACTAGGGAAAAAATTTGGTATTAACTAAAAATATTTCAGAAAAAAGAAGAATCTCTAAGACTGCAGAAATTGGTTGTCTTTTCCTTTGCCATTCTAAATTAATGTTTACATTCAGACCTGGTTTTGTATTGGTAATTTTGTATCTTTTTTTTTTTTCCCAAGAGAACCACCTCTCCAATCCGATAAATTTCCAGCCCCACAAAACCTGAATGGGATCCCATGAACAAAGTGTTGTAACTCTTTGGCCCTAACTTTCTCCTTATATCTAAGTCATTGATAGATGGTTCTCTCATCTCTTATTACTGTAAATGTTCCCCGAGACTATTCCAGTTTCTACTTTACATTTCACTGAGATCTGGGAATCCAGGGCTCTCTAGCTTTCTATCACAGTGAGTCATCTGGAGGACTGGAGGCCTTGACTGCCAATTCTGAAAACCTCAGTGCACTATGGAACCTGGAGATAGTTCTGCATGATTGGACATAGGCTCAGAGGAAAGTGAGAATTTGGTGAAAAGCAGACTGGAGAGTATGGATACCGAATCACTTAAAATTTTCTGTGTGCTTTACTAAGGCTTTGTTCCTTAGGACAGTTATTTTTAAATCATCTTCTGTGTCATCTTTGAGGTCTGCAGAGATGTATTAGTGGAATGTATATGTTAAAGGAGGCAGAGCTGGTAGGCAGTGGGCACCTATTTATGCTTCCCCTTCCACATTTTACCTATAACCCTGAGCAACAGACACTTCCCATTAAAACTCACCTTTCCTTATTTCCTATATGGTGGTGAAATAAGTTTTGAGGGTAGGATGCAGGGAGAAGGATGTCATACCTTCTCCCCTGAGTTATCTACTTGGCATCATTCTGCCCCTCCTAACTTCTGTATAAGCTGATCTCAGTTTTTCTTCCTGTTTTCACTAAAATTCCTGGGTACTGGTCCTCGGCAGGGCATCGGTGGATTGGCAATGCCTTTCGGGTCTTGCCTCCCTTCCTGACATCTTTTTTTTTTTTTTACTTGGTAACACAATCACAAGAGACTAAATGGGAATCCACTTTCTCAAAAGATGGGGTAAAGCAAATGCTACAGCTGGGCTCCCACAGTTTGCCTAGAGTCCTGGAACCCTGTTTGATCTCTTGTGTTTCCAGCCAGGGTGGAAATATCTCCCAACACAGAGGGCATTTAGTACAAACCTCACAAGTGTATTTTCTCAGAAGTGGAGCCAAATTTGCCTTAGATTAGTAATTGTTTGAAGCAACAATAATAGCAATATATTGTGGGGTTGGTTTGTAACACGTGTAGAAGTAAAATGCATGACAGCAGAGACTGAAGGCTGAGAGGGAACAAATGGAAGCACACTGATACAAGGCTCCTTTACTATTATTGAAGTGGAATAATACATGAATTAAGGAGAGAGACATGCCATATCAGAAATCAAAATACATTAATTAAATAAAAAATGTTTAAAAAACAATATGGCAATGATAAATACATAAATGGAACAAGAGTAGAAAGCTTAGAAATAGATTAAAGTACCTATCAAAGTTTAGTATTTGATTTAAAAAGTTCATTCTAAATCAGGGGGAAAGAATGCATTATCCAACAAATATGTTTATAACTGATAATAATTTTGAAATAAAATGATATTTCTATTGCTTTTTTAAAGTTATTTTATTTCAGACAAGGAATAAAGACTAAATGTAAAAAAATGAAATCATGTATGGAGTAAAGGAAAAAAATGGGTGAAGATTTATATAATTGTATTTTGAGCAATATCTTACAGAAATATCACACTAAGAAATCTGCAAAAAAATTTCTAAATGTAAAATTTAAAAATAAACTTGAAAGACAAATTTTAACTGGGAATTTTGAAAATGAATGTCTGAAAATTAAGTTCTTAATATGTTGATTCCTTAGAAAATAATAACAAAAAGAAGCATACCGAGGGAAAATAGGTAAATAATACAAATAATTTGCATACACAACATGCACATAAATGCACGCATATGTGTATGTACATTTATATACACACATATAAAACAGATGAAATACTTGTCAAAATCTCATCAGTGTGTTTATAGAAATACATCTTAGAAATAAAATACATTTTACAAATATTTAATGATGTGACAATGTTTAAAATCAGATTACAAAACAATATATACAGTATTATTCTATCTTGTTAACAAATATGCATACATATATGTGCAAGAAAAAAGACAAAACAGAGTAACACTTTAAGAGTCATTTGTGAATAGTGGAATTGTGGTATTTTTGTTTATCTACTTTATAAAGTTCTATCATTAATGTAATTATATTTTATATTTCAAAAAATAAAACAAGACAAAATAAATATGTTTTTTCTAATTAGACCTAGGACAAAGCAACCAAGATTTTGGTAGCAAATAGAATTTGCTATAATGGTCCGAGTGTTTGCATTTTCAACATGATAGGTCAAACAGATGTCACGACTTACAGGATTCCTTTTCGTGATACTAAGCAGATTGGTTTCAACATAAGTACTTTCCCAGTGCAATTTTCCCTTAAGAAAACTCTAACCACAGCCATCTACACTATAATGTCCCTCTTTGAACAAATTAACCTCATTTGGACATTTTAAAAATTACTCAACAGTAATATCACCAAGACATTGCATAAAAGTTGTTCATTAGATAGGAAAATAAAATTACAACATTGTTATTGATAAGGCATTTAATATCAAAAAATAAGATGCCTGAATGTTAGTTCTATACTCTTTGCTGACCTAAGATTTCTTCTTAAGGTTTCTTTAGATTAACACCATGATTACCTATCTAAAGTAATTCTTTTTTGGTTATTTGTAGGAATTTAGAGTTCTTCAGGTTCTCTCTCCCTGTTTTCTTAAAATTCTAGAAAATTCAGATGACACAAAGACATAAACTATAGAACTTCAGTCCTAATTGTTAGGATGAGAAGACAAGAAAGAAAGAAGTGTGTGGCTTTGTCTTGCTTTCAAGACATCTCATGATGTACCAGCTCAACAATTTTTGTCCCTCCACTTATAGAGTGGCAGCCTCCATGACTACCTCAGGATGACTTTCATTTCCAAATGTTTAGAACTGCCATGAAGAAATGAAGAATCCATTTATAACAACATGGATGAATCTGGAGAACGTTATGCTAAGTGAAATAAACCAGACACATAAAGACAAATACTTCATGATCTCACTTACATGTGGAATTTTAAAAAGTCAGACTCATAGAACCAGAGAGTAGAATGGTGGTTGCCAGAGGCTGGGGTTTTGGAAAATGGGGAAACATTGGTATAACATTATTCAGTTACAAGATGAGTAAGTTCTGGGCAATGTCCAGCATGGTGACTATAGTAAACAATACTGTATTGCATAATTAAAATTTACTAAGAAAGTTGATCTTGGGTGTTCTCCCCATACATACACATACAAAGAAACAACTACGGGAGGTAACAGATGTTAATTAATTTGATTCTGGTTATCATTTCCCAATGTCTGTGTAGATTAAATCATATGATATATGCCCTCCCCCAGATCACATCGTCCAACTCAAATATATGCAATTTTTATTTGTCAATTATACCTCAATAAAGATGGAAAAAGAGTAATAAAGAATAAAGAAAAGAACAAGGACTTCAGGTGTAGTGCTTACCTTTGTGGGAAAAGGGTGATATCTTAGTGACCAGAAGGGAATGGTGTGCAAGGGCAACTTCTGGAATTTCATTAGTTCTGTTTCTTTATGTGCATGTCAGTTATACAAGTGTGTTCACTTTGTAAAAATTCACTGAGCTCTATACTAACATGCCCAAGTTTTATACAATAATAGTTGCATTAATATTACCCAGGTTCTATGAAAATTAACCATTTGTTCTGTTTGCAGACCAATATTTTCTTGAGAATAACTTTTGTTAAAATCAATGGAGGAAAAAGATATTCACTTTACAAACTTAGTTTACTCTAGTTTTATTACTGTAAAACTAAAGTGTTTGGGAATAAATTAATAACAACTTTCTTAGCTACAAGCTTTGGATATTTGGGGAAAAATTCCTCAAACATGTAAAGAATGCCTGTACCCAGATCATGTTGTTAATTCATTAGAATAAATTTCAACAAATCATATTTAAATGTCTCTGAATTTGGTGTGGCTCATCTAACTAGTTTGCTATAATCTTGGGACTCCAATTTTCCTTTCTAGTGTGAAATTATTAATGTAAATAAAATAATTATATTTTGGAACTTCAAAATGACAGAAGCTAGTAGCAAAATATCTGCAAGGTGATTTTAGATGCGTCAGATTAGTATGCCTAAACTGCTTTAGACACGGCTGAAACAAATATGAATCAGACACCGCTTTTAGGAGTGGGGAAGGCAAACATAAAAAATAGTCACAGAGGCATGAAGGTAACTAGTGTTCCAGTATGTTGAACTTCCTGAGCACAGAAGATAGAATCATCACTATATTCCAGCATTGTCAAGATGCCATGTGAGTTAAATTAACTGAGTAAGCTTGGGCAAGACTCCTAACATTCTATGAGCCACAGTTTTCTTGTCTGTTGAATGGACATCCCAGTACTAACCTTTTGGTTGGTTTGTGATTAGAGAAAGCATATATAAGGAGCTTGGCCAAGAGCCTTCCCATAAACTAAGGATACCAGGAACAGAAGCAACATGGAATGAATAAAACAGTTCTTTGTAAAATATAGCTGCTGTTCAAATGTTACCTTTCATCCTCATTTTATTTAAATGGATAAGTAAGAAACAATTTTAAGCACATTTAAGCACTAAATATTCATGAATTATTTCTTATTTCCTAACATGAAATTTCTAAATCACTTCCTAATTTGTGTGATTAATTCAAATTGTTTAAATATTGTTTATAATCATTAGTTTAAATGTGCAAATTATTTATTCAATATGTTAATATGAGGTAGTCCTATTACCTTGTGTCTTCTAAGCAGACAGTTATTTCAAAATTAAAATTTTCTTTAGAATTACACCGATTTGAGCTTTTCTATCACTGTCTATAATTCATTTAACAAATATTTCTTGTAGTAACTGTCTACCCGGTTGTTCTAGGTGCCTGGAATATGGTAGGAATCAATTGAAAGACTCCATTCCTCATGTAGTTTACATTGTAACAGAAAGCAGACAATGAGCAATATTTGTGATAAACAAATATCTAATATAGTAGAAAGACAGACAATGAGCAATATTTGTGATAAATAAATACCTAATATAGGCAATAAGTGCTGTAAGGAAAAAAAAAATAAATGAAGCAATGTAAGGAAGGTTTGGAGTAGGAGGGGTAGCTCTCATTGAGAAACTGGCATTTAACACTTGAAGCAAATTAAATTTTAGCCATGTCATTATCTGGGGGAAGAGCATTCCATGCAGAGGGAACAGCCATTGCAAAGACCAATGACGGGAGGGGGTTTGTGTGTAACTGAAGCTGAGTGAATGACGGAAAATCGTAATGGAGAAGGAGCCAGGTGTGGGTCACTGAGAGCTCTTCAGCTTTCCCTTGGAGTGAAATGCAGTGATTAAACATGATGCAACTTGCTGCTTTAAAAAAAAATGTTTTATATTTTAAAAGGATCACAGGATCGGCCTGTCTACTGTGTTGAGAAGGCACTTTAGGAAGACCAAGGATAAAATCACAGAGACCTATTAGGAGGTGATTGTCCAGAAGAGGGATTCTGCTGGCTCCAACGAGCATTATAACACTAGGAGTGGTCAGAAGTGGTTGGACTTTGGGTGTATTCTGAAGGAAGAATCAAGTGGAAATTCTGACTGATTTGTACTGGAGAGGGGGTGGTGGAAGGAGATAAGCAAATGCTTCCTTTTTGTGGAGAATTATTATAAAAGAAAACATTTTTTTTTTTTTCATTTAAAACCTTATATACTTTAGTTTGCTCAAAGTCTGTTCTTTCTATTAAATTGAGTATAAGGAAACTATATCTGAAATGTAAGAGAGCTTTGGTAACATATTTTTCGAAATGTTAGCATGGCGAGCATGGTAAGTTATCATGGAAGAGAGGTCTCTAACAGGGAATCTTGAGTAACTGTGAGCTGCCTGCTGTGTCCCTCTGCTGTGACCTTTGGAAGACAGCTACAATTGTTGTGGATGCTTTCAGTTTACCTCATTTACTTCGTTTCCATCAACCAGAGTTGAGGTGGCATTTAATAATTTCATTAACTGAGCTTCTGCAGGCTTTTGACCTCAGGATTTCTAAGTTTGTGAGTTCTTTTCTTCTTTGCAGTCTTCACCAGGCTATCTTAAAGAAGAATTTCATTTTACTGTCAAAGGAAAATTGCTTCCAGTTCTTTCATATGTCAAAATCCTGTCATTTCTGCAAGTGTGTCTCATTGTGACTCAGGCTATGAGGTGAGGCTTTGATTTTATTGTCACTTTTTTTTCTTTCAACTATCTAAGAGCATACCTCCCCTCTACTTCTTTATGTACCCGTGTCACTGTGGGTATTGTTACATAATTGCTTTAATGCAGAATATGAGCAGTTTTATCCACTTAGGTTCTACTTGTCAAAAAGATAATTCTTCAACAAAACTTTGTGAATTCCTAAAGGTTTTATTTGACATTCTCATAAATGATGAAATATTTAAAATACTTAATTAAAATAAATAAATGTATATTGATTGACCAATCGATTGACTGCCTAGTGAGATGGGTCTCTTTTGTTAGTGCTCTGCGGACTGTTCAAAAAAACTGATTAAGGGGAAAATATATGAATCTTCCAGTTTTCAGTCAACATAAGGTTATCTCTTACTCTTTTGTGGTGTCTTTATATTTAATACTTTTTAACTTTGTTTTCATAAAGATGTTGCATTGTGCCTCCTTTTAGAAATGTAAAGTTCATTCTCAAATACTTCAAGGAAAATTTGTTCATTTTACCTTGTTAGTCATATAATTCACTTTTACATTGTGTTAAAATTTTTTAGATATCAGGTTGGAAAATGAAGCCATTTTATTTTATCCCATCTCTTATCTCTACATCTGAGTATGGCGTTATTCTCCTTCACACAAAATGTTATCGTCAGAAGAAATTTGAATCATCTTCTGTGGCTACTGCATCTTTACAGCTCTGTGGTCACCACCCAGGAGTCTGAATGTAGCAGCCATATGAAACACACAGGCGACCAAGAGAAACCACACTGTGCCCTTCTGAGGTGTCAGATGCTTCTGAATCCCTCCTCGCTTAGAGGAAGAGATAAACGGTCAGCCTGTTAATTCAACTTAGTATATTTTTGAGAACCAAGTGGTAATTTCTTGAATAAGCTTGTTTTATTTAGTTGTCACAACTTTCATAGAATCCATGTGTGCATCCACCATGGGGTAGGGGTGGGGTGCTGTGCTGTAGAGCAACTGCACTGGACTGCAAGTAAGGAGACCCCAACTCTGCCACTTACCTGGGAAAGCAATTCATCACTTAGAAAGTTTCTTAAGATGGTATTATATGTTTTTATTGGATTTGTCAGTGTCAATCATACTAGATAAAGATAATATTATAAAGGGAATACATTGTTATAGATCTCCATGGTATTCCTCATTCTTTTTTTAAAGGACCTTTTTTTTTTTTTTTAGAGTACTTTCAAGTTTACCACAAAGTTCAAGGGCAGATACAGAGATTTCTCAGACATCCCATGCCCCTACGCATTTGTAGCCTCTTTCATTATCGACCTCACTCACCAGAATGGTACTTTTAAAAATTTTTTTTTACAAAGGATGAACCTACATTGATACATCATAATTATCCAAAGTCCATAGCTTACCTTAAATTTCACTATTGATGTGTTGTACATTCTTTGGGTTTGGACAAATGTATAATGACATGTGCCCATCATTATAGTATCATTTAGGGTATTTTCACTGCCCTAAAATCTTCTCTGTTCTGCCTATATATCCTTCCCCTTCTTCACTTCTTCACAACCACTGGTCTTTTTATTATTTTCACAGTTTTTCCATTTCAAGAATGTCAAATACTTGGAATCATTCAGTATGCAGCATTCTCAGATTGGTCTTCCACTTTTTAACATGCATTTAGGATTCCTCCATATCTATTCATGGCTTGATAGCTCATTTCTTTTTACTGCTATTTAATAGCCCATTGTCTGCATGTACCAGTTTATCCATCTGCCTACTAAAGGATAGTTTGGTTGCTACCAAGTTTTGGCTATTATAATTTGCTAGACATTTTAAAATGTTTATACTGTAAATATCTTTGTGGAGGTTTTTTTTGGTGTGTTCATCTATTTTCAACTTCTTTGAGTAAATACAAGAAGTTCAGTTTCTGGGTCATATGGTAAGAATATGCCTAATTTAGTAAGACGCTGCCAAGCTGTCTTCGAAATGGCTGTGTCATTTTATATTCCCACCAACAGTGAATAAGAGCTCCTGTTGCATCAGCATTTGGTGTTGTCAGTACTCTGGATTTTGCCCATTCTAATAGGTATGTAGTGGTATCTCACTGTTTTTCTATTTGTATTTCCCCAATGTGGAACATTCATTTTTTTTTTTTATACAACTTCTTTGGTGAAGTGTCTATTAAAATCTTCAGCCCATTTTTAAATTGGGTTGTTTGTTTTTTTTATTGTTAACTTTTGAGAGTTCTTTGTATATTTTGGATGATAGTCAGTCTTTATTGGAAGTGTCTTTAGCAAATATTTTCTCCCATTCTGTGGCTTGTCTTCTAATTCTCATGATATTGTCTTTCACTGAGAGCAAGTTTTTACTTTATATGAAGTATAGTTTATTAACTATTTCTTTTATGGACTGTGTCTTTAGTGTTGTATGGCATTAACCTTTTGATCTTTCCTCTTGGATTAGAACTACCTTCAGAGGTTTATGTCTTCTTTTCACTGTCAAGACTCACAAACATGGCCAGGATGGTCTATGAGTGCATGCATCACAATGTCGCAGTGACCATACTGTACAAGAATAACAATCTTATATTTAGACAAAATAACTTTAGCCGAAACTTAAATTTCTTGATTCCCCTCATATGTAAAAGTCAAAGAAACTTTACATTATATCCAGCAAAATAATTTAATTCATTAAGAAAAAGGAATGTGTTAACAATTGCAAAAATTGCATCCTTGTTAAAAAACAGAAAGTAGAAAAGTAACTGCTGAATAAAAAAACAATGAAAACAAAGCTAATTATTGCCAGAATATCAAGGAAAACATTCCCTGAAAAAGGGAGGAGAAACTTTGTATATATAACTGTAATTTTTTTAAATAAGAGGGTAAAACTATGACGGGATAAAGCTTCAAATGATTGTTTTGAGAGAGTCTCTAATTTTGGTATGGAACAATAACAAGTGTGGTTTGGGTTTTTATCATTTATTTCTAAAAGGCAAGTCTTGCTAGTGGTTATTTATGGGGCAGGCCAAGAATAGTCATTTTCTCTCTAAGTATTATGACCCTGATTCAATGTTCTATTGAAATTGGAATGCACTGATTCAAAAGAGCCAGTTATGCTCATATACTCCCAACTCACGTTTCAGTTACATCACAGTGGTAGCTTGAAATCAGTCAAGTTTGGGGAGCATTTACACAGTAGGAATTGGCAAACACTCAAATCAGCCCTTCTACCAGAGTTTGTTGTTAAAGATTTACCATTGCTCAGATCCTCTAATCTCTTGACACCCATCTCCCACTACTCACCCCATCTTCCCACACAGATCCCATCTTCTGAGTGGCACATGCATAGTGAACAAGCCACTAATCCTTCTCCCAGATTCCAGCCATAAGTCTTGTCTCCCTTTCTCCAATAGTTCTCATATTGTAATTACAGAGAGAAGAGTTGGATAGAGAGATGAGCAGTTGGAACTGCTATTGGGTAGAAATTATAGACAGATAACAGTAATAGAATGATAGAGTCTCACTGTCAGGCATAATATAAAGGCTCAATGAATATAAATTGAGCTGATTTGAACAGCTTTCTCTGTCAAATTTGGTCAATGCACATTTCTCAAAGGCATAGCAAATAGTCAAGGCTGGCCAATACTATTAAACAGTACCAGCATTTGAAAGGGTTCAACTTAATTTCAGACAAACGTTTTACTCTACAGAAGGAACATACCCATTATGTAGAAAGGGTAGGTTTTATAATTCTCATTATATAAAATCCAATCACTCTTGATGCCCCATGAAAGGTCATCATTTCAACATAAAATGCTAGAGTAACAAAATATGATCTATGTGTAACAAGTATTGATCTTTTGGAAATGCAGTAAAAATAAATGTTTTGTCTTATTAGTGTATCACTTTCAAATAAATAGATGACATTTGAGGCAAAAGTGAATGAGGTTGAAGATTCTAATTTGAGCATTGATATCTGTGCTGAAGGCAGTGACTATCAGAGCACACAATTCTTAGAGAGTCTTAGGAATTCCCTTATTGTCCTATAACAATAATTCTTTACATTTGTATATATATTTTTTACAGCTTACAAAATATCTTAACCTTTAGTCTTATTCCCATTTATTTCCACAACATTCCCAGGTAGTAGTATTATTCTATTTAATTAATATATGAAAAAACTACAGCTTAGAGAGATTGTAAATTGCTCAAAGTCATTATGCTTGTTTAATTGACTTCCGATATTTTTTTTTCCTTGTATTGTCATTGCATGAGAGGACAAAAATTATTTAGATATGGGTGTTTCTGTTTTAATGTTAATTATAACAATCTTTGTAATGATTTACCGTGATAGTAGTTTGAAATGGAAACTATTAATATTATTAACACTTTTTAAAATTTTAGATATGATGATAATATTTACTACCATTGAATGCTTATTATGTGTCAATGATGTGCTATGCATTTTACCTACAGAACCTCATTCAACACTCTTAGGATGTTATAATTATATATATTTATATATATATTTAAAGCCTGGAAGCTTACAAATGCTAAAAAAACCATCCCGAAATCACATAGTGGGAGGCGGGGTTTTGAAGTGCAGCATGGATTCTATAGCCTACGAGTTTCTTTAGTATGTCAACGTGCTTCACCTACCACTTGATGCTTGCCTTTCTCTATCTCCCTTCTGAGAGTTTTTTTTTTTTTTTAACATAAATTAATTTAAATGCATTCTAATTTGTGAACAAACCCTTAAAACCATTCATGCATCTTACTCTTAAGCAATTTTCCATTCTTTGTGGCTGTTGTTACTTGCATATTAATTAACATTTAGCCAGTAAAAAAAGACAATGTCCACTCATTGTTAAGTGCATTGGCTCTGAAGTCAGATGAGCTAAGCCTGAATCCTGACCTCTGCTTCCTTGCTGTGATATGTTATGAATCACTTATAGTCTCCTTGTAGCATTGTTTCCTATTGATTTTTGTATGATTATTAAATAAGTGAGTACATATATGGGACTTAGAACAGTACCACACAGATAGTGTCATTTCTTATGTACATTTTGTATTTGCATCACTTATATACAAAGATAATATTGAATTGTTTAGGAAATCTATTCGAGGAGTTATACTGTACTCTTCAAATTTTATTTACAATTCATGTTTAAGTCATAGCAAAAAGATCCGGCCTCCTCATTTGCTATTAATTGGGAAGAAAATATTGTCAAGTGAAGAGTTTAAGTTAGATTGAACGTTAGTTCTTCAGTGCAAATTTAATTAGCATCTCTATGAGCTTCCACTTCCTACTTTATAAAATTGGACTATTAATATCTAGCTCAAAGAATTACCTGGAGGGTTCTTTCTCAACCTTTTACGAGTCAAGCCAAACATTGGAAAACAACCATATCTGAGCAACTCAATAGGGTGAAGAGGCAAGGCCATCTCAACCCCCAGCTCCTGGCTCTTAATATCTTGATCCGTTTTTAAGCCTTTCCCAACACCCCGTGGAGACACTCTGGCCTAGGAAATCACATGCGGTGTCAGTGAATGCCAGAGTGCCTGGCACACAGATGACACCACGTTAGTTTCACTTGGTTAGCTTAAATTAATGGGACTTTACTGTATTCAATGGAAACTCACGAATATTGCAGAGCCTGAATGGTGTCTGCTGCGAATAATTTTTGTCACTGGGTTTCATTCTAGCATAGCTCTTTCCGCTACTCCCTACCATTTGACTTTTATTTTCTGTGAGCTAGGAAATTCAATTACGAAGTGTTTGAAATTATGTCAAAAATGCTAGTAAAGCTAAGCGTGGAACTCTCCCATTAGGAAAATATAGAAAGCCAGTGGAGTTAAGGAGCAGAAATCACAAAAAAACAAAGAAAATTACTGTGTTATTTCCCCTCCTTGTTTAGGGATGCCATTCTGAGGCTAGTTCTCTGGTGTACACCGACAGTTTCTACACCTTTTTTCTTGAGTGAAAAAACTTTCAATAACTTCGTTCTCCAAAGCAGACTCCATTTAGCAATTAAAACATTTAGTCTAGTATAGCAATCTCAGCTTGAGAGCTGATTAGCAGTTAAAGGTCTCCTCTGCCATAGCTTGGTGCTGCACCAGCAGGAAGCTGTCAGCAGAAAGGGTCTGTCATCGCTCTCTTCTCTCTTGACTCAGCCCTGACAGACATGTTTCCTGCCTTACATGATTAAGAACTGCAATTTCTAGCTGGCCAACCCTGACTACTTTCTCCACTCCTGGTTAAACAATTTTCAGCGCTTCTGGCATCTTTCTCAGGTCTTTCTGCTCCTTCAGGTGACACTCTAACACAAAGTGTCAGGCAACCTTTCTCATCCTTCTCAAGTACCCAGGCCCCCAGGAAACACATATTTTAGAACTATAATCAGTGTCAGTGCAGTCATTTTCCCCCAAACATACCCCCATTTCTGCTATAAAATGTCACTGGAGGCAGCTGCTGACAATTGAGATTTCTCAGGCATAACTCACTAGTTCACTTTGTCCTTGAAATGCACGGGATCATAGCAAGTTCTTTTGGTGGTCAGCTGAGGTCCCCTGCCTAGTCTGGAGGTGAATGAACAGCCCTCATCCCTTCATCGTGGTATGGGGTATGGTGGAGAGTGGGCACAGAGCACAGCTCTCTCCAAAGAAAACTTCATCGATCTTCAGATTTCCTGGCCACTTCAGTTTCAAACTTTTTATACTTTCGGTGAGAGCCTTTGTGTTGCACAATCCCTCTTTGCATGTTCTGCATGGCTGTCTGGTGCCTTACTTGGAAATGAGAAATTGGTTAAGGGCTATAATCTTAAAACCACTACTAAAACAAATCAGAATTACTGGTTATATTTAGAAAATTTAATTGTCTAGATATGTGATTTCTCATGGCTGAAGTAAAACTGTATTAAAAT
>CM053512.1:28428084-28466505 GCA_028627145.1 Eidolon dupreanum
TTTTTTTTTTTTTGCAAATTTTATGTGCATGCATACCTTTTAATGTTTTAATGACACAAAGAATAGTATTTAAGGTGGTAGGACAAAAATTATTTCAAATTGACTTGCCCCCAAAATGTTTAATTCTGTATTTACTGATTGAATGGTTCAGATAAAAAGCTTAGCTGAGTAATTCAGGTCTAACATGAAAAAGATTTCTCTCTCTCTTTCTCTCTCTCTCTCTCTCTCTCATCTATCATCTATCTATCTATCTATCTATCATCATCATCATCATCATCTTCACCTGTTTATATCTATCTATCTATCTATCTATCTATTATCTATCTATCTATCTATCTATCTATCATCTATCTATCTATTATCTATCTATCTATCTATCTATCTATCATTTATCTATCTATTATCTATCTATCTATCTATCTATCTATCTATCATCATCATCTATCATCTGTCATTGTTTATCTATCCAAATCAGAAGCATTTGCGTACCACATATGTAAAAAAAATCAAAAAGTATCTAGAGAATTAAGAAAAGATAGTTTTTCACTTGAATTATCCAGAGAGCTGTTCAAGTTGACTCTGATTTCTGATAAGAGAATATCTTAGAATATATTAAGTGTTATTTAAAATAGCAGCTAAATGCATTCCTTTAAAAGTACTATGTATCATATGTTTTGCTAAGCATAATGATAAATCTTTCATCTCAATCTGCCTTTCTCTATCATTAATCTTAATGAAGCTATTAGATTAACAATGATGTTGCTAAATAAGGTACACTAATTTTACTTTAAGACTAAATGTTAAGAAAAATTATATATCTTCCTTCAAGAAGGATAAATATAGTATAATAGTGGCTGACAATACCTTTGGAGAATGTCAAGAGAACTGTTTTTTAAAAAGAAAAAAAGGCACTGAGGACATAGCTACTGAATAATTTAGCATATTATAATATGTAAATAACATGTAAAATAATATGGTCTATAGAGAATTCTGAGTAATAAAATTAGTTAAGATGAAATTTAGGAGGTCATTTGGTATAGAATTCTTGCATATTTCTACTTCAGTTTGAGTTTGAAAATCACTAAAGAATTCATACACTTAAGATATGCCAGAGAGAGATAGAAAGGTAGCTTCAGTGAAGAAGCAATGGCACTTAAAGCAATCTCTCTTGTTCAGATTCCTTCTGCTCTCCTAAAATATAAGAAAAAAAATATATGAAAAAAAACATTTATTTGGATAACTGCTGGAATTTGGAAACTAATCTTCCTGCAAAATGTCAATAACTTTGATCTAAATAAGGGGTCAGCAAACTATCTAAAGGGCTGGATAACGATTTAGGCTTTTCTTGCCAGAAGTTTTCTGTCACAACTACTCTACTACTCTACTCTGCTGTAGTAGAGAAAAAGCAGCCTTAGACAAATACGTAAGTGAATGGGTGTTGCTTTCTTTCAATAAATCTTTGATTACTAAAAAGGTGGCCACGTTTAGTCCAGGCCATAGTTTGCTGACCACTACTCTGAAGAGCAAATAGTATACTTTAAAGATTATAGCTAATTCTTTAAGCACTAGTCTTTCTTTTTTAGTAGAATTCATGTGTTTGAGATATTTTTAGGTTTTATAATTTTTTAATGAATTTTGAATAGGTCAATCAAAGTGGTCTCTATCTTAAATTGGGTGTTCTTGTTATCATATGCAGTCCTTAAGATTAGAAAAACGTTTATTTGCCACTTACCACAGGCCAGCCACTGCTTTAGGTGCTAATAAGACCCCAGCGAATGAAAGAATCGAAGAATTCTGCCTCATGCTGTTTATATCCCAGTGGAGAGGAATGAATAATAAAAATAAACAGAATAGATAAATAAGTTATATAGTATTTCAGAAGGTAGCACACACTTTGGAAACAGAACAAAAGTGGGCAGGGTAACAGGGACAAAGCTGGTGGAGTGGGGAATGGACGGCAGTTTGCTTTATCAGACAGAGGGTCCAGTAGAAGTCTTTGGGGAGGTGAATGTAGTGGATAGGAAGGTGCAGGAGTTAGCCATTTGGATACCTGGGAAGAACATCCTGGTGCAGGAAGAACTAGAGCAAAAGCCTGTGTCTACACGTTCTGTGGACAGACAGGTAGTGAATGTGGCTAAAGCAGAGTGGGCAGTGAGAAAGGAAGAGCGCAGGTGGAGAACAGGAGTAAGTGGGGCAAAAAAGGTGGTAAGACCTTGGGAACCATTGTAAGGACCCCACGTTTGCTTTGAAGGAAATGAAGGACCCCTGAAAGTTTAAGCAGAAAGTGACTAGCTGGTTTTGTCATCAGAGGAACTACTTCACTTTTATGACTTTAGTCCCTAGAACGACCTGGAAGTAAAATATAACAAATGGTTGAGAGTGGCAGGCATTGTCCTTTGGGTTCCAAGTTTTCTAACATACTTGTAGTCAAATCTTTGGATTGATGAAATCCATACTAGCTTTTCTCCAGAGATATAACTAACTGTTCATTTCTCAGAAACCTCTATGAAAGAACTTGCCACTTTTACATGGGAGTATTCTTTTGCTGCAAGAAAATAAAATGTTTTCTCCTTATCTTTTCACAGCAGACCCAAGTGTGAGAAAAAGAATGCCTGGTGATTTAGCACATACCAGTCTGAGTAATCCCAGGCACACATTTTAAAAACATACACAAAGATGTCTTTGTGAAACATATTCAGTACCAGATTCCAGCCTCCAGAGCCTTCATTTACGCAGATCACTTTGCTTAATTTGTGCTTACTGGTGCTATTAAGTAGTCAGAGTTCATATTCTTGTAAAAATTCTCCTCCGAAGGCCAATTCATTTGTAAGGAAGATCACATTTGGAGCAGTGAGAGAGACCAGCTGGTTACACTGGTTAGACATTTTCATCTTCTCGAGCACACTTCAGCTTTCTAAATATTGTATAGTCATTTGAGAGAATGTTTTCTGAATCAAGCTTAATGAAACGTGAAGTTTGATGTGCAAACATCGACTCACTCCTCTCCATCTGAGAAGATGTGATCAGGAAAACTCTACTACTCAGTAGAGAATTGATCAGATGCATTGCTTAGTTTTTAACATTCCTCTGATCAAATGAAGCTGTTTATATGAAAGAAGAATTGGAAAACTAACACACTGGAAGAACTCAGTCAGAGAAATATTACTCTAAAAGTGAAACACTCTAAGATACAAAACGAACTGACTTCAAACACATCCAATTCACATGGCTGCTGTTAGCTTTCGTAGCACCCGTGCATACTTTAGACCTGCTTGTGGTCATGTCATTTGATGCTTGCATCTAAGAACTTGCACTGCGTGAAATTCCCCTAATATCCATGCGCTTCAGGTTTTATAGAAAATCTACAATTATATTATTTTTGTTTAGTCCCTCAGTGAATGTACACTGCAGCAGAACTAAATTGATTCCACATATAGAATTTTTAAAAACACATTTTGTTAAGGATATGTTTTTGTTGAGGTTTTTAGCAAAATCATGTTAGGTAAGAAAGCTATAAGCACTTTGTAACCTCATGACTAATTCAGTGTCAGCTGTTTTCCCCAGATTATCTTCTTTTCCATATTTATTTATATTTTCACTATTTATTTCTGGTAATTCTTTGTCCATTACAATAAATGATAAAGCACTTAAACTAAGATTTTGTTTAAATCTTTGACTAAAATTTAAGTTAAGAATATCTTACATAAGTTTTACTAAGACTATCAAACCAAGCTGCACTTTGCTGTGTGATTTCAGAATGCTATCCTCCTAAATTGAACTAAAAGCTTAGAGAATTATTAAAATCCTTTTAAAGCAGTTTTTCTTTTGGATAAAATGGGCCACCAATCACACACACTCCTATGTGCTGGACATCAGATTACTCAGATGGCTTGTCCATAGCATAAAGGCCTCTTGTCTTTTTTCTCATGCACCCAAATAATTCTTATCCTCACTACATGTGTATCGGTTGGACCCCTAGCAGAAAATAGATAACACCCACAAGCTGGATAATCGAGATGCAAGCATTTAATAAGGACTATTTAAGAAGATGTAAGTGGGGCTTAGGAAAAGCAACAGAAGTGATGATCACTCCAGGGCTGGGAACAGTAAGAGTCATTACTATTCTTCCTCTTGAAGGGGCAAAGAGAGGAAGCTAATACTGGGATGCAGAGAGTGAGAGAGTATGTGGAGAAGTTGGTCCTTGATGGTAGTTGTGTCCTTTGGTTGAGGGATGAGACCCTCACATGGCAAATCCTGCAAGAAAGAGCCGAGGAAATAAATATCAGGGCCTCCTGCTCCTCCATCCCTCTGATCTCTTCCCAGCATCCTTTGTTTGTTGAGTCCGATCAAAAATCAGAGAACAAGACTGACTTCTGATGCTTCACGGGTCAGGGTTGCAGGACACAGCAAAGTGGAGAAGTTAGAGAGTGGATTTCAAGAACAAACAGGGCATTTCACGTACAGCTTTCCAATCAAGTTCACTGTCCACTTGAATAATGGACTGAAGCTTCTAGTAAGCTACATGGTCCACTGAGGATGACTAAACTTCTTATGAAAATTTTTGTAGTAGCTGAATCTACTTATGTTCATGGGCCTCTTAAGAGGCTTGTGTAAGAATCATTGCATGTGTAATCAATTTCTGTAATCAGCCCTTCCAATATATCTATGATTAATCAGCATGCGGTCATGAATAATTTTTTTGAAAAAAATTTAAGTGACAAATTGGCATCTATCTTTAATTAAGTGGAACTACTTAGACATTGACAGAGGTTCAAAACATGAGCTTGAAGGGAATCAATACAAATAAAGAAGCTTTAGATAAGAACTGCTGGCACAATCAAATTTCCTCTTATTCAACATGAGAATAGATTTCAGAATATCATTAAATTTTAAAATCACTTTGAGGCATTTTATTAATTCTATTTGGAACAAACCTCAATTTATGTTCTCTAAAAATGAAGCTGTTCAAGGAAACTTCCAACATCAGGCAGTTCTGTGGTTCACCAGAGAAGAATAGACTCCTTACACCAAATATTGATTGAGTGCCATTCTGAACCAGATCAAGTTCTAGACACAGAGGTACTCATTCTACTAAGGAATAAAAGTCCATCCCAAGAGCTATAGACACTGACTTGTAGGCATGTGTTTCATTTAAATGTACTGTGTTTTGCTTTCTTTTCGTTTGCTTTTAAGTAGAGTGTTTTCAAATGTGTTATATGCTCTCAACATCAGTGTAATCTGTTACCTAACTAGCAACTCCTGAAATTTAAGTTATGACCCCTGGTCTATGCTTAGACATTTATAAAATCTGTCTCAGCCATAGGTTTTTCATCATTTCATTTTTAACTTATTGTGTCTTTATATTAAAATTGGGGTTCCTGTAGTTAACATTTAGTTAAATTTTTCTTTTTCATGTCATCTGAAAAGCTTCATTTTAATTCATATTAAGGTCATTTATATTTAATATGATTATTGATATGTTTGAGTTTAAATTTATTGTCTTGATATTTGACTTTCCTTATATATGTTATATATCTGTTATCTGTTATATCTGTTATATGTTTCCTTTTCCTCCCTTTCTGTATTCCTTCAGATTAACAGACTTTTTTTATTATTAGTGTTTCATTTTATCTCTTTTGTTGACTTATTAACTGTAACTTTTTTTTAAAGTGTGCTTTAAGGGCTATATCGGGAGTAAGCAAATTACAGTTCACAGGCCTAACCTAGCTCACTCTCTGTTTTTATAACTAAAGTTTTAGTGTAACACAGAGACACTCAAAATATTTATTTATTTATTTTTCTGTAATGGCAGAGTTGAATGCTTGAATCAGGGACTGAACAGTCAGAAAGCCTAAAATATTTACCATGTGGTCCTTTTCTTTTCTGCTAAAACCTGGTTTGTATTATATACATCCTTAACTTGTCACAGTCCACCTTTAAGTAATAAATACCGCTTCACTTATAGAAAATGTCTTGCAACAAACTACTTCTGTTTCTCTACCAGACTTTGAGCTAATATTGTTATACATTCTATTTTTATATATGTTATAAAGTTTCCATTGCAGTGTTATTATTTTTGCCTTAGACAATCCATTACATTTTAAAGAGATTTTGGTAGAAGTAAAAATGTTTTATTTTTACTCACATATTTAGCATTTTCACTGCTCTTCATTCTTTTCGTAGATCAAGATTCCATGTGATATCATTTCCTTCTGCCTGAAGGCCTTTTAAAAAATATTTATTATAGTAAAAGTCCACTGCCGACAAATCGGTTCAGCTTTTATACATCCAGAATGTTACCTTTTTGGTATTTGTTTTCTAAAGATATCTTTGCTAGGTAGAGAATTCTAGTTAGACTGTTTGGGTTTTTCTCCTTTTAGGACTTAACTGTTCTTACTCTTCTGTTTCTGACTTGTATTGTTCTCAATAGAAAGTCTTCTGCCATTCTTTATTCTTCTGTATTTAATGTATCTTTTTTACAATGACTGCTTTTAATTTTTTCTTTTTACCTCTCCTTTAAGCCATTTAATTATGATGTTCTTTGAGATAGTTCTCTTCATGTTTCTTGTACTTAGGATTTTGAACTTCCTAGATCCATGTTTTTATAGTTCTCATCAAATTGAGAAAGTGTTCTGTCCTTATTTCTGTTCCCCAACCATATCTCTTCTCTCCTTTGAAAACTCTAATTACATATGTTTGAGACTTCTTGAGGTTTTCCCATAGCTCAGTGGTGCTCTGTTCACTTCATTCAGTCCTTTTCTCTCTGTTTCATTTTGGAAATTTCCTATTACTACGTCCCAAGGTCACTGATCTTTTCTTTGCAGCACCTAATTTTTTGTCAGGCCAACAAGTGTATTTCATCTCACATAGTGCCTTTTCATCTCTAGAAGTTTGATTTGGATGTTTTAAAAAATATATTTCTGGTCCATATCGAACATGTTTTCTCTATGTTCTTGAAGGTATAAAATAGTATTACAAATCTATATTTACTAATTCTATCATCTGCTTATTTTTAAGCTTACTTATATAGATTAATTTTTGTCCTAGTTATTCATCTAATTTTCCTGTTACATGCGTGTCTCTGATTTTTAATTGGATGCCATAAATTGTTAATTATTCCATTTTTTGCTATTTGCATTAATATGTTGGAGATACATTCTGCAGTGCAGTTAAAGGTACTTGGAAGGAGTTTTATGCTTCCAATTTTGTTAGGTCAGTTCAGAGTAGTCTATAGCCTAAGGCTAATTTTACCTTACCATTGAAGCAATAATCTTCCTAGAGATATACTTTGTGAATTAAAGAGTTTTTTCACTGTGTTTCTTGGGAACACAAACTATTCTTAGTTCTGTGTGAGCCTTAAGGGGTAAAAGTGGTTCTTTCCCAACATCCAATATAGTTCTCACGTGCATGACCTGTACAAGGAGTTTCTGCACGTCCTTGGAATTCTCTCTCTTTGTGCGGGTCCTCTTCTCAAGTACTCTGAATATGTGGAGCCTCCTTGGCATTCCCAGATTCTAGACACGTCTCCTTGCCTCAGGGAGAACACAAGGCTCTCTCAGTTCTTTTCCTGGGTTCTCCCTGTAGTCAGTAACCTGGAGCAATCACAGAATTACTACATTTGCCTCCCTTCTTTCAGGGATCACTCCCTTGTGCTGCTTAATATTAATCAAAATATGCCAGCCTTTTGTATATTTTGTTCTGTCTTAGTTATTTCTTGTGGGAGTGTAAATCTGGACTATAGTACTTCAACTTGGCCAATACTGTGTATGGTATTTAGAGTGTGTCTTTAACACTTCAAAGCAATTTGTATCTATTATAATTTTTTTATTTATTTTATTTCTATAAAGTGTTAAAAGGGAGCATAATTATGTTCACATTAAATCTTTGAGTAAATCCATACTTAATCTATGATCATCCCACCACTTGAGTGTAAATGGCTGTTTAGGACTGGGTGCTTTATAGGCAACCATAAGTTTTCTCTAAACCACCATGTCAAAAAATGACATTTTTACTTTGACAGATAAATAGTTTGGGATTCTTAAAAATCACTTATATGTGAAGTGATTATTTGCATAACATTTTCTCTAATACTTTTGTTAAATAATTTCTTTTACATGCTGTTCCTTTTTTTTTTTTTTCATAACAGATTGAATTGTTTTCATCTAGAGCTAAAATTTCCAAATGAGTTGGAAGATATATAAATATATAATTGACAGTATATTATTAGTGTCATCTTATCAAATACACCTTTCAGTCTGAACTTTCTGCAGCTGACTTTTTGGTGCATAAATTTACTTCTAACATTGATCTATGAATATAAGATAAAATTTTCAAGGTCAATTTTAAGGAAGAATTGAAAAGCAAGTTTACAAAAAAATCTGTCCTTGGTAATGTTTCAGAAAAAGTAATGTGATTCTTTTTAACATAATTTTTAAACAATATTTATTATAAATATAATGCATCTTAATTGTTAAAAAACAAAAAGGAGAAAAAAACTAAAATTACTTATAATTTCATAATCAGAAAAAGCATTACTAACATTGTGGTATATCTCCTTTCAGTCTTTATTTTTCTCTAGTCTTATGGGTCTTTATATTATTTTTTTGTGTAAAATAATGTAATTAAATTGCATATATTTTGTAAACTTGCTTTTTTTTTTTTTTTTTGCTTTATTGTCAACTCCTAGCCTTCTAATAGCTTCAGTTCTCCATTTTTATTATTTATGTTAGGCTTCTCTTGTTTAAAAGTCAGCTGTTTATCACTTGCTAATATAAAATAATTGTTACTTATAAAGGAAAAATACTTACACTCAATATCCAAAATTTTTGTCTGTACTCCAAATAAAACATTCAAGATGAACATTTACCTTTGTTAGTCAACTATTTGTTGAGCCAATCTTTCACTTTGGGGTGGATAATTTTTCCAGAGCTTTGTTTCAGGAACTTCCCCTTTTTAATTCTTCCTAAAGGACTGGTAGAAATATGTTGGGCATGCCAAGACTCTAACCTAACCAGTCTATTATTATCAGAGGGGCCAAGTGATAGATGTTGTAACAGCAGGGAGGGAATCAAGGTGTCAGCAACAGCCTGTGAGAATCCATAAGTGTTCAAAACTTCTAAGAATAAAGAAAATACCCATTACTCAATATCAGGTAAAAGAAGATAACATTAATGACATAATTTCCAGCATGTGAGAAATCAGATGTTTTAATAAATAGAGATATGTATTTTTTTGCTGCTGTGTTTTCCAATCAGCCTGAAAAGAAAATCACCTGAGGCACTTGTTAAAACTACAGATCCTATTTTGTACCTCAGAACCACCAAATCAAAATCTCTAGGGAAATTTCTACTTTTCACAAATTCCCTTTCCCAGGCAATTCTAAAGATGTAGTAACTTTGGGGGAAAACACTTTGTATGAACATGATTTTTCCTCAAAGTATTAAACTTCAACAAATAAGATGATCCTAAAACTATATTGAATACATTTGTATCTGTTGATTTGGAAAAGGCATTTCATAAGTTTACTGAATCCCACGAGCAACATTAAGAACACACGTTACAAAATTGTTGAGTGTTTGATATTACATGTTTTTTTCCCCACAATAAAAACGAGCTCACATTATAATGGAATTATGTAGGTTATGAGAAATAGTGTCCAAATAGCAGATGATTTTTAATAGAAATTTCAAATACAGTTGATGTTCAGAGTATTTCAGGGTGTTCTGTAACATTCATACTTGACTTATGTTAATTAGCAAAGCATAGTTATCAAACTCTAAGTTATCCAGTATAAATTTATTTGCAGCAATGATGTGAATCATGTATTTTATTTCACCATTTCAATGAGTCATGCCATTTCTTATAAAATAACTCATTACTTTTCTGCTAACTTGAACCACAACTCCTTCAGGGAAAAGGCAATTTCTCTATCAAATAAGTAGACCTCTTAACAGAATATCATAATAAGTTTTACCGAAAGCATGTGGATAGTGGGAGCTAAAATAAGATTTAGCCATCAGTGTAAAAGAAAGGTATAGAAATACCTGCTGTAGTGGGTTATCTGAGTGAGATGCTCTCACAACAGTGGGCATACAAAATAAAAACTACAAGGGAAAGTCCTCTCTTAGGAGAAAGTTCTCTTCTTCTAAGTTCCCAAGTGGCGACCTGGGAATAGCATGCACCAGCAGCCATAAATCTTAACCAGCTTGTTGCTATTTTTCCTGGTTATTAACAATTCAAACAAGTCCAGCAATTACTGTTTGCAATTCACTACTTTTCCTGTTTGAGGTGTTTTAGTGTCCCCCCCCCCCTTTGATAACCTTACCCATTCCTATATTTTAGTTCTTACATAAGATTGGTTTTCATTCCAAACCCTTAATAGTTATATAAGTCAATAAGTAAAATAATGCTTAACAAGTGATTAGCAATATAAGTATCTATTAAAATTTGGTCCTGTTTATTTTTAACGTGCATTTGACTTTGTAATACTAAAAGAGAAGAGCATAGCCTGGGAAGCTGATTTTTCCTCCAGTAAGGAAGTAGTGGTATGGATAATAACATGGGTGGGGTAGCAGGGCAGAGCAAGGTCTGTGTAATACAAAATGAGTTGCCAAATTTGAAAACATGCATTTGGAGTATGTGTATCTTTGGCTTTCCTTCCTTTAATCAGTGAACTGGCTAAAAGCAAGCTGCATACCTTTTCCTTGAGATAAGGTGAACACTTTGAAACACTGCAAAAGAACAAGGAAGACAAATTCAGTATTTGTCATTTCTTTCAGTCTGGCACATAGATGATACAATTACTGAGTTCATAAATTATAAAGCATCAGTCCTATTCTTGATTTTGGGAGCCTTAAATAGTTGAAGCTTTATCTCCATGATCTCTAACTCATCCCTATCCTTAAGTAGTTGTTTTCACTATCTGTCTACTTTCTTTTATTAATTCTTTAAGCATAGTAGCATCAATAGCCTCAGTAGTTATTTTATATATGTATTGCATCAGTAGGTGATATATTGATGCATAGTGCATTCTCTCCTCTTTGTGATATTATGATTTATAATAAATATATATTTGATTTTCATCCCTGTTTCTGACAAAGAGCTCCCCAAAACCTTGAAATTTTCTAAGTGATGATAGTGAAGTGTCTTTTGTTATGTTAATGAGGTGACTATGGGAAACTCCTTAAATAACTTCAGGGTAGACAATGATTTAATCAGTTGTGCTTATGTAATGAAGCTATACAAAAGTCCAAATGAATAGGGTTTGGAGAGCTTTTGGGTTAGTGAACATGTGAAGATTTGGGAGAGTGGTGCTGCCAGATAAGTCACGGCCTTTTCCTCATACCTGTCCTATGCATCTCTTCTATCTGACAGTTCCAGAGCTATATATTTTTATCATAAAGAAGTAATCTAATAAGCAAAATATTTGTCTGAGTTCCCTGAGTTCTGTGAGCTGCTCTAGCTAATTTAATCTATCTCAAAAAGGAGGATGTAGAAACCTCTGATTTATAGCCAGTTGGTCAGAAGTACAGGTAACCTGGGTTTGCAGTTGGCAATCTGAGTTGGAGAGTGGGTCTTTGGAACCTATAATGTATAGCCAGTAGGTCAGAAGCACAAGTGATAAACTGGGCTTGTGATTGGTGTCTGAAGTGTGTGTGGTAGGGGAGTGAGTAAACCCTTAACCTGTGGAGTCTGATGCTATCTCTAGGTTGAATTTTAGGACACCCAGCTGGTATCTAGAGCATAGCTTGTTGGAGGTGTGAGAATCTCCCCACATACACAAATACACCTTACACGTACATGTTAGAATTCGGGTACATAGTATTGAATTGTGCTTAAGTTTTCAAGAAATTCTTATTTTATCAAGTAAAAGACAAACCTTAATGTAGTATTATGATGACATCTTATCAGGAAAGGACTGGGTAGGTATTTAACCCATTATTTCTACAGAACTATTCTGTAATACTATCTATCATAAATCACTACAATAAGTAACTCACCAAACTCAAATGAAACCAACCACATTATTGAACCTTATCAGCCCCTGGTGTGCCTTAATTGTTACTTATGGGAGTGCAGGTAGGGAGAAGGAATTGTGATAGGCTCATAAAGGATGAATTGTGGAACGACTACTAATTACGAATTCACTTTAGTAGAGGCATGTCAAACACTATCTTATTTATTAATGAAAAATAGCCCTGAGTGATAGATTTTATCATTCTTATTTTACTGATAAAGATACTGAGGCTAAGTGATGTCAAAGGACCTATAATGTATAGCCAGTAGTTCGGATAACTATTATGCAAGAGAGCAGGGGTTATAACACAAATCTGTCTTACTTATTTACTAGCTCTCACTTAAGAAATACTGTTTCCTAATCAAGTCACAGTATCAATATCTTATACTGTCTCCCTCAGTCTACGTTATGAAAGTGTCATTATCTTTGTACTCTCACAATGTTCATTCATTAATTTCCTTCACTATGAAAATGACTTATTCTACCATATCATTGATTACAAAACTACAAATGGAAGTTAGGTTTGAAATCTCCAAAGAGATTTGAAATATGAGAACTTTATATTGCCTATCATTTTTTAAATAAGACACTAATAATATTGTATTTACTTTCATGTGCGAAACCTATATTATTAGCTAATGGACATTCATATTCAGTGGCATGGTAGAATTATATAATATTTTGAACTTTGTAACTTATCTTCAAGTTTGTTTGTAATTTATTTATACTGGGAAGTTTTATGCAGTAAAAAAGCATCCAGGTTAAAAAAAAGAAGACTGGTTAAATGTAACTGATTTTTTAAAAAATGAATTCTCCTTATCTAAAAGACACTAGGGTAAACACTGAATGTAAGTCTTTTGAAAAGTCAGCCTAGCAGTGCATTACAGTATTAAAATATCAGACACCATTTTTTGAGATGTTGCTGGTGAAATTAAAATTAAAGAAATAATCTCTACCCTGCCTCAACTCACAATTCCTTGAACTGCTGGAGAAGACAATCCCAACCACATCTGCTCTGGCCCACCATCAATCCAGACCCTTGAACCCCCATCTCACACTACTCCCAGGTCCCTGAAGAGCAGAAGGTCCCAAGCTAGAGAGGGGATGAGGGTGACAGCATTCTCACTCACCAGTGTGTGGGGCAGAAGAACAGTAAAGTTATGAACTTACCATTTTCAAGTGGTTACTGCATGCCAGTGGTTATGCACATGCTTTACAAATTCTCTTCCATTTGTCCTCACAATAACTGTGAGGAGTGGAAAACACAACCTCATATATTAAATCCTACAGCTTAAAAGTGATAGAACTAATATTCAAATCTAGTTGGGTCTGGCCCTTGGACTTTTCTCTACTCAATACTGTCCCTCTTTTGCCAGTACCAACATTCTTGATCATAGATACAGGACAAGTGTTATGTTCTTATGCCAGATTTTGGAAATAGTCTGTGCATTTTTTTTTGACTAAGACTGATCAAGAACAAGTTCTTCATGCAAAAATGAAGGCAACTTGCTGCTGATGATTTTGGATCTAATTAGAATGTTTTCTTGAATTTGGAAAGAAATGGACATTGCCATGCCTATAACAGAGAAGTGTAGAAACTGTGGATATTATAACTGTGTTTTTATCATTTCTTAAGTCCTTTTAAAATTATTATGAATATTACCCATTATGAATATTACCCACAGTAAAAATGAGTTGCTTTTGCCATTTGTTTGCAGTTGTCTTCCTTCTCTACTGTTTTCCAGAAAAATATACCATATGTGTGTGGAGACGAATCAGGGGGCTCAGATTTCAGCTCACTCTTCTCCCTAGCTGCAGGGAGTTTTCCCTGTCAGCTGAGCAAGATTCTTGACAACTCAGCCCCAATCTCTTAGAGGTGCTGGTTAGTTTGGAAACATACCTATTAGTTAGGTAAGTGCCTGGACCCAAATACCCAGGACAGAAGACATTATGGGAAGTCTGCCTGATCACACACACCCAGAGGACTGATGGGATGGATGGGCTTTAACATGAGTCAAAGTCACAAAGAATGGCGCCATCCCCAGTGGGAGAGAGTACAGTGTCATTCTGTGGTAACTTCAGCAACAAATGTCTACAGACAACTACTTTCTCTTCTAATCCTGCCTCATTTCTTTACCCTTTTCCTTTCTTTTTTTTCTTTTCCCTCTCCCCCTCTCATCTATTTAGTGTCTTCTTTTGTTTTCCTTTCTCTCTTCTCACCAAACATTCCCTTTCTCTTATTCTAGTCCTCTCTTCTCACCACACATCTTAACTTTACATTTTTTCTACTCCTACTCTCTATCTTATCTTTCTTTTTTCACTCCCGACTTCTTTTTTTCCTGTTCTTTTTTCATTCCAACCTGTCATTGAACAGCCTTGCATGCACAGATATTCTAAACAAACTGCATTTATAGAGGATAATACCTTCTCTAATTTCACTTCTTCAATGGTGGTTACTAAAAAATTAAAGGTATCAAGGGTATGTTGTGTTCTAGCAGGAGTTTGCTTAGTTCTTCTTAATCTACTAAGGTAGTTAGATTACTCTCCACCCAATGCTATGAGACTTTAAGCTTAGAAGCAAACCTAAAGAATATGAGCCATGCTTTTTTCTGACTGACTTGAGGCTATCTACCAATAGAGAAGTCCCAGAGACTTATCCAGTCAGAGGAAGAGGTGAAACATTTGTTAACTTTAAATTGCATAGTCATAGATACCTTGGTTTAACAATGTAGACATATTTCCAAAGACAGTGTGTCAGATAAATACTATGATAGTTCCATTTTGCATTAGCATTAAGAAGAGATTTGGTGTGTAAGGTCAAAAATGAGATTCAGAGTCTGCAAGCTCAAAGCTACTAATTGAATGATTTTCTTTATCTACTTCTATGTATTGTTTTTGTTTATTATTTCAAAGTTAACAAAATTAGAAGTCAATTATCTTTTAGTCCTATGTATAAAGTATGAAATAAATGAATTATGTGAAATCAGCACAGAAAAGAACTTGCCTGTCAAATTCTTTTGTGAGTTTCATACCGGCTATAAGAGTCAGCAATCTGTTTTTAGAATGGTAACGATTCTAACTTCTCTAATTTTCTATTTGATTATACAAAGACTGATTTCAGATATTTAGCTATAGAATTCACTCTTTATTTTTTTCTCTCCACTCAACTATTTTAAGTTTCTTCTATTTCTTCTAACTGAAATTATTAATTTTATCTAAAAAAGCATCTTTATACCAAAGTCAATAAGTCAATCCTGAGATTACATTACTTCAATGAGGAAACACATATAAAAGACTAGATCCTTGTGTACCTTTTCCAGAGCAACAACGTGAGAAACCTAAATAAAACATATTGAAGGAAGTTTTTTAAAAAGAAATTGTATGTAGTCTGTTCATTCTCATTAAATTGTTGACTTAGGGTCTGATTTTAACTCTAAATTCACTGACATTTCTGTTTGCTTACTGTCAGAGACAAATAACAACAATCCTTGCTTAGCAAGGAAAAAAAAATATCCAATCCTTTCCAGAAACATCTGAACTTCCAAAAGTAGGGTGAATGGACTACAGGAAAAAATATATTAGCTCTTGGTCAAAGAAACAAATAATTCAAAACACGTGTAAATCAGGGCTGCCATAAGCATTGGGTTGAGAAGAGGAAAAGGAGAAGCAAAAATTGTTTTGTGTTTCAAGAGAGTTTAAGAGATTTCTTTCAAGTCTAAAAATCACAATAAAAAAACTCATAAAGTTTAACCAAAAATAAAAGCACTACGACTCTTGAAAAAGGATCAAGACTTTTTTTTTCTATAAAATGATTAGCACAGCTGAGTGATCTACTATAACAACAATCTCATAATAGTTATATTGATGTTGTAATATATAGCAGTGTGTATATTGAATCACAATCATGCTAAAATTAGGCAACACAGTATATAGTCAAGCGCAAGAGTTATTTTATAGTGTAAGCTTCAATTGAAAACAATATAGATCCATATCATGAAACTGATACTAGATTTAAGATAAAAGTTTTTCCTAATGTTTTGTTTCAACAATTTACATAATTGATGAATTTAAGTTAATTTTATTATACACAAGAATGCCAAATTAATGTAATTCCATATTTAAACTAAAGAAAATACTACATAATTTTATATGAAATTGTGGTCTATTCAACTAAGAGTTTTCTCTAAAAGTTCAATGAAACCATGATATTATGAATGTATAAAAATACATTGGGGGATAACTGCTTATTAAACACGATTTTTCATCTGAAAAATATGTCTATAGAACCGTATAAACATGTATGCAAAATGTATTATAAACTTTTTATCTACTTCATAAACATCTAAACCATTTGTAATGAATAATAAACTACTTTCGAAGATCATTACAAATGATCTATATCAGAATTTCAAAATTAATGGAACAAAATAAAAAAAAGGACTTGAAACCATAAGTTATATTTAGGTATCTGTCAAGAAGCCAAATTCCATGGGTCTTGAATATCTGACCCTTTGGCATCTTCCCACATAATCAACCCTTTAACCCAGACTTGGCGTAAAGGGAATAACAGTATTTTTTTTTTCCTTCTTTGTTTAACTTGGCTTAACTTTCTGTAGAAACTCCTCTTTCCCACAGCCTAATTCCAAACAAATTGCAATGTTAACAATACTCTTACCATGGTGAATTCAGTCATTTTGCCAGTTAAACTGATGAAAGGCCAACATTAGATACTATTTCCTTTTTAGGTGAGAAAGTAATTAAGATTTTCAACCCAAGATTGACTTATATTCTTACTAATAAATTTCCTTCCCCCTCCTCCGTCCCCGCCCCCCCCGCCACTGCACTTGAGCAAAAATTCCCAGTCATGAGAGATCTTAATGAAAAATCATGAGGGAGATAATATCAAATGATCTAGAAAATATATACCCTTCCTTTATGAGTAACCAATAAATAACAGAATGCTAGAAAATGAACCACAGACAAAGCTGTGAAATCATCATTTTTCCAGGGTAAATCTGAAAGGGTCAAATGTCTCATGTTTTTTTGTAGGTCTCAGAGAAATTAAGAAATAATTACATTAGGAGAGAACAAAGAAAAAACTTATCCGTGATATTTTAGGTAGAAATTAAAGAATAGTTAAGGGTTGAAGAAGCAAGACAGTCTAATTCCACATAAGGGAATTAAACATGACACTATTGCATTGGGGGATGTATTATTACAGCTTTGCTCCAGGTTTGCTTAGTTCATTTGACAGAATAGCAGTAACTAAAAAAAAATATCAAGAGTCTTTCTTAACGGGGTGTGGAGAGTCCAGGGATTGCAGATCCGCTAGACACAACAACAGGTGACCAGCAGGCTATTTTCTGTGTCAGCATTTTTCAGGTTAGAGGTCCATGGGACACTAAAGTCCCATAAATTATTTAAACAGTGTGTACGGTGGTGAAGGTGAGAGGTTGTAGGTAACAAGTTAGTGATTACATATGATTTAGAAATGTTATTACCTTATTCGTGGTTTGAAATTTTACGGTACTAAAAAAAAAAAAAATGCTTCAACTTTGTTTAACACAACACTTCCCAATTCAACTTCACGAAGAACTTTTCTCTCTGATACTCTTTGCAAGCCACCTCCCCGCACCCGCCACCACACACACCCCAAATCTATTACAACCCACAAGACATAAGTGTCCTGCAAAAATGCATTTTAGTAAATGATAAACATCATTGCCAGTTGTCTGAACCAGGGATTTGGTGTATTGGTGAAGAAGGAGAAAAATACTAAGGACTTTAGCTCTTAAGGAAACATTCAGTGGTCTAACAGTATTGATAAAGGCTAAAGAAAAGTTTAGGAACCAGGCCACATAGCAGGAGGTGAGCAGAGGGCAATCCAGTGAAGTTTCATCTGTATTTGCAGCTGCTCCCCAGCGCTAGCATCACTGCCTCAGCTACGCCTCAGACAATCAGGCATTAGATTCTGATAGGATCACTAGTCCCTGGTGCCAGAAAAGTTGGGGACTGCTGCTCTATGCTGACTAGCAGAAAAATGGAATCTTTTCTCTGTATCCAAAGCAGGTATCTAACATTCTTACTCAAGGTTAAGTAGTCATAGGGACCGTATTTAAAAACCTTTTTTAAGTTTATTCATCTAGTTAATTGACTTTAAGATTCCTTTTAAGGCATTAGGTATTTTCTATAACCATAATTCCTTTTCTTTCACATAGAAAATTATTTTTCCCAATTTAGATATGCTCATAGAGCAAAGCCTGACCCCATTTCAGTCATGAATATTCTTAAATGCAATGATGTACATGGCAATTCTGTTTAATACAGTACATAAAAATGAAAACCAGGCCCTAGAAGATTTATTTAATAAGCTTTGCCTTCTCCTATACATTAAAGGAGGGGATAAATGTCTGAGAAGGGCAGAATTGAAAAAATATTGAAGATATTATGATACAGAAAATTGTGAAACACATGAAATTTTTTGAAGGACTCTTCTGACTTGGAATTGAAGTATTTTATTGCACAATCCTGTAAGTTCCAAAAAGAGTTATAAAATAGTATAATTGAAAGCCATCGTTTGTGATCATTTCATTTCCTATGTTATTCCTGTATTCTGAAGATCCACTGTGTGGTGGGAAATGGACAATCCTTATTCTAGCAACAAAAATATCCACCGTTGTTGTTGAGCGAGGTCAGGAGAACAATATTTAAATAATGTCTTTCTACACTCACTATCATGACTATAGCAGTAACTTTATGATGCTGTTAAAATTTTCCTTATGCCAAAGTCAGGAGAGTTCTCATTCCCACTACTGGAAGATACTAGGAAACTTCACAGTATTAAAGAAGAAAACAAGATACATACAATGGACACTCATTTAATAAATAGGAAACCTGAGTGTTAGTTCCTGATTTGTTTATTAGTTGTATGATTCTGGTATCAAGATAGTCCTTCTGACATTCAAATATTTTATTTCTAGACTAGAGATAATAATATCTCCCATATTGCGATGTGTGGGTTTGTGGCAATTTCATCATGATAAACACATTTTGAAAAATGCAAGTTTCTATATTTTTTAAAGATAGTATTAAATCATAGCTTTTAACAGAACAGAGAAGGGTCTCATCATCAGTGGGAAGCTGAAGACCTGGCCAGGGGCAGTTTCTTGTTCTCGCAATGCAGATACCTGGCTGTCAGCCTCCAAGATTCTTTGTGTGGGAGTCAAAGTTGTCTTAAGTAGGAGTCAGTGTACTCGAGAGAGCTGCTGACTGGACAAGCCAAACAGACCTCCATGCTTCTTCCCATCTGCAGTCTTGATTGTTTCCACAGAATCTCTCCCTCTGGTTTCCACGAAACTATATCACTGTTATTCAGAGAAGGAGCACAGCTCTGGCTGAATATTCTCTGCTTCCTTTGCTCGAAGTTCATAGCCTTCTCTTTCTTGTCTGCAAATTTTCTGTTCTGAGTTACACTCAGTACTTAGAGACTACCTCTCCCCAGTCCACACCTTTCATCAGTCCTGGCTTTTCTTCTTCTTTTTATTTCTACTACCTGCTGGATATTTTCCCATGGATGAATTACTGTCATCTCAAATTCAATATGTTTAAATGAATATTTAGAATCTTTCTTCTAACGAAACTTAATGCCATATTATCGCAAGCACATACATACTGCCAGCTATCTACCAGGCTGAAAACCTTAAGTTATTTTTAATTCTTAGTAAATTACTGCTCTAGTTCCTATGTTCTCTTCCAATTCATCTGAGATATCAGTTTTTTTAATTTACTATCCATTAGTGACCCCATATGCAGAATGAGTGGGATCTGCAAAAGTCAACTGATGGGCTTCCTTTCAAATGTCAACAGCAGTAAGTTTAATGAGGTTTGGAAACTATTTGAGAAATAAGCGAGAGAGAGAGAGAGAGAGAGAGAGAGAGAGAGAGAGAGAGAGAGAGAGAAAGAGAGAGAGAGAGAGGAGAGAGAGAGAGAGAGGGTGTGAATGAGTTTGGGTGGAGTATAAAAGAGAAAAACTAAAAAGCAATAAGAATGAGATTTTAGAATATGAAACTGAAAATATATCAATTATTCTTTTAATACCTTCAAGACATTTAATAGTGAAGAGAAAAACAAAAGTAGGGTGTAGATTGGAAATAAATATTTATTTAGAAGCTATTACATAAATGATATTTTTCTAGAGAGTCAGTAACATATAACACAAACACCTAAAACTATGGTGTGATTTTAATGGAAAACTACAATTATCATAATTCTAGACTGAAAAATTATACTGCCTAACATCTTTGATAAAAGCATCCATAATAAAAGAAGAGAGTATGTAGATCAGCCAGATTGAGGAAGATGGAGATTCACCAAATCTCCCTGTAAAACTTCTATAGTTCTATCTGAAATGGGATAACCTACTAAATGTCTCATATTTGTGATCCAAGGGTAAAGTGCCCTTCATGGCTGTGGAGTTGTTACTGTATATGACTACTACAGTGAAATTGAACACATTCAAGGAACTCAGGCCAAAAACGTAGTCTAGGCTACAATTTATGACTAAAACTTTTCACAGAGCTCTGTAGTTTGCAAATGTGTGGTAACAGAAATGAGACTGGTACATGTTAGAGGTCAATGATAACAAATTTTTCTTTTGGTGTTCCATTTGTCACCATAGCAAAGAAAGCTTCCAAATATCCTTGTCAGTCCCATAGCTCTGAAACTGAAAATCTTCCACAATATTTGGGGATGTGAGAATTAACTCTATACTTGTTCTTCATTTATGTAGCTATTGCATAATATTTTTGCACTAAGTACTAAGAGATAGGAATAAAATGATAAAGAAAGAAATGATGGTCACAGAATTGACCATCTAGTAAGGGACAAAAATAACCAAATATAACCAAATTACAATGTCATGCAATAAGTATTATTATTATGGGAAGTACAGAGTGCTACTGAAAGCTGCACCCGGACAAGGAGTTAGAAATGAATTGTGAAGAGAATAAAATTTCAACTAAGACAATAGACAGGATTTAGCTGGGAAAAGATGGAGAAGGTGACTCTTCCAGGAAGATGTATCAGTAAAAGTAGACTAAGTTATGCTGAGATAACAAAAAGATCTCCAAGTCTCAGTGGTTTATAACTACAAAGGCTCATTTTTCTTTCATTCTGTGTGTTCATCAGGGGTTGGTTGTAGTTCTGCTCCATGTCTTCTTTTCTCCAGGATTCAAGATAAGTCATCCTCTATCTTGGACATTGCCTGTCTTGTGCCAGAAGACAGATATCATGCTGAAGCACATGCTAGCTCTTAGAGCTAGCATCCATAAGTGACACATGCCACTTCTACTTACATTTCACTGGGCAAAGCGAATTGCGTGGCTAAGTTCACAGGGCAAAAAAGGATCTCCCAGTCAACAAGGAAGAGCACTACATTAATAACTGGACTTAATAGCAGAAGTATAAAACTATCCATATATGGTATAAACTGAGGGATAGACCCAACATTGAACTTTGTGTAGCATAAGACTTGAATTGTTTTCAATACAGCTTGAGTTTAGATGATGAGGCAGAAAGTGATAAGGCATGAAGTGGGTCAGTGAGCATGCGTCAGATTAGGCAGGCTCTGCTGGCCACATTAAGGAGTGAGAACTTTATCATAAATGCTTTGGGTCACCTTTGATAGCTGACTGGAGTATGGGAACTGACTTAGAGAGAGTCCAGATCGCAGTAAGTGGGGTCAGTTAGAAAGTATGGACCTTAATTCAGGTGAAAAATAACGGCATCTGAATAAAGTCAGTAGGAATGGAAAAAGCCACTAAATTTAAGAAGTGTTTGGAAAATTAAATCAATAGTGGTTGGAGAACGCTTGGATATGAGGGATTAACAGGGAAGAAGTAAGCCTGAAACCCAAGTTTTGTTTCGCTCTATAAAGGGCAATATTAATTCCTATACAGAAAGAAAACACAGAGAAGGATAAGATTTGGGAATAAGATGTTAAATCACATTTGGAACATTTTGAGTTTGGTTCTCTTAGAAGGCTTTCCAGCAGAGGTACCAGTAGGTAGGTAAACATTTAGTTCTAAATTTATGAAGAAAGGAAATCCGAGCTAGAAATATAAATCTGGGAGTCATTGGAATACAAAATATAAACTAAGATAAGGAACGACTGATGTCATCCAGGGTGACGGTATGAAAGAAAAATGGAGAAAGGACAAAATGATAATGCAGTATGACGCCACATTTTCTACAGCCTAAATTAAAAGTGTTTATGACTCCGTTCATAGAGGAAGCGTATTCATTCTTGAAGAATAGTCATGTATTGTACTTCCTCAAGATATCTCAAAGCACTCGACATAAAGTGGTCAGAAATACAAGTTGTGAGTCAGACAGTTTGGGTTCCAGTTCCCAGCTTTGCTCATAGCAATCATGTGTCTTTGGAAAAACCTTAATCAGCTATGTCTTAAATTTCTCGTTTGTAAAACAAGAGTGCTAACACCTCTGTTCCATAATAAACAAGGTTGTCAGGCTTTGCAAAGCTAAATTATGTAGGTGAAAGATCTTTGGAAAATGAAAAATATCTTTTAAATACAAGTTGGCATTATAATGTTCAGTCTATGAGAGGAAATTCCTAAATCTATTTTGAGGTCTCATAAAATATGGAGAAAATGGGAAGTCCTTTGCCAAAACTCGTAAAAGCAAAATTGACAACATTTCTGACATGACTCATTTTTCCTTTGAAAACCAACTATCAGATAAGGGTCAGCTCCTTTTAAATAGAAATTTAAGGAAAATAAAACCTGTAAGAAATCTTTTCAGAGTGAGATTGTCCTTTTTTCACGTTGCTCATTTTGGAGATGTCTATTACTTATACATGAGTTAATGTGTTGCCTTAACCCTAACTCTAATTTTAGTATTTTTTCTTTCATGCAGAAACATTTGAATGGTGGCAAAATAGGTAACATTTCTAATTATGTCACCAAATTATTAGTGATCTCTTGTGGAGCTCTCAGTATTAACCAAAAGTTTTGAACATCCTTATACTTATTAGAAAATTAATTCCAGAGGACTCTGTAGAGATGAGAGACCAGGAGTTAGAGTGTTTACACTGCCAATGGCCCAGTTAATGTATATTCTATAACTTAGGTTTTCAAACAGTAATTATGATCTCTTTTTCAACAATTTTTATTTAGATTAAAGCTAACCTTCATTGTCATTGTTTATGTGTTTTGATCTTGTAAACTCCAATTTTAAAACACTCTAGTACCCATTATCCAAGCAGTCCATAAGAAATTTTGGATGCTTGGTTGTATGTCAAGTGTTATTTTAAATACTCTGTCAAGTGTAGGACTTAGACTTTCAGCTTACTATAATCTTTTCATTTAATTTGCACAACCAAAAATGTGCCCCAAACATGAAAATACCATAAGAGTCACCATATGTCATGAAAAGTACGTACTATGATTTAGAGAGAGAGAAGGAGAAAAAAAAATAACTTTCACTATACACTTGATTAAATTTCTTTAAATTTTGTAGAATGAAATGTTAGATACATATTCAAGGATATATAAATAATCAAATTTGTTTTGTCTTTACAATTAATTTCTATGATACATCAGATGTAGGTGTGATAAATACTTGATATATGAGCCATCAGTCACCACCCCTACCCCAAATATCACTAATCTATCACTATACACACTTTCTCAATGAGTCCTCAAAACCTTTCTCAACACAATGCCCCAAGCAGTCACCTCCAATACTTAGAGTTGATAAAGAGATGAAAACTATTTGCTATCCCGAGGCCAATAATTTAGGTAGGTGATAAATATCAACAACCAAATGTATTTCATCCTACTCTATCTATAGTAGATATATCTTGTATATAATCTTTATATTTATTAAAAAAATCTTACTAGTAACTTAATTTATGCTATAAACCTCTAGGCAACTGTCTGTTTTTTTTTTTTTCATGGGTATTAATACTACTTACAGAATTACAGATTATTACTGTCCTACCGGTATTCCCTCTCTCACCCTTCACCACCATCCAAAGAATGAAGTATTTGCTAATCACTAAAAGCTTATCTGGCAATTATCACTATGCTCATCTCAAATAAACTTAATTTAGGAAAGGAAGAGCATGTTGATTTTCAATCTTAAGCAAACTTTGTTTTATCATTTCCATGACTACAGCCTGTTTTTTCACATCTCAGCTGATCTTTTCATTATTGTTTGTAAAGCAATAACAAAATGGACATTCATTATGCACTGATGTGGAAAATTATCATTATTCTTCTAGAGGACATCCTTTTGCCTCTTATTGAAAGGCATTTTCCTCTTTTTTGTGTTTTTTTAGACTTCCAAATGAAACTCCACTAATTGCATTGTAAAGTCACACCATGTAGCTTTTGAGATCATGCAGATGTATGTTGACAAAATAGCTATTTCAAACCTTGTACATGGCCTTGGAAAAGTGCGTTAATGACTAGGAAAGGAGATTTGTGAAAGAACAAGTTGACAATAAGCAGCTGTTTCTATGTTAAACATTCCATCTGTGGGATCACATTTTAGCTCTGTCCCTTTTTCAAGTCAAATCTTCAACAGGTTCATCTAGTCATTATTCATTTAATAGTAAGTGTCTGGTAGGGAACGGTTTGATATTTATAACAATCTAGTTGATGAGCATAACATTACACCTGGCTGGGCACCTGTGGCAACTTTATTGTAGTGCATAGTTCTTACTGACGGCGTGAAACTAACTTTCACCTTCTATGAAAAAAAAAGCTCTAGTATGTCATTGTCTATAACATGTTAATGCAAGATCTTAAATGCAGTTCCTGTAAAAATGCATTTGAAAATATTAGCTTTAGAAGTGTGCTTCATATCAACACATAATATGTGTTTTTGTAGAGAGTCCACATTTAAAACTTACTTTGAATCAACTTAATACATCCTTGCTATGAAAATCTTTAATGGCTACTTACAAAAGGATCTTTATTTAAATTAATTAAATAACAACTAACTAAATTGCTATTGGTTGATATTTTAATCATACATATGGTATAATTCTGACTGTAGAGTCATTAAAATATATTGAGACTATTTACACAAATCACTACTTGAACATCTTAAATAAATGGACTGATATATTAATTAAGTCACTCAATATTAAGTGACTTCTATTAGCAATAGTTCTTGGAAATATATTTGTTTGTTCTCACATATACCCAACACTTTAATCACCTAACATATACCTCTTCTCCCACTATATCTAGAGGCACAAAGACAGTAAGATGTTGTCCCTGCTTTCAAGGAATTTAGTTTGGTGGAGCTTTAAGTCAAATCTTCAGTCTGTCAGAAAACTTATTTTGAGCAAGATCCATTCATCTATTTAATTCATTGACAAAATAAAGTGAACAAATCAGTCTGTTGAAAAGCAATTGGATAGAAAAAACCTTATATATTTTAGTATAGAAAATGATTTGCCACCCCAGAAAGGCTTACAATTCATGGACTGGATCACAGCACTTTCAATTTCTCTACAATAATCACATATCTCAAATGAGAATTCAAATGATTTATGCATAATTATACATCATTGATGTGCACCAAAGAGATTAAGAGGTCTAATTTCCATGATTCAAACATTAGTCAAAGAAAATGTTAGTTCCCTCTCTTAGAACTGGAATACAATGATTTGAGGTTTTCTATATTAGTTATCTGACATGCATGCTAAGATTTTCTTAGATAACAATTGAGCTAGTGCAACATCAGCACATAGCAATCATTTAAACAAAGAACTATTTAAAATTCAGGTGAAAAATTTTAATACACTCACACGTAATAAGAATAGACCATAGTTGACAATTTGATTTTTTCTCAAATGATATTCTCATCAACAAATCGTAGAAAACTAACAAATTAATTTAGAACTGTCTAGAATCTGACAAATGGTAAATCAATGATCAGTAACTTGGTATTGATATACTACAAAATACCCTAGGAGGACCTACAAAAATTCTATGTACGACAATGCATTAAACTGCACAGTTGAACGGTACATTTGACTGGTACTCCTGGAGTTGATCAGTATGCAAACTGCACAATACTTGGCAGCCTTGAGAGCCTATAAATGTCTTGATGTTAATGTTTTGATCAATAGTTTTATTGGTAGCAAATGAGATTGTATGTTCATGATATGATTCTCACTTTTATGTCAATTATTGGCTGTAAAATAAAATGTCCTTAAGTTTGCTAAGAGAAGATGTACTCTGTCCAAGTCTGTCCCATTCCAAGTGGAGGTGTGAAATGAGATAGAAATTCTAAATGGTGATTTGTCATGATCAGTTGTGAAATGTGTTCAAAATTTCACTAATTTTATCAAAACAGTCAAGTATCTGAAAGATTTGCTTGAAAAATAGAGTCAAAGTTATCCTTACAATAGTGTTACCCTCATTTGCATATCAAAATATTTTCTTAAGTAGGAGATGAGGAAAGACATTACAGAAAGTGCCCTTAAGACTCCATTGAACCTGTGCTCTATTTTGTTTATATCACAGTCTTTAATAGAAGTGGACCCATAGGTGTGGGGGGTATGGTGCCTATCATTTTCTATGTTGCGTAGACAGGGGAAGAACAGCTTTACTCTGAAAAATAAATTGGACTCTGAAATATAGAGTAGCCAAGGGAAGTTCAGACTTTTGTTTAAGAATGGGAAAAAGAAGAAAACTTTGAGATCCAGAGTCAAAGGCAGCAGATTCGTATTGGCAGCTGTTTCTGGCCCGACTCAATGGTCCTTTTAGCCACCTTTCCATGATTACTGCAACGTGAGACCTGATGCTAACTGGGCCACTCATATCAGTTCAACCCTCAAGGGAATGAATTCAGCGTCAAAGTTGTAACTCTTGAGTGACTATATAAACTTTATTCTTCTAACTATTCAATACATATTTATTAATTTCTAATGAATAAGACATAGTCCTTATCTTCAAAGAGCATCGAGTCAAGCAGTGAGAACATATGTAAACAAAATACTACAAGATAGTATCCTAAGTATTAAATGCATATATGAGCAAAAAAGACAAAAAACATGCTCAACACTTGTTCAGGGTTTGAGTGTAGAATGGGAAGACCTCACATAGGTGAAGCGGGTGGGATCCAAAAGAATGTCAATACCACTCTTGTCCTCTCTAATTGCTGGAGTACAAGAAGAAATCTGCATAGAGGATCTGCAAGGGACTGAGGCTGGGGCTTCCTCAAGACAGAGCCAACTTTACCTACACCCTGGAGGTGGCTATGCCTTCTGGGAAGAAGTACAGATGCGTAAGAGAGTATAGTGCCACAGGGGTCCAAAGTGAATGTGGAGATAACAGAATGCAATCACAGATCAGAATCAGAGGAAATCGCTCTTATATATTACCAAGGCCACTATTTCTTTCTTCCTGTGGTCTCTACACCAGCTACAAATATCTCCTTTTAGCTCTCCCAGCATGCTGTTTCCTGTCCTGTTCTGGCTCCCGCATATACTGTTCCTTCTGTTAAAACACTCTTCCTTTCCCAACACTCCATTTATTTCTCATGTACACGTCACACCTCAGCTCCAACTTCTGTCCCTCTTGGAGATTCCCTGACCACATCACCACTTCCCATCTGCCACGATCAGATTCCCCTTTATAAGTTCTCTCTACTTGCCTTTCATAGCACTTAGGCTGTTTTAAATAATATATTTAGCTACTGTATCCCATGTCACTAACTATAGAGCACTGGGCAAAATATTAAACTGGTTCGCTCACTACTGTATTTTGTTAATGTGTATTTAGTCTTGACTTTATTTAATAAAGGAAAGGATAGCATATGGTTAAATCAAATTGAAAAAGTTTTGTTTGACATACTCTGTTATTGCTCCTTTAGTGACATCCTCTATTTTTTAATCTCAACGTGGATGTTTTAGTTCTTTTAGAATTGAAAGAACATGTTCCCTGTATTCTATAATCTCAAATACTCAAAGAAAAATGATCTTTGCTTTTTTAACAGTAAGACTTAAGGGAAAAATCCTTAGAGTCTACCTTTTCATCTTTGCTGTTCTTTTGATATATCTAACTTGGCAGCTATATTTTTTTTTCTGAGAAAGAAAAGACCTGTGAGCCACAGGCACTTCTAATGTGGGACAGAGGAAATTTCTGCTACAATCAGAGGAAGTCAGATGTTTCCTTTTCCATAACTTCTAAGAAAATTATTACTGCTAATGTCTATTACCACTTAGGAATAAAAGTAATTTAGTACAAACCTAAGAAAATTCCTCATCACAGAAATTGATTTGTTCTATTTAGAGAAATAGATGGTAAACAACATTCTTATCAACTTGATGGGGGATATTTTCTCTTTGTACATAATAGAGATAAGTATACGTTAGTTATTAACAAGTCTATACATTTGATGCTAAGGCAAGGACATGATTTCATATTTATCAAGTATTTGAATCTTGTAATGATAACTAAATAATGAGTCTTTGTAGAGAGTTCAGAAGGCATTAAGGTCAAATACTTGCACAGGACTTTATAATTGCAAGTGCTCAAGTCTCCCCATATAATTTATGGTCCAAGTCAAACAATTTTGAGAGTGCAAGAGGATATAAAATTTATTGAAATTATATAACTTTTGAAATGTGTAATTTTTTCTAAGAAGATAGTTTTGGTTTACTGTAGATATATATTTCTTTTCAAGATATCTATTTTCAAAAACATTTTTATCTTAAAGGTAACATCTGTAAAAATTATAGGAAAATGATATTTCAATCCTGTTTATATTGACTCTCTTGAATATAGCATAAGTGAAAGTTTCAGCTCTGACATTTAAAGAACTTGGAAGCTGTCACTTCCATCTTTAAATCAACTACTTTTTTAGACTTACCAGAGAACTGAGGTGGCATGGCAAACCACACTCCTGAAATATGAAGAGATAGGAGAATCCAGAGTATCATAGCTAAGATTTGCTTATCAACAGACAAAAAATGATAGGAACATTTAAATGGTAATTTGGATGAATTTCTGGATGCTGACAATGGACTGGAGTGAGAATAAGAAACTCCTTTAGACCACAGACTTAGAAGAGTCCCGACACTTTTTGTGTCCTATCAGGTTCTTATGGTGACGGTCCAGGAAATACGTCTTATTAGCTGTGATAGGGTGAGAATCATTGTGAAGTATTGCCAGTCCTTTCTCCATAACAGAAGCTGCTAATGAAAGAGATACACAGAGACATGTAAATATGTAAGTATGCATATGTTTTATATATATATATATAATGGACATATAATGAAGTTTTATATATTATGTAGACAGTTATGTGTATTTACAAATTATGTAATGAACACGTAATACATTATGTCTTTATCTTTGGTTAGACGTTATCAAATACATTTATGAATGGATTTAAAAAGGATTTATTTATTTTTCTGTGAATTGTTGGGCAAACAAGAGGATAGATGATTGAATTAAGTTCTGCAAAACCTAAGCCATTGTCCCTTTTAATATTGTCTTTCCATTAAATCTCTATTCTTTTGGTAGTACCCTTCATACCTCATAACTTATTTATATTTCATCTAACTCTTTGTCCAAATTCTGATTATTTCTTTAAACCTATTGTCCAGTTTATTAATATTCTCTTCACATTTATCTTCCATGAGATTTTATTTTTAATTATTATATTTTTTAATTTCTGGAAGTTCTCCTTAGTTCTAGTTTAAAGTTGATTGAATTTTATATTCTGGTTTCTCTATTATACTCTGAATACATTTTATTTAAAAAATGTATTAAACATACTTATCGCATATCTATTTTGAATAATTTATACTTTTGTAGTCCTTGCAGGTTTTTTAATTTATTAAATATTTCTTTCTATTACTTACGGTGGCATTTTCTCTTATGTATTTGGTTACTTCCTTATAAAATCGTTTTTCCTGGGACTTTATCTGTAGAAATTATTTGAGGACCTTCTCTAAAGTGAATTCCCTAGAGAGGATTTGTGTTTGTTTCTGTGAGGCTCCTGCAGCATTCCCAACGTATGACCTCTTTAAAATAAAGATTCTGCCTGCGGATTTTCAAGCCATTGTATTTGTATAAATTTCCAATACGAAACTGGGGAACTGTAGGCTTGGGATCAAGAATACTCAGGAGAGACTTGTTTTTTTTCTCTATGCTCCATTCTGAGTGTATACCTAAAAAGAGAAAGCACCTGTGTGAAAAAAGCCCCCTCCGAGTTCTACTACGTATGTTGTTTCCTATTTGTATTTGGTTTTGTTTTCTCTTTCCTTTCCACATGTTGACCACTATCCTAAAGCCTGGTCACCAGTTACAGGCAGATGGCCTCAGAGCAACTGCCAGCTACGGTGCTTGCTAACCAGTGAGGCTCTTCTTTCTCATTGTTTCTAGTCTCAGCTTCTTGCCCTCTCTGGACACCAGCTTGGCTAAGCCCTAAAATTGTGTTTAAATTTCTACCCAGCATTATTAGGTGTTCTTTACTGGAGAGGGTTTCTTTGCATATCTGTCCTGGTGCTGGAAAGGGAAGGCCCCTTTATCACTTGCATTAGTTTTATAATCAGACCAAAGCAGAATACTCTAAAAAGTAAGAAGAAATTTGGTAAGACATTATTTCCCTTCAGTAATATTGTCAACTGTTTAAATAAACTATTTTATAAATATAAGAACAGCAGCTATAATTGTCATTTTCATAAAATGAGATTCCAGCAAGTCTGTCTCTGCATAATTTGCCTTTTCTTTATGTCAAAACAGAGTTCTCTTCTACTCTAAAACTTGAATTAGTTTCTCTTTTTAAGCCAAGGCATAAGATATGCCGTTTGGCCCCATCTGGCGAGAGCGCCATGGAAGAGCATCTCATTCTCCTTGGCTGCCTTTCGCAGTTTTGAGATCTATGTGCTTCACTTATCCCAAAAGGAGAAGCATACATGAAACACTCTTCTGAGCAAGGCTCAAAGAAAACATCTTTCTTGGCTTCAGAGGTAAAGTGAAAACCAAAAGCAAAATTAATACTCATGCATTAGACTCGTTAGCACATTAGTACAACACATTGCCACTTGGGGCCTGTCCTGTGTAAGAATAATGAACATCACCACACCTTACTCCCACAGACTGCTAAGTGAAAAGCATATGATCTTTCTCATACCAGCTTTAAAGTATGAAAGTATAACAATAAGCAGAAATTTTTTAGCTGTTATAATATTTAAAAAGAGAGTGGACACTTTACTGAGTAACTTACACTTTTTGTTTCTTTCACCATTATTTGAAAAGTTGCAAACATGTCTTTCCACACAGATGGCTCTCTTTTCTATAAGTTGTTAGGTCGTGTTGCTTGGGAAAGCTTCTGTTAAAATTAAAGGGCTCATAGATGTTTACATATTTAGATTCACATATAAAAATTCTTCTCAGCGTGATTAAATAAATACTTTTCTCTAAAAGTGATAATCTATGAGGGTTTTTTTTTTTTTTTTTTAACTCTATTTCAACTCAGTTTGGCAGGATCTCCTGAACTAGTAGACTGTCATCCTGTTGAGGAAGATGCTTAGAAGCTTCGCCTACAGGAGCCCTGTGGTTGTTCATTAGCCAATGCCTAGAGTTAGAACGTGCTAAGGTATGCAAAAGATGTTCGATCAATGATTTTTTTTAACGTCCTACTGGGAAAGGAAATATGAACAAGTCAACCTTTATGTCATTTTGAAGAATCAGGAGAAAATTACCCTAATTTGTTTCCTTAACATTTTCTTCTTTAAATTGCTTTATTGAATAATTCTTAAAACAATGTTTTGCCTACCTGCTTCAGTAAACTTCCTCCTTCCCTCCCTTCCAACCTTACCTCCTTCCTTCTTTCCTTTATTCTCATTAAATATATTAATGTCTATAGGATACTATTTTGGTCTCCTTTTGTAACAAACAATTTACGGATATTAGTGCTGTGTAGTGATATTAGGGATAAAAGAGTCAATATAACTATTAATTTAGGACACAAAAATATGTATTAATAAGTTTAGAAGTTTAAATATGAATTTAAATGTGAGAATCCATGAAGTCAATATCGCCAAAGTATGAGGACATTATGTTTACCTGGGAAAGGATGACATGGCATCTTTTGCAATCTAGATAAGCTGAGGATTTTCTAAGTCACCAACCCCTGGTTCCTTTTTGCTTAATAGTTCTTCCTTCAATCTCTGTTTTCTCTCACATTTTACAATAAGCATCAAGAAGAACCCAGGCAATGCTTCAGCACTTTGCTTAGAATTCTTCTCCTTAAATATCCAAATACATTATTTTTTGCCTACAGCAGATTACAATTCAGCTTAGATCTGTCACTTTATCCGAAGGATATCCTTTCCTCTATTTTCAATAACGGTAGTTCCTCATTTCCATCTGTGTCCTCACCGGAAGCCCTTTTAACATTCCTATTTCTACCAGCATTCCCTTTGTGACATATTAAGAATTCTCTCAGGTGACATAGATTTTCTCTACCATGGCTTCCAATTCTCTACTATGCTTCTGTGTCCTTAGCAGAGTCAACATCCATATTCTTTCCTACAGTGCATTCAAAGCAACCTAGGCTTTTTAAAAATCACACTCTACAGAATTCTTCCAGCCTTTGCCATTTCTCCATCCCAAAGCTACTTTCACATCCTTAGGTATTCGTTACACCAGCACCCCACTTGCCAGTAACAAAATCTGTATTACTTGCCCATTGCTGCCGTAACAAATAACCATACACCTAGTTATTTAAAACAACCCAAATGTACGATCCTGCATTTCTGGAGGTCAGAAGTTTGAAACAAGCCTCACTGGAGTAAAATCAAAGTGTTGGCAGGGCTGTGTTCCTTTGTAGAGGCTCTAAGGGAGAATTGGTTTTCCAGCCTGAATGAGCTTCTAGAGGCTACCCACATCCCTTGGTAATTACCCCGCTTCCATCTTCAAAGCCAGCAATTACTGGTCAAGTCTTTCTGACATTGCTTCCTTCTCTCTCTCTGACTCTGACCCTGACCCCCTTGCATTTATCTTTCATTTGTAAGAACCCTGTGATTACAATGGGCCGACATAGATAATCTGGGATAATTTCCCCGTCTCAAGGTCAGTTGATTAGCAATCTTAATTCTATGTGCAACTTTAATTCCCTCTTGCCACATGCTATGTAACATGATATATTCACAGGTTTCTGGGGTGAGGTTATGGACATCTTTAGGCCACTCCATTTACTGTTAACAAATACTATCTGTTCTGAGAAAATATATTGAAAAACATTTCTTTCACCATTAGAACCCCTTAAAGTCCAAGCTGCTTCATGAATGTCCTACAGGGACTAGAAATTTAGGGAGTCCAACCTCACAGAGTCTGCTTTTCCTAATTAAAACTTCGCATTCCGAAAGAGACATTTTGGAATGCTAACGCGATCTCAATAGGTACAAGTTACCAGTGTAAAATTTATCTAACTAGATGTATTTGAAACAAATTGAAAGCAAATAATCTTAAGAAGAGGAGGATAAAAGTTATAAAGAGGAAAAATGATAATTAAGTTTATTTTTTCTTTCTTGTGTTTTACAAGTTATCCCGATTTGACAAATAATACAATCAGTGATTTGTTTGCTAAAAAATAAAATTCTGCCCCTGACACATAAGAAAAAAAATATATAATAGTGTATAATGGTCCCCTCACGTCCTCCCTTCTGCTGCATTACTCTCTCCTCCTATCTCTCAATTCCTTTTGGTTTATGAACTTGTGGTTTTGGTTTATGAACTGGACCAAGAAGCCAGCAGTGATTGATCTATTAGTCCCATTACTACATTTGAACTGATATGGCAATAATATCCTAGAAGAAAGAAAGATACTAATTCTAAAAATCTCTAGGTTTAAAGAGATTCATACAACCAGTTTCCAGATCTAGCATATTTAATGAGTTAATTGTAGATCAGTATTTCTCAAACTTTAATATGCAGAAGAATCAATGGAAGATTTTGTTAAACCAATATTCTGAACTAGTAGGTTTGGGGGTAAATCCTGAGGTTCCAAGATCACAAGTCATGCTGATGCTGCCGATACAGGGACCACACTCTGAGGAGCAAGGAGTTAGATCATATCCCTGGTTGACAATGTCATTTGCAAGTGTGTAAAGAATACACATTTGAATGATTTAGTACTGTTGTCAATTGTGAGTACAGGAATAACAAAACATCTTGAGAGGAAAAACTTGAGCTGTTCTGCCTGAGTCTACCAGTTATCTAGGATTGCTGAATACTTGTCCTTGTTAAGATTTTTATTAAACTAGAGCATGATAACTTTTCTATTCTGAATAAAGTGGAGGCAAGCAGATTTTAACCTACACATCACCTGTAAGACAGAAGAATGGAACTGGAAGAAGATGAAATATTTATCCACTCAACAATCATTCTATTGAATCCCTGTTAAGAACCGTGTTCATTGACAGGCATCTAGGCTGCAAAGATTACTTCCCTATGTGCAAAAGATTACCTCCCCAGTTCAAAAGTACTCTCAATACTTTTTCAGGATATATCAAATATCCAGATTGTTTTTCACAATCACTTTTTGATGGTTCTAGTCACCCTAGATTGGTTGCTTTTCCCACATAGCTCTCTTTGCCTGATACTCGCAAAGGATGGGAGAAGAATACAAGACCCTCTCTAGCTGAAAGTCTACCCTTGATAAGACTGAGTAACCGCTGGCAGAAATTACTGAGGTTAAATGAAATATTTATTAAGGATTATAGTGTGGTGTAGAATTTGAGGATGGTAAAAGCAGAAATTAATAGGTTTAGCAAGTCACATTCCAGGATGAAAGGAATATTGGCAAAAGTAATGCTGGAAGAGGAAAACAAAACAAACAAAAAAACAGGTTTTAAGTCTACAGCCATGCCACCCTGAATGTGCTGGATCTTGTCTGATCTCAGAAGCTAAGCAGGGCCAGACCTGGTTAGTACTTGAATGGGAGACTACTAGGAAGACCAGGTGCTGTAGGCATCAAAACAAAACAAAACAAAACAAAACAAAACAAAACAAAACAAAACAGGTTTTATACAAGCCTGCAGTGTATGACAACTAGAGGACAGGCAACTGAAGCCATTTGGACTCAACTGATCTTTCCACCATATCTCTATCATCTATCTATCTATCTATCTATCTATCTATCTATCTATCTATCTATCTATCTATCTATCTATCTAGCTTTGTATCTATCTATCCATCCATCCATCCATCCATCCATCCATCCATCCATCCATCCATCCATCATCTATCATCTATCTATCTATTTAATGTACTTTGAATCTCTATCAAATGGTACCACTTTCTGTTTCTTGAATATCCATGTCACAGCTTCACATCGCCATTCCTTTGATTGCAAGTTTTCCTTGGACTGAAAACAAAACAAAACAAAAACAAACTTCTTTTATTTCTTCTTTTCCCAAATATGACCAACCTTTGAAGCCCTAACTCTAATTCTCCTCTATCATGAAGTATTTCATCTGATCAAAAAAATGTTTCTTCTGTGCATTCATATCATAAATTTATTTTTTTACAAAATAGTATGAGATTCTCTTTTAATTATGTTAGTGAGTATGTATTTATACTTTTTTCTTCTAAGTCTTAAATTCTAGTTACTCTGAGGAGAGAATCCCTACTGACCTAAAAGAATACCATGGTTGAGAGTAGAGGAAGAAAAGTTTCAGAGGTGGCAGAACCAAAAATTGAAATCTTATAGGTATAAACTTTTGCCTGATATTAAAACAAAGCTTATTTAAATGCCTTTTTATCCTGAACATCTTTTTTCCCCCCCAGCTATTCTGACTGATATTTGCCATGAGAAGAGCATAGCAGACAAGAGTAGGAGAAAACTTTGCAAATGTCTAAAATGGGATCAGAGTATATGTGATGGGTTTGGGGAGAAATATAATTGGAGATAATCATGAACAATTTGTCTCAAAATTCCCAGGTTTGAAGAAGGATCACATAATAATCATGATTAATTGTGAATTCACAAGGAAAAAAAGCATAATGAGATCTTTTTAAAAGTCAGAAAGGTGACTCAAACACAATATCAGGACTTATTTTTTGTGCTGGAATACACACCATTACACTCCCTCTTCCGCCTTCAAATAGATCTAAATGTACGGAACCAAGCAGAATCAAGACCTTGCTGGAAAGAAGTAAATGCTCTACAACCATAGAATTGCATTTGCAGAGGAGTAGATGGGTTTAAATCTGAAAACCCGGACAAGAAAACCATCCGTGCAGATATCAGTTTCCCAGCAGAAATGCTGTAATTTTTAACTATGGAAAACTACAGTTTTTCTGGATTAGTGCATAGTGAAGACTTTTTTTTTTTTTTTTTTTTTTTTTAAGTAAGCCAAATTTTCTGTAAGTTCCCTCCCTCTTTTTTCCTTTCTCTTCCTTTGTCCCTATCCCCTCTGCTCTGTCTCAAAAGTAACTGCTGGGCTGGCGATTGGGTAGTTGGAGGTCCCTGGACTCAGTTCCTCAGCCCTAGCCTGGGCTTAGTGGGTGGGACTCAGCACACTGCTAGTTGTCCAGAAACACGTTTCTCTGCAGTTTTCCTACACTTTTGCCGCATCAGACCCGAAGCAAAAAGCAGACAGCCGCCGTGGCGCTGCCCCAAGCGACCTACACCTGCAGGGGAAGGAGCGCCGCCAGCAGCTTGGAGACCCGGCCCTGAGTGACCTCACCATGGTGCGTTTTAGCCGCTACTTTCTTTTTCAGTCTTTCGATGCAGGAAAGGGGACGGGTTCTAAAAAGAAGTCGAGTGCAGTAGGAAAGAAACCGACTAGATCCTTTGGGGTCATCAGAAAGAAAGATACGGAGACACAAGAACCAAGCGTTTGAAGCGGCGCGGGAATCGGGTCCACTAGGCACGTCGCGCCCCGCCCAGCCTGTTGAGCAGGTAGACAGGAGTGAGCGCAAGCGACCGCGTGTACGGTGGGTGCACTCGTGCAGGAACCGACAGGTGCCACCGCGGGGTCCCCTTTCCCGCTCACCGCCTCCCGCCCTTGGTGTCCACTCTCTGCGTTCGCAGTGCGGATTTGCGAGGCGTGCCCCGGAGCGGCTAGAAATCCAGAAACGCAGGCCCATGCTCCGCGAGGTCCCCGCGTAAGTGGTCGCTGCGTACCCACGCGGGTCAGGGCACCCCAAAACGACGGCCCCTGTCTCCGGGCCGCTGTCCTGGGCTGGTCCTTCATCCCACCCTGGAAAGCCTTCCCTGCTGTCCCTGCTGCCCAGCTCCCGGGCCCGGGGCCCTGTTCCCACGCAGGGGAGGAGCAAGGGAGCAAAGGAGACGGCGCCCGGGGGCCGGGCGCAGGGCCCGGGGGATCTTCGACGCCCGAGGGAGGTGGACTGACGGGGGGTGCGCGCCGAACCACCGCGCCCGCGGCTCCGCTCGGAATCGCTGGCGTGAGAACGCGCGGGGGCCGCTGCTCTCCCACGGCTGGGGCGCGGGGGCCGCGCAGCCACAGCCCAGCGCTGCGCTGCGGCCTCCCGCCCGCGCGAAGGCGAGCTGGAACAGCAAAGGGACGCTGGGACCTGAGAGCCAGCGCGGCTGGAGGCCGCGCCTGGGCTTCTGCGGAACTTCATTTCGCCCGCTTCGCCGTGGGTGAGTGATTCGCCTTCTTCGAGAGCAACAGCTACGATCGCTGTATTGCTTAGAGAAAGCAGCCAGCAAACTTCTAGTGGGGCTGCTCTGGGCTCGACCGAAGAGTAAGAGTGTGTGTGTGTGTGTGTGTGTGTGTGTGTGTGTGTGTGTGTGTGTGTGTGTGTTACTGCTTAGCAGTCTAATTTCTGTTTTCATTATGACTGCCACACCTGAGGAAACGGTGAGCAAGGGGTCACCACCATCTCTATGCGTCTGTACTCGGTGGGCTGAGCATCTTCACTGTGACATTTATGTGAGGAACTGCGTGGCAAAGTGGTCATGCTATGGATTTCGTGCGTTTTTTTCCCCTCCTGCATATTTTCATTGTTTGTCCCTTCATTTTGCACTTGCTAAACCGTTTACAGATTCTTAAGCCAGCTCACTTAATGGTGACTGGACCTACATATTGAAAACCCCGCTGAAATAGAACAAGTCATGTATATACATATATTTTTTAATTAGAGCTTCATTTATAACATACCAGTAGTGATTTTTCAGGATTAGTCCTCTGATGGTGATTTCATTAAATGTCTACCTACCTACTAGAGCTAGGCTTGGTAGGAACATCGTTAATTAACCCTTTGGTTCCGTATAGATAAATGTTGAAGCACTTAATGATATATACAAATTTTATGAATTGGTTTATGATGTAGAAGTAATCTGTTGCTTTTCCTAAAATAGCTATATATCTTCTTCTTCTT
>CM053512.1:28467005-28505013 GCA_028627145.1 Eidolon dupreanum
CCAGCCTCCTGTTACCTCATTAGCACATGGAAGGACACTTATCACTTGATTCAAGAGTTTTAAGAGCTGTGTGCCAAGAAACAAAGAAGGAACGTGGGCAGAGACCAAAAATATATTTCTTACAATGTTGGTGTGGCTCCGTTCCAATGAAACTTTAGTATGGACACTGAAATTTGAATCCCATATAGTGTTCATATATCTTGAAATATTCTTCTTTTGATTTTCATCCAACCATTTCATAATGTCAAAACTATTCTTAGCTCGTGAGCTGGGCGAAAACAGGCAGCAGGCTGTTTGCCATTTTCTACTTTCAAGGGTCCTGAGTGTCTAGTGTTCTCAGTGGTGGTTTCACTTTGTCTGACTCTTCCAGTCCTGGGCCAGTATAGGTCTCGCCTCCACTGCCTGTGCCTCCAACACTGATATGATTGTTCCTATTCCCCTTGGTTGTTTCTTTGTTGTTTTCTGTGTGGCCACGCCTACACTTCTTGATTAATTTGTTCTTGATTATGTTAAGTGAAGTTCTGTTCCCAGCAGTGCTTACAAGTCTTAAGTTTTCATGGCTTTTTTAGTCTGTTTTGTTTCTCAAAGACCTTGGGAAAAGTTTTGAAGACTGGAATAAAAGAATCGTGAGAGTTGCTATTGTATCTTCTTCCAGAATCTTCTTTCTAAATATGACAGCTTGCATAATTTTACTTTCTTCTAACATAGAATGAATTATTGCTTGCAAGATTACCCCTTCTTTCCCATCAAGGGAGAGGCCACCTTGATATTTGCTTATTGTTCAAATGTTAATTCAAATGCTCCACAGGTGTGGCAGTCAATCCCAGGATCCTCTTCACTCTTGTCAGACTCTCCTATTTTAATCAGATTCTGGATGACTTATCTTAATTTCACAAACATGCTAAAATTAACATGCCAGTCAGTGTCTCACCTTTCTCTGCCCATCACCTAAACTTTTCTATGAAATAAGTAAACCTTGAGAAGGTAAATAGATAAAAAAGTTAATACAATCAATATTGAGAATAGTTAGCTTATAAAAGCGGTGATTCGAGACAAGATTCTTTGTATAACAAATATTAATCATTTGTCAATCTAACATTTTGGGTAATGAAAATCAGATACCACAGAATTTTTATTTCAGCTTGATTGTTATGAGTTTATTTTCTTTAAAAAATTTCCACATTTGGAATAATGTGAATTTATAAACAACAATATGTGCTCTAATGTCAACATTGTTTGATTTATATAACAGGTTTGGTATAATTAATAGAAAAAGAAATTTTAAATCTCTCATAGTCATCTAATTTTTATTCTGATATTTTATTAAAGTAATTTGGCATGCAACTTATTAGCTAATGGATTTACATGTGATAAAACCAAATAGAATCTTACTGCCCTGGGCTGTGCTGTAAACTCTACTATTTTGTAAGTTGTTAAAAGAAACCCTAATTATTTACAAAAATATTACTTTCTTGGTATGAATTAATGTTCTTCAAGTGGAGAAGTTTTCCTATTTTTGTAGGTCACCAAGCACCTACTATATATCAGAGTTCTCCTGGCTTTGAAAAGTGATAAGAAAAAAGTGTCACAGGTATAAAACATTTCTGAATCTTCCTGAGATGGAATATATTTGTCTAGTGACTTCTGTTAGCGATTCTCCTGCAGCCTTTGCCTGTATTTTCTCTAATTCTTCATATATCCCTGTTTTATCACCATTTTACCATTTTGTGTATAAGGTAACAGAAGCTCAGTCAAGTGCAGAAACTTGTCCAGTGTCACACTAAGCAGTACAGTGTTTTCGAGCGGAGGTTGGGAATCTACTATTGCAGAGGGCCGACTAGTTATATGCAGATAATTGACTGCTCAGAGGCCAGTTCCTCTGACCCTGGCATTGTTCAGGGGTCAACTGTGATTGTAATAGTCAACATTTGTTCATCACATAGTGGGTGCTTTATACTTATTGATATTTACTCTCACACCACATGTATGAGACACTTGCTGTTAGCATCCCTGTTTTCCATATAGAGAAAGTAGAGCTGAAATTAGGTTAAGAACTTGACCAAAGTCATGGAGCTGTAAATGGTAGAGGCAAGAAGCCAACACAGACCGTCTGGTGCCAGAGCCTGAGCCCTGTACCGTCCTACTCACCTCGATGCCTTGGGGAATAACTGTGCGTGGTGGTGCGAGGTGGTGAGCTCATCTCAACGTGTGTGTGTATGTATGTGAATGAATGATGCTTAAAAAACCATTATTGGGGAAGAGGGAAAGTAAGTGTATATCTGTGTATGCATGTATATGAAGTCAAAGATGTGCCTCCAGGACTTCCTGCCTGACCAGAATTAAAAAGAAGAGAAAACGGAAATTTATGATGTCATTAGTCACCAGTTTCATTTATGCCACTTAAGTGAAATTTATTGAACAGCCCAATTACTTAATCATCATGGATTTGTTTTCATTTTAAAAGTTTCATCAGGTTATATTTCCTAAATCTGTAGAGTCTTAGAGAATATGACCGACTGGGTGATTATCCCAGGAAGTTAAATAGGCTTTTCGAAAACCTTACTTGCAGATTTGAGTCAAACATTTTTGAGAGTGTAGGCATTTCTGATATAAATCAGAACATGTTTCTGAAAATCTTTATATGCTGCAAAACTATGCACTAAAAATAAAAGAACTTATGGGAAGAAAATGTGTTAGGGTGAAACCAGTCAACACTTATGAGCATTAACAAAAGCAGTAACAGTCCTTAAAAATATACAAGCTCATTAAAAGAAAGATTGAGTATGAATACTGCACAACAGTAATTATAGGCTTAATTTAAGGAAAAAATGGTGAAAGTAACTTGATGGGAAGGGACTGTCAGAAGGTGTTGAGCTTGCTCAGTTGTGGAAACAAGGAAAAATAAAAGAAAACTGTAATAAGTACTTCTAAAACAGGACATGTGGTCAAATTGAGCTAAGAGGAAGAACATGGTGTGGATGGGGATCTAACAGGACGGCTACTTAACAGTACATTAACTCCCTGTTTATAATTGTGTATGAGCCAGTTCACATCTCAGAAATACACAGTATTTATCTGAAAAGGGATAAAAACACAATGGCTTTTTATAAGGTAAAAAGGAATTACCTTTCTCCCTTAACTCTTTTCATTATAATTATTTTTTCAGTGAATATATTTTTAAATAATTAAGTCTCTGTGAGGAAATAGTTTAGCAATATAACTGTGATGGGAATTATAGAAATAGCTACAGGAAATTGTTTATTATAATTCGGGCACAAAATATTGAAACGTTGACCTGATTTTCTCATGACCTGAATGACCTATCAAAAGTGGTAATTGTATTTAATTTAAATACATACTAACTACATATATTCATATTTCAGTGATTATCAGATTATAGTTTTAAAAACATAGATATGTAGGATTTATAGTCCCAAAGTTTTTGTCTTTTAATTAGTTTTAAAACATTCTGTAAACATTTTGATATAAAAACTGAGAATCACAAAATTCTACTTCTTTAAAGACTTCCTGCTATAGATTCTATTAAACATTACTGCTACCTCAAAGGTGTCATGGACTTGCCCCCTAAATCCAATGGAAAATATTGTGTATCAGACTCACTGTATTTTTAATAAAGAATCAATGTAGTTTATTAAACATAATTTGTGTTGGGTACTTTCACTTTAGTGAGGCAGTTGCCATCAAGAGAAGGGAAATTCCTATTATTTTTGATCTTTAGAAGTGAGGTTGCCGTCACCTCTAGAGCTGATCTCTGTGTTTTGGGAAGGTTGCCAATATGGGCTCTGTAGTCACAAAAATTTAACATAAACACCCTCCACTCTTCTTGAGGATGGATCCATACACCTTATACTTATATGCACATGCAGTCTGTTGGGAAGGTGAATGTTCTACTCTGTAATATAAATTGAGAGACAGCTTTCTCATGTCTTGGCTCTTGAAGAAGGAGGGATTGCTTTCCAAAAGAAGTTTTGAATAGGAGAGTTGGAGCTTAGTCATGATTAAATAACCAAAGTCATAGGCAATGTATGATGGACCATTCTGATTGTTCTCCATAAGCTCTAGACTCTTTCTTTGGCTGTGGTGTTGAGAAGCAAAGCCAGTGGAGTGTATCCTCTCTTTTCCTCAGTCCTCACGTCTAGTCAGTTGCCAAGGCCTGTGGGTTCTCTCTCTGAAATATTTCTGGACTTGATCTACTTTTTCATTCTCAGAGTCACTCTTAATCCAACCCAGATTAGCCACCTGATCCATTTCTCATTCTGCATTCCAAATAAACTTTTAAAAACTCAGTCTAATCTGTTCATTTTCTTACTCTTTAGTCATTCAGTTGACTGATGTTAGAATAGAGTTTTAATTTGTTTACTAAGGTTTACTGAGCCTCCACATCCTGACCTCTGCCTGTGTCATACCCCACCACCACCACCTTGCTCTCCCTGACCCCATGCCCTTGTCAGGCTGGGTCATTTCAGTTCCCACAACATGATTAAGTCTGTCTTGGCTTCCAAGCCTGCTGTACTCTCTGCAGCTCTTTTTACTTGGCTCGGGGTCACAGTTTAGCTCAAATGTCTCTTCCTCCTGGGACTGTATTTAGATCCTTGATTTGTACTCCTAGAGCATATGTGCCTCCTGTTTTTGTAGCACATGTCACACTTGGACTCATGTGTCAGAATGTTTCCTTGACAGATTGTAAACTTCCAGAAGGTAGGTGATGTTCTTTGCTCACTCTGTCTCTGCATCTAGAAGAATGCCTGACACACACACAGAACTATCTGTAAATGAAAAGTGAACAAAAGAATGAATGACGTAGAAGGTAGCCGAGTGTATCAGAGCATCTGTGGGAGTGGAGATTATGATAAAGAAAATGCAAACGGCATGTTAAGGGTCAAAAGATTCTTGATGTTTAACCTTTAGGAGCTCACTGCTGAATTTAGCAAGGAGGATTTCAGTAACAGAATGGAAGCGAAAGCAAGAGAGTTGAAGTCTTAGGAATAAATGTTGTTTAAGGAAGTGAACACAGCACATAGGGCCTGGTCTTACCAGAGTGTGACTATATGGGGAAACAGATAGTGGTAAAGCTAGGGAGGAGTGATAGCCTAAGAAGTCTGACATTTCTTTGCCTGCCTTTTTCTTAACTTACTGCTGGAGAGACTTGGACATCCTCACCAGTTTTTCTGCTACTTTGTCCTGCTTTCCTGATATATCACAATGGCAACATCTATAAATATTTCTTACTGTTAAGTGAAAAGAAACACATTTTAAAAGTCTGATTTATGTGATTTATTTAACTTTTTTCCAATTTTGGAGGAATGGAAACTTTCTAGATTTTCATTCTACCTGAAAATTAAGCTGTTTTCTTGACATTTATTTATAAAAAATGGCTGTTACAATCTGTGCTGGAGTATGCAAACTATCCTTACTAAGGCAGTTTGTTTTGAAGTTCTCTCAGCTACTCTTAAAAATCTGGGCTTTGGAATTTCATCTTAAAACACTAATATCTCCTTAACCACAGACTTGGGCACAGCCAGGTGCTAAGTGTGATATTGGACATTGGATATAGGTATTTGTTTTAACTGTAGAGACTTAGTTCTTAGCACCTCCACCCCTCCCAAATCTGATTTAAAATCTGCTCTTTATTACCTGCTGTTGTAGAAGAGGCTTTCTGTGTTAGAGAGTACCTCAGGTCTTTTTACATGCTTAATTACCTCCTAGAGTTTAAATGATGGAGTGCTCCTTTACCCAAACAGCAAGGTGCTCTGGTTATTAATACGAAGTCAGTACCTGAGCCATTATTCTTACCGAAATAGTTAATCACTTACTAGCAAGAGGGAGAGAGCATTCAGTATATTTGGAGGCGGTTTAATCATCAACTTTGGAAATGGCAAATATTTCTCCGAGTTTCTAGGAACATACATCCCACAGCTTGCCAAGGCTTTGTCACCAAATTTATGACTTGAATTAATTTGTTTTTCCTTTACCATGTTTCTGTCATTTCTACAACCACTTATGTACTGGATTCAGCAAATGACCAAGTCATTTGTAAAGTTACTGCTAATGTTACACATCCCTGGTTGAGTTGAGGAACTATTCTGTATTCCTGGCAGGCAAACACCAGACAAACATAGGTTTCCAAGGTATTGGCACTGTGTGCATCTGTTTCTTAGTGTAATTTCATCATTTGAACAGATGAAGAATGCTCATTAGTTTGTTTGTACATTTGTGATTTAATGAGACTAAACACTTAACTGATCTTGAAGTAAGCACAACTTGTTTCCTGTTGCTGTTCTTAGTTTAATAACAAACAGCGTTAGGCACATTTTCTGGAAATTATAATACTGTTCAATACAGGAGAATTTCAAGGAAGCTTGACTGGTCAGTTCTATCTTGCTGCAGTGAGATTAAATAGGAAGATCAGAATAAAAATATTGAGTTTCCCTAAACTCAATATGAGTTTATGAGAAGATTAAGCTAATGGAAGACTTTATCATAAACTATATTATACCACATCTCTAAATCTAGTACTAAAACTGTAATATGTACCAGAATAATTTATTTTAGGAAGCAGTTCTATACTTTGATTAGATTCAACCTGTAATCAGTAAATAGGAACAGACTTATGCTGAGATACATCAAAGCCCGAGAAACAAATATTTGTGGAATTGAGTCTTAAAAGAAATGCAGTGGAGACCTTTAAATTTTTAAGTCTTCCAGAATCCAAGTAACTATTCTACCTATCACCAAATCACCTTTGCGTCACTCAGTAGTCTGCTGACATAGAGAGCTCCCTATTCTAGCAGAATATGTTTTCTGCTCATGAATATATAGTATCTTCCTTGTACCTTCTGGAGGATTCATAAATTACATGTGATCATAGATTTGGGGTATGACTTTAAGTAACAGAAAGTACTGATAGCTTCTTCTGGCCTGTCAGCATCTATAATCTTCACTTATACTTAATATCCAGTGACATTTCAAGGGTTGTCAGATGTGAAATTTGGCTTTCTTATTTGTCTCATTTCAGAAAATGCATTGTCCATTGTCCTAAACTTATCATATAACTTATCTGTGACAAATTACAAGCTATTGCTTATACATGTTAAGAACATATTAAAAGTATTGAGGTGCATAGAAAAGAAAAAAAATAATTGAACTCTAGTTCTAAAAACTGAAGTATAAGGCTTTATCCTGGGTGATTTAAATGTCACTAGTCAATGAACAGAAGAATTATGTTGTTTTCTTTTTAATATAAATTTCTAAGCCATATCTTAAAGATAAATTAATCCTAGTATATAAATTAAGCCTATTATTTAAAAACTAGTATAATTTGGTAATATGAGTGTGGGTTAATAGAGAGTGCATAGACTCAAGTCAAAGGGATCTATATTTGAACTCTAGCGCCGTCATGCACTTCAAATGAAAGAAAACGACCTAAAATTTTGAGCTTCTGGCCCTTTGGGGATAATAATACCTAGGTTATATGGTTGCTATGAGGATTAAACAATTCCTACGAGGCTTAAATGTGAATACAGAGTTCTCCAAACTGTGCCAGGCACATAGTAGGGGTTAGTACATGTGGGTTCTTTTCCACTCTTTTGTGTTTTTGATTTTCCAAGAATGGAAATAGTTGGTGAACCCAGCTAATCAAGACCATTAGCATTGTGGATAAGTCGAACTCGCAACCAGACAGTTCCACTGATGAACAAGTAATGATAAATGAGTTGTGAATTATGTGGGGATTCACAATCTCAACATCAACAAAAACAAAAGCACAGGGAAAGTTTGCAGATATGGCTCTGTGTATGATTTCAGTGGACCTCTGGGAAGAGAGGCCTTCCTGGTTTACCCAGTGTTATCTAGATTTGGATCCAGAGGCCCTTAAAAATCCAGTGGCATGTTACTAGGGATCAGGAGTTCTTTGAAAAAATACTGTTTTTCAATTTGATGATATTTTAAAATTATTCGACTTTAGAGACAAGTGTCTTTTGTAGTAATCATTTCAATTAATTATTTTTTATATGAAAGCCAGTGTTTCACACCTGAAAACATATACTTGGGCATCAAATATATATATGTGTATATATATATATATATATTTAGTTATGTCTGGGAAACATTGGTTTATGCTATATGCTATTCTCATTTATCAGGAATGACAGCATAATGAAGATGTAGTAGTATTAGCCCTAATAAAACATAGATTTAGACTTTGCTTCTGTCTCAGAACCATAGTTCCATTTATGTGGCATCAAACTAGACCAAATGGGTTATAAAAATGGACATCAGTAGTTTGTGCTAATAAGGATGCTTTGGAGAAAATTATATCCCATTTGAAAAATATTAAAATATTAAAAGCAAATATTTTACTAGTATACTAAATGCATACATATTAAAGCTCTTTACTAGATGTTCCATCCATATTATAATTGACATTTCTGCCAGATTTTTTTTTTTTATTTGAAAATGCAATATGACTGTATGGTCTTTGCTTTTTCACATCTGTCTTTTTCTGCTTTCATAAGTGGATAAAGTCATTTTTCTTATTTTCTTTCTGCTCCCCATAGACACCCCAGTTACCAGTGCCCTTGATCTGACAGTGGCTTCTATTTGTCAGTCTCACGTAAGAACAGCTCACCAGGACAAGATCCACATAGGGTGAGGCCACCAACACCATGTTCTGCACGAAGCTGAAAGATCTCAAGATCACAGGGGAATGTCCTTTTTCCTTACTGGCACCAGGGCAGGTCCCTAAAGAGCCAGCAGAAGAGGTAGCCGGAAGCTCCGAGAGCTGCAAAGCCACTCTGACCATCTGTCAGGACGTCCCTGAGAAGAATGTACAAGGAAGTATTCCTCAAAGAAAGACCAGTCGGAGCCGTGTCTCCCTTCACACTTTGGCAGAGAGCATTTGCAAACTGATTTTCCCAGAGGTAAGTGTTTGTCCTTTAGAGATTTTACTGATATTTTGAACATTGTAAAAAAATGTATTTTGAAGGAAGATGTAAACACTTGCTTTCTCACTTTTAAGGCTGTAATAGATGTAGAATATTTCCTAAAAATGTATAAAAACATGCCTTTGAAACAATCGTATTCTTAAGTTGTGTTTATTTTAAAACATTTAAGATCTTAAGATTATCATGCTAAGTGAAATAAGTCAGACAGAGAAAGTTGAGAACCATATGATTTCATTCACATATGGGATTTAAAATTGAACAAGACAAACAAACAAAAACTCATAGACACAGACAACAGTTTAATGGTTACCAGAGGGAATGGGGTAGAGTAGAGGAGGTAAAGAAGGGTAAAAGGGGCCACCAAATATATGATCACGGAAGATTTGACTTTGGGTGGTGAACACACAATACAATGTACAGATGATATATTATTGAGTTGTACACTTGAAACCTATATACTTTTATTAACCAATGTCAATTCAATAAATTTAATTAAAAATGTTTAAGATCTTGAATTCTTTTCAGAAGTTTCCTGTACTCTCACAAGCTTTGAGCAACCGCTTAACCCCCTTAGCCTCAGCTTTCTTATCTATAAAATGGAAATGATAACAGTTTCTACCCTCTGGAGTTTTAATGAGCATAAAGTAAGTAATCCATATCTCTTACCATACCATAAATACCCAGTAGTAGTTAGCTATTAAATTAAATTCTTTGAAAACAACTTATCTTCTGCAATGTTTTCTTTTTTTCATTCCAAAGAGCATCATGCATTCCCTGACAATTTGTTGAGGTGGGAAATCTCCCTTTTCTTGCTGGTTGTGGGTCTGCAGTCTCTACTCAAACCAGGCTTGACCTGCTCCTTTGGGTCAGGGTCATGGTGCTGTTGTTGCCAATACCTGTGTGTTGTTAGATATACATCTGTGACTGGCTTAGTCTAATGCCATTTTGAGGTATGGCGCACCTTCTGTTAATCCACCTTTAAGAAAACTCTGGGGATATGGCATATACCTAATTAGGTCAAATGTCTGAGGAAGAGGAAGGGCATGTAGAGACTCTCTCTCTCCTTGCAAGGCTAAAGAGAACAGCAGCTGAAAGTCTTCAAGATGTCTTCCTCACTCTATCAGTGTTCAGTTTTATAGAAACTCACTTAACCCATGAGATTGGACATTGATATAATCAGACTCCAACTATCATAATGCATTGATAGTTTTTAATGAACTCAGCATGAAAGCACTGAAGAAACACACACAGATGTGCTGACTTTTAGGAATGAAAGGAACTTCAAAGGTAATTTTTGTCTCACTTCCAGCAAGGACTAGGGGGTTAAGAAACTTGAGCAGAGTCACATAGCTTTTGAAGGGCAGAGCAAGCAGTTACTGCTTTCAAACAATATGGGCTCAAGTGACTGAGAAGAAAGAGACTTGAATTGAAGCTTGAAGGATGGATAAATTAGAATGAACAGAATGTTGAAGGAACTTATTTCAAGTATAATATTAACTCAAAAGTACTTTGGTTAATGGTCTCTGAAATAGAAATATTTAATTATTCTCAGCCTACTTTAGACACTAGGCAGCAAGCTTTGGCTGGGATGAGGGATGCAGCCCTTGTCAAGGAGTCGGTTGGCATCACAGTTTGGGAAGTGGTTGGTACTCTCATTTCCAAGGACAGAGTGAGATGCCTGGAGTCAAACAGATGGTGATCATAGGGAAGCTGGAGAGCCTCCATGCTTCCTCTGAGTCTTGTCATTACATGTTGGCTTCATTAGTTTGATTAATTTTGAATTCCTAAAGTAGAAGTCATACACATATTGGAAGCTCTTTTAAAAACATTCTGATTACCAATATAAATAATATTTTATTTTTTTCTTTGTCTTTATTTAGAATAATCTGTGTTATTTGTTTGTGAACTCATAGGAGATAGGAGTGTTCATTAAGATTTGACTATACCATCATATAGCAGACAGAGAAGGCAAGGCGATAAGAATTCTAAGATGCAGAAGGGGTACAATTGACATTAATGACTAGAACTCTTCTCTGATGACTGAGGCCATTTGTCTTATAATGGTGAATGCCTTAATGTTGGGTGCATTTGAATTGGGTAATAATAATCTAGATTACTTCATCAACTGTCCAAATGTCTACATGTCTTTAATTAAATAGCACTTTTTTTTTCCGATTGTTTTTTAAGTAGACGAGTTTAATTCTAGCATACTGTTTAGTTTCAGTTCTATCAGTAATCCAAAGGAAGACACTCAAAATACCATATGACAGTTTTATAGTTCTTATTTTAGAGAATCAGATTTAACTCTCCAATTTGTGTTTTTAATTGGGGAGCAAGTATTAAAATTCATTATTCTTAGCAAATTTAAAGTAGGAGATGTCACTCCAAGGTTGTGGAATAGTAGGGCTTACTTAGAAGGGTCTTATTGGTCTTCTAAAGCAAACTTTTCACTTTGAAGAAATTGAAGCACATAAAGTTAGGCCACTTGCTTTAAGTAAAAGAGATAACTGGAGAGATGGAAAATTCTCTGAATCTCATTCATAATCCATTGTTCCTTCTGTTATAATATTGTTTGCACACTTTTCATGGTCATTCTTCCCCAATAATCCTGCAGGCTCTTCAGGCATAGTGTCTTTAGGAGCTTTCACTGTGGTGTTAGCCCCAGTTGTAGTATGTCAAAGCCACTAACTAAATTGAATCAATTGAATCAAATAAGCTTAGATAAATGATATTACCCCAAATCAAAGAACTCTTGAGACTAAGAAGATCTGAGGAGAATCTCGAAGTCCCTAAATGGGTTCCATCATAGTGGGTTGCAAGAAGGAAAAAAAAAAAACAATTACAATTTATCCTTATGAAATGAATTATCTTTGGTGTAGAAAATAATTAAAAACTGTGGAAAAGTTGAAAATCAACTGAAATAATTAAACTAAACCAATGAAATTCCATTCAGTGTTCATAGCAATATGGAGCCAAATAGCAATTATACCTGAAGTATTAATAATACATGGTGTATTTGTGAGAAGAGTACTTGTTTTAACAATGAATACCTATCTATCCTTTATCAAATCAAAAGATAATTGTCAAGAGAAACAAACTTGAGAGCAACACTTTATTTACTTTTAGGGACAGGCACCCTTCTGTGAATCAGAAATTCTGTGATCCACAACACTTCAAGGTCTGAGGATCATGGATATAAGCAGATCCCATTTTTCCAAAACTTAACATTGGAGACTTTCCCAAGTAAAGGAGTTTGAGTGCTGGGCACTAAAAATCTACAGGAGACTACCACACAATATTTACATGTTTTGGATTGTAAGGAACTAATTTTGAAGAAAATATTGGATTTAGTCTTAAAATACCACACTAAACTAAAAATCAATGTATAGAATTGTTGGGATGTGGAGTATCTGACTTTCCTAGAGCAGTCACATGATGGTTGTTTGTGTCATGAAGCTCTGAGTTTGGCTGTGTGTGACGGGTCTCACTTAACGTTGAGTCCTGCCTATAGCCAATGGCATATCATGCATTTGCATCATCCCAGGATTTGGACTAAGGATATATTAGGGGAGCTACAGATCCAAGGCAGGAAACTCTATACACCAGTGGCCTTTACCAATAAACATTTTGCCTGGAAAGCTTGTGGGTTTTGTTTTGTTTTGAACTAATAACAGTTTTCCAGAGGATCAGTGGTATATGATGAAAGTAGATATAAGTCTGTTAACCCATAATATCACTAGAGTATGCTATTAAAGCTTTGCTAGGACTTTGACGCTTTTTTTCTTTAGAAAAACAAATTCTGATTTAAAATGCAAAGTCAGGAATACAGGTGTGCCACTAACCCTAGCAATGGGAAGAGGGACCATTTCTCTTCCCCTCTGACAATGACAGCATTTATGATAGGTGGAAAACACTAGAAAAATAAGTTTCTGGTGAGAGTGGGGAAGGAGATGAAAGGCCAAGAAGAATCCTGACTGAAAAAGGTAAAAGTGTACCTGAGAGCTTAATCTGAGGTAAAGAGGGAGAGAATGATGTCTCTACTAGACTCGGGAGGAGGAAGGAACAATTCTTCATGGCAAAATCGGCTGGATTTTCTTTTTTCATTGGCCATTGGAAGCTCCTGGTCAGAGCAGCAATTGCTATATAAACAAATCTAATTCAAATAATCTAAATTTATATGTAGACATGCTAAAAGAGTAACACCTCTGTACTTGGCTCTATTGCTTCATAATTTTATAGATTAAACCTTCAAAACTGAATTGCTGACAAGTGTCATTCATTCATTCATTCATTTCAATATGTATTGACTGTCTCCTATGGCCATGTACTGTTCTGGGTACTGGACAGAGAATGGTGGACAGAACAAGTATTCCCTTCCCTTCTGGAGTTTCTACTCTAGTGGAGGACATAGATAATAATAATAATGATGCTAATGCTAATGATAATAGGGAGCTGGCAAATGCATGAAGGAAAATTGAAAGCTCGTGCACAAAGGCAATGACCCCTTTGCCCACATGAATATGCTTTGCAGGAAGAAAGAACTCACAGCTACCCATGGTTTCACGGGCTTTAAACCACCCGAATATGCTGGTGTTAGTACTGCCGGAGTAACTGTCTACAAAGTAAAAGGACCTTGAGAAAGTCAAGGTTTTCAAGCATCCTGGCTGGTCCACCTCATTTACAGTTTTCAGTTTAACGTACCTTTTTCTTTCACATAAAACACTGCTAAGAAACGCGCCCATACTTTCCTTCCTGAACGTGTTTCTCCCTAGCCAGGCATCCTGTCCCTTGCTATCTTGTAGGTCCCTAGGACCTGGTTCATAATTTGCCCACTGGACCAGTCTCCCACAAGCTTTTTTTTCATTCTGAGGCAGATGTATCCTCTCTCTCCTTATTGGACCAGTCAGAGAAGTTGTTTTACATTTTAAATTTAAGTTTTCTATTTGCATTATTTTTAAATAAATTTCAAATTTCTTTTCTAAGCTCTATAATGCACATTAAAACAGAAAGTCCTTTTCATAACTTATTAAAACAGAAGCTTGGTCTATTTCGCTGAACTCTACTGCCTCACTTGACCAGTGGAAACTCTAAGAGGGATATAAATAGTTTTTAAGGAGAAAGGAATTTCCCATCTTGGAACACAGCCAGAAAATTTTTCACTTTCCTCTGGGTAAACTACAGAAAGACTCAAGTTTTATATATATATATATATATATATATATATATATATATATATACACACACACACACACATACATACATACATACATACACATACATACATACATTTAAATACATATTTTTTTAAATGAAGTGCAAAAAAAAGAAAATCAGCAGCCATGCTTAACAATGCTCTGCTTCCTCATATTAACTAGACATGACAAGCTGCTAAAAAGATTAATAAATATTCAACAAATGTTTACATGTATGGAGACATATACAAATATCTTGCAGTATAGGAAAATTCATGAAATACTCAAACATCAATAAAAGAGAGTAAAATCATAAGTATTTGGTGAAGACTACTAGTTCAAAGAAAGGAAATTAGTACAAGGATAAATCCAAGGTTGGTTTCAAATCAATGATCTTGGTGACAGATTGGATTTAAGGAATAAAAGGAGGAGGAAAGAGAGGGCAGCTCCAGAGTTTTCTAGACCAGGAGGTCTAAATGACACATGAAACAGTAATACGTAGGTAAGGGTGGAGGGTACTGGCGTGGCTGGGCCTAGAATTTGCTAAAGGAGCAGGTTCGCTTGGCTTTAGCCATTCTGAAGGGATTTCCTGACCCGGAGAAAGTGATGCCCAGGATTCCTTCATGGGAGACCTGACATTACCAAACTGGAGTCTTCTGTTTGGATTCCAGCTCAGCTTGACCTTGTTCTGTGGCCATCAGTGAGAACACACACCGAGGGCAGAGCCTGTGGGCCACAATCCACGTCCAATCTCAAATTAATCTGACCTTGTCGTTTCTTCCCACGTTTGAAGAAACCCATGGAAAACCAGTTCCACTTTCCAAAGTGTAAATTCATGACACTTATTAAAGTAATAACATATCTGCCTCTTCACAAAAAGCTTGCAGGATGAATTTTTAAAATATATATTTTCAAATAATTTATTATTGTTTAATGGAATGTTTAAAACCTTTCTTTTCAATTTTCAGTTTGAGCGGCTGAACCTTGCACTTCAGAGAACACTGGCAAAACACAAAATAAAAGACAGCAGGTAAATTGAACCACTTTAGTTGTGCGAACTTCCTGTTACTGTCACTGGTACTGCTGCTACTGACCAGCACTCACTGAAAGTGGCAGCATGTTTTGTATCCTCGTGATGAGCCAGAAACTGGACTGTGCTTTAGCTGCTGCTAATTTGAAAGCGAGTGCATTCATTTTTCACATTTCATGCATCATGGAACTCAGGTTTACATAAAATGTTTAAGATTTTAAAGGACTTAAGGAAAAAGCAGAACTGAGTTTCCAACCTGGGTTTTTCAGAGCCCATGATTTTAGCCGTGTTGCCATCTACTGTTGCTTTTAACAAGCTTCCATAGGCCTCTTCTTTTCTAATAAGGGGTGATTTCTAAAGTACTTAACAGATAAGGCATGGACTCCAGACACTCAGTACAGACTCTTGGCTTGAAGGGTATGCTAGAAGGTTGAAGCAATGCCTTCTTTCTCCTACTTTGGCCCCCACCTCTACCCTACTTCTCAGGTTAAACTTTTAGCTGCTGCATCAGGAGGAGACGTAAGAAGGATTAAGGTGGGTAACTCGGGGGACCTGAGGCGGCAGCTCTTCATCCTTAGGCATGTGTTTCAGTATTTTCGTAACCGGTTTGGTTTCACTGGTGTGCACTGGATGAATATCAGTTTTGTTTATACTTTTTATTTTATTCTATCTTTGATATTTTCTTTAAGAAAGCTTTCTATAGAGGCTGAATATATAATTTTAAAAATCTGACTCATAGAGTCAATTTTTCAAGTATATCTTGGCATAGTTACTGCTGTGGATAACTTGATTTGGCCTTGTTTTTGATTCCCTGAAATCCTAAGGATTATTTCATCTGTAAATGATAGAATAAATACTTGAGTTTAGATTTACAAACTTGAACATTGCAGTTTTGCAAACCAATACCATTGTCAGGAATATTTTATAAATTCATTCATTTCTCTACACCTCATGAGTGAATAATCTATTCTGTGGATTATCTATGCTTAATTTTCCTTGCTGACTAGCTGGTTCCAGACTGCAGGCAGCAGGCTGCCAAGAAGGGGTCACACACAGGTCCAGAAGAAGAGAGTGTGAATCCATGTGTTTTGCCAGAAGCTTTGTTTACACGAGTGATATGAAAAGCATTCCAGAATGCCTCTGACCTTAATTCTCAGTCAAGCTGATAAGATACCCACAAGTCATTGTAGCTGAGCTACTGTGTCTGTCTGCTTAAGTCCTTGGCAGCCCGTCTACTCAAAATTCATTCTCAGGGCTTTGTGTTCCGAAATGTTCCTAAGATAGATGCAGGCATTCCATTAGGATGTGTTCCCAGCAGTGTATCTCTTTAAAAATCTCAAAACTAAACAAACAAAAAATCACTTTATTTGGAAATCTTGACAAATTTTTTACTACTTCCCTGATTTCTTAGAGTTGACCATACTTTTAAATCATCCTAATGACAATCATTAAGTTGTTGAAATAAAATGAGGGACTTTTTTTTCTCAGAAGAGTGCCTGCTGATATGCCAAATGGCTTCTCGGCTTCTCTCTGCTTTGCTTTTTCAGTTCTCGGGTATGCTCTTTGTTTCTGTTTTTTTTTTTTTTTTCCTCCCTATCTTCTTTTTGGCAAGGAAGCTGCCATTTCTACTGCTCTCAGTTGCCAACTGCTGAACACACCTTAACTTCTTTTGTGTGGACTGCTTATTATCTTATGTGACTTGAAAAGCAAAACAAAAACAAAGAAAAAACAAAAATCAGTGTATTAAATTATAAACTGTCCCTGAATGAAAGAAAGACAGGAGCCCCCTCCCCCCCACACCTCTTATTTAAGTGAATGAGTTTTAGGACAGCCATTCTGATAGCTCTCTGGGTTAGCTGTTTCTTTTTCTAGGACCTTTTGTTCACATTTTATGTATGAACTCATGGCTCGTGTGTGTGTGTATGTGTGTGTTGTACACACGCACATTTGCTGGTGCATATATTAGGTCACACCTCCTTGTTTTATTTTGAAGGTTCAAATACGGAACTTATTTTGAATTGCACTGTGTGCTGTCTGGACTCACTATATATAAGCTTTGCTCACATCTCATATGAGTGCTAGGAGTTGGCAGAATTGTTCTCTGAGCAGATTTTTTCTTATTGCTTAGAATAAAATAGAAATTGCTTAAATGACAAAAAAGAAGCAAATCTAAAGACTGATTAGTATAAAATAATATATATTGAGGGTTTCGGTGATGAAAGGAGACTAGATATTGGTGGTGAGCACACAATAGATTATACAGATGCTGTACTGTAAGGACATATACCTGAAACCTATATAATGTTATTATTAACTAATGTCAACCCAGTAAATTAATATGTACATATCAAGGGCTTTGGGGATGTCTGGAGTCATTCTAGATAATACATGTAGTGATCTGCAACCAATTTAGATAAGAAAATATTTCCACTTAGTATTTTAAATAATTATGAGCAGTATGCCTTTATGTTATTAAGTAGTAACCTGAACACTTTTCCTTCTTGAAAATATTTCCTTTTGAAGCTTTTCTACATATATCATGTTTTATTGAAATCTGTTTAGAATTTTAGATTTATGCCTGTTTGTAAACTTGGCTTGTCTAATGGTAAACTGAACCACAAATACAACTTGGGTGTCTATTAAATATGATTTGATAATTTGGCAAATTTGCTCATAATCAATCATCACTATCAGAAATCATCAAAAAATAATGAGGCAAACATGAATTGACAAGTTGTCCAGTTGAAATTGTCAGAGCCGTCTATCAATCAAAATGTATGCCACTATATTATAAACTTCTGTGCACAGATAACAATGCAGTAATTGAATAAAAAATAAAATTCTTTAGTTACTAATTTTCACACAAGATCAAGGATAACAGTTTAATGTAGTGATGTCTGAGAGTCAAATATATAGAACCTAAAACTCGAAAGCAGGGTATACTATGTATTTGTTTTAGGAAAAAAGTATTGACGCTTAAAAGTGAAATCCATCAATAGGTAGATGTTTCTTCTCAGTTGGATTATCAAAAAAACCCTGGTTTGCTTTATTACCATCTTCTGGCCCATTTTATACTCCGGGTTTCCTGCTAGTGCAGGCCTTTGTATTATTATCCTACATAAAGTTCTCCTAAAAGGTAAGTGCAAGGCATAAAAAATGATGAAACACTCTATGTCAGGTATATTTGGGGCGTTTCTAACATTGTTTTGGGTTGTAAGTCTAACTGCTTTTTTTGTTGTAAACTTAATAGTCACGATTGACCTTTATAGAAAGAAAATGTAGTTTAAATTCTTTTCTGTCATGATTTCTGCATGTTATAATCTTAAGTTTTAGCATTCATCGATTTATAATTTAAAATATTGAAATAATTTCAGGAAATCTGTGGAAAGAGAAGACTTTGAAAATATAATTGCAGACCACTCACTTACAGCAGGTAATAAAATTGTTTAAGTATATGTAATTAGAAAATACTTATACGACTAATATTTTGCCTATAAACTAATATTTTTTATTAGTAGAAAATGCTTAACTCCAGAACTAATATTTTCTCCTAAAATATTTATTTTTATTTTTTGGTGACTTCCAATATGAATTGTTCAGTATTGCATATTGTGTTGACCTAAAGACAAACTTTTTTTTTATACTATATATTTTTGTTTGACCTAAACATTTCTTCTTTGTATAATGTTTATTTGCTGAAAAGTAGATAAGGCTGCATGGGAAGCTGACTCAGACATTTACATTCCTTGTTTATGCGTGAAAAATCATACTCAACAAAGTGAAATAATTTTTTTAAGAGTTGGTAAATAATCATGGGAAAAAGGCTTAACAGTGCTTTCATATTAATAATTAGTTTAGAAAAACAAGGAGATCAGTAACTTTGTCATACTTTCCTTTTCAAAGTTTTAGTACATGGAATAACAGATTTAATTTTTCTAAAAGTACAAGATATTAAGAATTGAATAATATTAATGATGATGATGTTGATGATGGCTAACTTATATTGAACTCTTCCTAGGAGCCAGGCACTATTCTAAACATCATCCCCACATATCACAATAGTGCTGTGAAGAGGGGACTATTGTTTTTCCTAAGTTACAGATGAGAAAAATGTAGTACACAGAATTTAAAGAATAAAGGAGGTTAGGGAAGAAGTTGTAGAAAGTAAATAATATATTTCAAACATCCATTTGAGTAACATTTAAGAACAAAAATGCTATTTTACTCAGAAAAAAATTATTTTATATCTTCTTTTAAAAAAAATGACATAATTGTGTTTCCTGACTAGTAATTTAAAATTAATTTTTGTGTCTGAAGCTTATATTCCTGGAGGCCCTGAGAGGGGGGACGAGATGCACTGGTTTTATTATTAATGAGGTGGGAGAACTTTTTTGGAAATGGGCCAGATTCTATAATCTCAATAGCTCATTTATAGTTAAGTTTAAAGGAGATAAAAAGTTGTGTATTATACCGAATCGATCATTCTTTTTTAATTAACTGAGATTTTTATTCAGAGTTACTAGAATTTTAGTACCTAATCTATGTAGATTATTTGACTATAGATGGTTAATATGGGTTGGAACTCTTACTACCTTAGATAAAGAGAACTAAATCATCAAATAAAACCATGTTAAATATAGTAGTAATAGCACAGCTCTGCCAAGATGACACATTTGATGTGGCAGAAAATGTATCATATGCTTTCAGGGGTCCCAGTGGAGATCATCAAAGAATCTCTTGGTGAAGAGCTTTTTAAAATATGTTATGAGGAAGATGAACACATCCTGGGTGTGGTTGGAGGAACCCTCAAGGATTTTTTAAATAGCTTCAGCACCCTTCTGAAACAGAGCAGCCACTGCCAAGAAGCAGAAAAGAAGGGCAAGCTTGAGGATGCCTCCATTCTCTGCCTGGATAAAGATAACGATTTCCTAAATGTTTACTATTTCTTCCCTAAGAGGGTCACTTCCCTGGTTCTTCCCGGCGTCATTAAGGCGGCTGCTCACATCTTGTACGAAACCAAAGTAGAAGTGTCACTAATGCCTTCCTGCTTCCGCAACGATGGCAGTGAGTTTGTTAATCAGCCCTATTTGTTATACTCCATTCATGTCAAAAGCACCAAACCATCCCTGTCCCCCAGCAAACCGCAGTCCTCGCTGGTCATTCCTGCGTCTCTCTTCTGCAAGACATTTCCGTTCCATTTCATGTTTGACAAAGATATGACAATTCTGCAAGTTGGCAATGGCATCAGGAGGCTGATGAACAGGAGAGACTTTCAAGGAAAGCCGAATTTTGAAGAGTACTTTGAAATTCTGACTCCAAAAATCAACCAAACATTTAGCGGGATCATGACTATGTTGAATATGCAATTTGTAGTCCGAGTGAGAAGATGGGATAACTCTGTGAAGAAATCTTCAAGGGTAAGAGAAAGATAACAGCATTTTGAATATGAAATAAGTTATTTCATATTTAAAGACCAGAAGCAAAAAGGTGCAAATATATGTATCACTTCAAACGTTTTGATAAAACATTTAGGTTTAAAACAATTCTAGAATACTTTCACGACTGGAATAAATTTAAAACAAGATACTTTCTGAATTAACTTCCTTGCTACTTGGCCCATCACTTCACAAATATTCACTGAATGCAATCTACCTTTTAAAATATTTATGAAGTAATTACAACTGAATTGGAAAAGTATATATATAAATGTTTTCAATCATCATCAAATAGCTGACTTAATTTGAAATAATAAGAGGTATTGTCCTATAACAAACAAAAACTATTTGGTTCTTATAGGACAGAACTAAATGGATTTTTAAGTTAATTTTAATATACGTGGAGAAAAACCAATAACTCACTTGATTCATTATTAGAGAATGTAGGGGAAAATGTTCTGTCATCTCATGGTAGAGAACTTTGGTTATTACTTACTCTTAGGAGAGAAGTTTTGCTAAATCATATCTGACAGTACAAGCAAAGCTAATAAAGGCTTATGATGCATATAACTTTTAGATATGCATAACCCAGCAGCTTCACCGTTTGTTCCCCAGAATAACAGCTTTATTACTTTTTTAGTCATAAAAATTCTATAGCTAAATGTTTAAATAATTGATAATACTTAAAGATGTCCATTGCAGCAAAAAATCAAAAACATTAGTCACATGTATTTTTGTTTAAAAAAAAAATAGTGTTTATAACTTCCTTTTATTACTAAACAATATATTTTGGGAATACTTCCCTGTTATTACATATAGGTCTCTTTCACTTTTCAAGGTCTGTGTAGTAGTCCATTGTAAGGTTTTTGTCTACCTTATTTAACCATCTGTTATTGAAGGACATTTGGGTTGCTTTTGACTCTTTGTTGCAGTGAACATAAATATGAATATTTATCCACACTCATCCAAGTAAATCTTGTTTTCTGGGATGATCACTTGAAGCCCCACTTCTTTCAAGGCACCGTTGGTACACCAATTCTGCTGGCTGCTGCTATCGAAAGAATGGAGAAACACAAGTATCAGCATGCCACTTAGTGATGAAAGCCTAAAAACAAGAATTTTTTGCACTGCACATTGAAAATTATTATTTCCGTATAGAGTATCTTCCAACATATTCTTCAAATGTCTGCATGCATTTTAGACATGCAAATTGGAACTATAAGAGGACATATTTTTCTTTGTCAGCAGGAGGGAAAAAAACAAGTTTAGTACAAAAGGAATATCACTGTATCTACTTCCTCTTCATCTCAAAAAGGTGTTGGAAACTTGAATAAGCCACAACAATTGAACACATAATGTAAATACATACATATGCCTTACTGTTAAAACGTATTAATTAATTAATTAATTAATTAATAAAAAAATTGGTTCTCCTTTGCTTCACAGGTTATGGATCTCAAAGGTCAAATGATCTACATCATTGAATCCAGTGCAATCTTGTTCTTGGGGTCACCCTGTGTGGACAGATTGGAAGATTTTACGGGACGGGGGCTCTATCTCTCAGACATTCCAATTCATAATGCTCTGAGGGATGTGGTCTTGATAGGAGAACAGGCCAGAGCTCAAGATGGGCTGAAGAAGAGACTGGGCAAACTGAAGGCCACCCTTGAACAAGCTCACCAAGCCCTGGAGGAGGAGAAGAAGAAGACAGTTGATCTTCTTTGCTCTATATTTCCCTGCGAGGTGGCGCAGCAGCTGTGGCAAGGGCAAGTTGTGCAAGCCAAGAAGTTCAGTAACGTCACCATGCTTTTCTCAGACATTGTTGGGTTCACTGCCATCTGCTCCCAGTGTTCACCACTGCAAGTCATCACCATGCTCAATGCACTCTACACACGCTTTGACCAGCAGTGCGGAGAGCTGGATGTCTACAAGGTAAGGGTGGAGCAGGGCAATGCCTGTTTTCCAGGCAAAAGTCCCAGAGAACAAGCCCTGCAACTAGGGCTTGAGTTCTAATGCAAACGAAAGGCTTTCTCTGCAGGACCATCCTGGGAGCCACTTCTTGGGAGCAGGCATTCTACATTAGTCATGTGGGTGTTCCCCAGCCAAAAATAGCTCTGCGTCTGCTCAGAAAGAGATAATTATTCTGTGAAAGGACTGTCACATTGTCTTCTCAAAGAATAAGCATAGAATGGTAGGATGATAGACTGAGTGGAGGATGGCGTGTAAGACCCATGAAAAGCTAAAGTTTAAAAGTCAATGAACCTGACACTTGACTGTGGAAACTGAGTTGAGCTATTGAGCATGAGATAATTCAAAGTATAACTCATATGAGGAAAACTTGTCCCTTGTTCTGTATCCGTAAAAGTAAAGAGGATTATTTAAATCATATTTAATTTGATTAATTCAATATAGAGTTGACATGATGCTTTTCATAGCCACTTAACAGCAATCCAAATTACCTACTTAAGTCATTATTATTGTAGAGAGGCCAAGGGTGGAGATGTATGAATAAGAGAGGCCTGTCTTCAAACCTTGTTTCTATCTGACCTGCTTTGCAAGCTGAGAAAGTTAACATTTCTCATTTCTAAAACAGAGAAAATATTATCCACCCACAGAATTTATATGCATGCATAACATACATTATTTCTCATAATCTTTATGAATAAGTATTGAAAATATTATGGTAAATTGTATCTCTTACTCATCATGCAGCAGGATTTGAGTGCCTGTGATGTACCGGGCGTCATTCTAGGCACTGGGAATGCATAGTGATTGTCCCCAATATATAATAACCTGTTTTTTAAAAATGTGACTATTATCAATAAGAGAACTAATGAAGAGATTTCATGTTCTATCTGTTTCTTTAGAAGTAAAGTATTTTGCATTGTTTTAGATATTGGCATTAAGAATAAAACATGCTTTTCATTTGTGTGGCTTGAATCATCTCTTAATTTGCCACATGACAATCTTACACTTCAGAGCTTAACCCAACATAAAATAAATGATTGAGGAGGAGACAAAAATTATTTATGGGAATACATAAGCCTCTATTTTTTTCTAATCTAGATGCTAGAAGTAAAAAAAACCTATCTTTTAATAATTTCTAACAGGAAATTCCAGACAGAGTCATGATCCCTTGGTACAAAAATAGGTTCGTGTATAATTACAAATAAAATAATTGGCTTCAGTTAGGTTAAGCTTGATGGCCTCTTGTGGAATTTACTGTATTTATTTGTAGACAGGTTCTATTTTGAGAATGTCTCCTCTCTCAGAATTGAGAAAGAAGTCTTGCTGTTCTTTGCAAACTTCTGTGATTGATAGTAGTAATTCTCTTCTACAAGTTTCCAATTGATTACTTTTATCAAGTATTCAGAATCCAGCCTCCTTACTGCAAAGATTCCCTGTTATCCCAACTGCAGCTCAAGCTAGTGAATCATCTTCTTTACCAGTCCTTATTTTCACTTCTCATTTTGCATGAAAATACCCGGAGACAGCTGTAAATAAATAGCGAAAGGTCTTAATCATAAAATAAATTTAAGATATACAGAATGTATAATCACAGGCTGACCTATGAGTGTCATGATTCCCAGGGAATAGTTAAGTTTTATTCCAGGACCTGATTTTTACCAGGACTTTATTTAATTTCATTTTCTTTCAATCTTTTGATCAACTTTTTGTGTTAGTATTTATTGAGCAAATAGCTACTGGCCATCTAGCTCTTGCCAGCGTGGGTGGGGCATGATTCCTGTGAGAAGAGTTCTTACGTGGGGCGAGGAGTGACGGGGTGGCACTGACAAATGTTAGATTCCCATATGACATGACGAAGGTCCCGTTTCTCTCAGGTCTGCTGCAGTAGCATGGAGGATAGACACCTAACTCCAAGTGGGGGTGAAGGTACTGCTTCTTTTAATTAGTAACACTTATCGATCACCTGTGATATGTTAACCTTTTTGTTAAGCACTTCTTATGTTTTCATTTCCGAGGACAAGCTTACGTTAGGCATTGCTGTCTGGTTCATTTATTGGTGAATATACTGGGCCCTGGTGATATAGGAGTTAATAACATAGACAAACTGAGAGAGCTCATGTTCTACTGGGGAAAAGAAGGAGAATAAACAAATGAGTACATTTATAGTATTCCAAGTGGTATAATATTCTGAAGGAAAAATAAAGCAGGTTAGGGGGGAGAAGGGCAAAGGTAGGGGGTGACTGCTATTTCACAGAGGGTGGTCGGGATAGGCCTCTCATAAGGTGCTGTTTCAGCAGGGGCTGAAGGAAATGAGGGATGAGCCAAGTGATTATCTGTGGGAAGATTATTCCAGTCCGTGGAATAGCAATTGCTAACATGTCTGGTCCTTTTTAGGGAAAGCAGGAGGCCAGCAGCATTGGAACAAAGTGATCAAAAGGGGGAATTAATAGGTAAAGCCAGGGATTAGCAGAAAGGCAGATCAAGAAATTACTGTATCTCTGTGTCTCTTTTTTTCCTTTCTTACCTGCATTTCTCCATACTGGAAGTTTTGGATAAGAAGAGTAAGATGATATGATGTTACAGTAAATATTTAAAGGACAAGAAAAATGCAGCTGTTATAATTTGGTGGATTATTTGTGGAATTAAATTAACTATTAGCTTTTTGTAGCCAGTATCAAAGACAGGTAAAGTCAAGATTCCTGCTATACGATTCTTAATTTCTGCTTTATGTTATATGGGATGATTCTTTCTAAGCTTTAATTTGTAATATGGAAAATTTGTTATGTGTAGGTGGAGACCATTGGCGACGCATATTGTGTGGCTGGGGGATTACACAAAGAAAGTGATACCCATGCCATCCAGATAGCACTGATGGCCCTGAAGATGATGGAGCTCTCTGATGAAGTCATGTCTCCCCATGGAGAACCGATCAAGGTAAGGCAGATCATGTATTGTCCAGGAAATGAGAGTAAATGCTAATTAGCTTGTTATCGAAAGAATGGTGTGTGTATCAGTCGGGGTTTAGTTGCTGGGAGCAAACTCTTTTATTTTAGAAGGCAAAAATGTACTACATGGTACTGAATGGTTTACAGAGTCATTGAGAGGACCAAAGAAGCCAGCTACAAGCTGAGCTTTCAAAAAATGGCTCCCAAAACCACACTTCAGAACCACTGATATTTCCATGATCAGGAAGCTGGCTCCAGAACTATTCTACCACAGCCACAGTCAGGAAACTGCTGTTTTTAGAAAGCTGCTGCCTCTACTACTGGCTACAGAGCAAAATTGCACCTACTATAATTTGAATTAGCAACATGGAAATCCAGCATCATGCCATGCACAAAATGAGTGACTGGGAACTAGGCTTTCTGCTAAACATGTCATGGAAAACCCGAAGACTTCCACAATTGTGGCTGCACTTGGAAGTGACAAAAGTGCAGTCTCAGCAGAAATCCTGGCTTTCAAATCTCATACAAGTATATCTGATCCACCAAACTTAAATACATCTAGAAATTACCACTGTTTGGAAAATCTAATTTTTATTTTTCCAATCTCTGTAGGGGTGGGCATTACAGTAGAATTGTCCAGGGCATATAAAATTCAAAAATTTCTAGGTGAGCCAGATCCCTAAATAATATATTGCAGATGAGAAAATAAAATTAACGTGCTAGGGATTGGTTTAATAGATAGAACATAAACAGGTTATCTTTTTTAGTAGCACTAGTGGTGAATCTGCCACTTAATTTTTATCAATTGATAACCTTCAGAAATGGACCTTTGAAATGACATAGAATCCTACCTACCTGGTATGCTATAAGATATGCACAGAAGTAAGAAAAAATTAAACAAAACTATAATATTTAGAAGTTTACCTTTGGCTCTCTTTTTTTAAAGATAGTTCTAGATTCTTTTTTGTTATTAGATTTTTTTTAGAATAAAAAGCACTAGGCGATAATAACAATATAATAAAAAAAAGTTACTGCTACTCTTGGCTCTCTTTAACGTTAATGCAAACCATACATGTTAGCCTTCATAGACGTTTTCTAGGTTGGACTGTCTACCCAGTTATATATTGCGATGCGACATACTGCCATATGTTTAGTGCTATAAAAACACAAACCTTTTATTGTGTATGGATTCTGTGCATCAGAAATTTGGATGAGGCATCGCAGGAATATCTCACTTTTGCTCACAGTGTCTGGTACTCCTGTTGGAAAAGTCAAATGATTGAGGGCATATGGGATAGTTGGATGCACCACTTGGACTGAAGGACCCATTCCAAGATGGCTGCTTCACTTACCTGCCTGGCTGCTTGTTGGGGTTGGCTGAAAGATTGGGTTCAGTTAGGACCATTCACCTATGTGCTTACATGTGATGAAACCTCAGAGTGCTCTCATTTCTTATATTCTGGTCAAAGCAATCTTACACCCACGCAGAGTGGAGGAGACTTAGACCCCATGTCTAAATAGGAAGAGCGTGGGATAATTTGCAACTGTGTTTTAAAAGCATCACAGCTTCTGACTTTTCCGGACTTAATGTCTATAATTGCACTTTTAAAAAAGAAGATAATTATGCAACTCCCTGCTTTTTGTGAGAGAATTTACGGCATCAAAGTATATTTTTTAAATCAGCGATTTGCACTTAAATGTATTTTGTAATTAAGACATGTTATGTTTGTGGGGGAATTAGTGACAGGATTTTTGTTATTTGTAGAAATATATTTTTAGAGTTTTATAGTAGGAGGAATTATTTATAGCTAGTTTCAAAGATAATTACTTGGGCAATAATAGTTTACCTTTAATGACCTGTAAAGTGAGATATTAAACATACCTTTGTATTTCTACTAATCTAGGAAATATCTGATGGTCTTAGAAGCTACCCATGAAACATTACAGAGGCAGAAATGAAAATTAATTTTAGTAGAGATAGATAATGTGTATATGAGGGAGGGTATTGTGACTTAAACATTGTCTCATTAATCTTTAAAACAGCATTATGAATAGGAACCCCCAATTCACTGATGGACAAGCATAGTCAAGTTTCTCATGCATCTGGATTTGGAGTCATGTCTCTCTGGCTTCAAAGCCCAGGTTTTTACTCCTAGGCTTAGGAAGCCGAAGGTGGACTGATGGCAGAGACCAGAGAGCTGAAGTAGCAATACAAGTCAGTGAGTGGAAAGTGAACTTTGACACAAACGTCTGGAACTCCTCCTTCCCTATTCCTAGAATCCTGTGATGAGAAAAGAGCAATGTTAAAAATGCTCCCTAAATGGGAGACTCCCTCGGCTGGTTTCCATCCAAGCTTTTACCAAGAGATAATATTCTGTCTTTGTCTTTTATTATTTCACATAGAAGTATATATACCCAGGGAAAAGGACAGGATGTGCATCTTAAACTTTAGAACATTTTCTTGTTCCTACATTTGGAATATTCCCTAATAAAAAAGCTATGGAGTTGAGAGTGAGATTCAGAAGTGGAGAAGGGAAAGAGGGAGGGAGAGTGGCATGGAGGTAGCCGAAGGGACACTTGATTTTATCTGCATTATTTAGATTTTCATAAGGAGAGTGTATATATTAATTATGAAATAGAAAAGTAAAATATTATAATAAATTTATCATATAAAATGCTGAGTAACTTAAGTACAGAGATAAAAACTAGTTTAACCAGAAGACTATCAAAATAGAGCAAAACTTCTCCATCAAAATGTGCTTAACTTGTGGCTGGTATTAGTAGACAGAAGATAGCTTTTTTTCATCTTTCTTGTTTGTTTGTTTATATTGTTTAGTGGTTCTACATGTAAAACCATGTTCTCCTAAAGAAGAAAAAGCCAGATGTAACAGACATTTAAGTTTTGCTGCTCCAAGTAAAACAGTGACAAAGAAGGGACTTTGTCCGTCTTTTATGTTTTTATATGATATAAATATATAAAAATAGATTTTATAGATGAAGAAATAGAGAGAAGTAAAGAGACTTATAGTCAGACTACCCATTTTAGCAAAGTTTGGTTTAGAATGTAAATGACTTGATTCATAATATAGTGCTTTTATTCGAAAATTATGCCGAATTCATGATTTAACATCTTATGAGCAAATAATTTGGGAAAGTTTCTAGCAGATTTCAGAAACCAGCTATAAAATGAAGCAGAATTGGAATCTTCTGAGTTCTAAATTACATCTAAGTTATTGAGCACTTGACTTTTGTTTAAAATGCATATATCTAATAAAACTTATTTTTAAATGGACAACTGACATAGAACTTGAAAATAATACACATAGTATCTGGTTGCCATTTAAAATATCCCCATTTTAACTTGCTTTGTTGTAGCAGTAATTTAAGACTTTGTGCATCCTTTAGGATAATCAAATATTCAGATTTTCTAGAAGATCCCAATTTAAAATATTTAGTCTCAATGGCTCTCCAAATCATTAATTAACTTTCAGAAATCCTAAACTTTTACCCCGCCCCCATATCCCAGACTGCATCTTATACTTAGATATGGCACAATGCTGGTTTTCCATGGGTCCAGATGTTTTAAACGAAAGGGTACATAGTTACTGGGCCTCAGCAACAACTTCTTGCTTCCTCTTAGTTTTTACTTAAATATTACAATTCCCTTTCTCTAGTTGTTAATCATTTAAAACATTCTTTGAAAGCAAAATGCCTAAAAACCCACACTTTATATAGCGAGAGCTAGCTGCTTCTGCCTCTCTCTGACAGAGTTTTGGGAAATAACTCCTGTTGTCCAGAAGTTACATCTGTCTCACTTGATGAACAGAACAAGTTCACATAAACAGCCCATAGACTGTCTTGTCACTGTGGTGACTGTGATAGGCACGTCTGAAAATTTGTCTCAGATGTTGAAGGCAGGTGAAATAACAATGTTTTGTGTAATTAATCTAAATGCATAAATGGAGAAGAGTTAAGAGGTGTGACTGATTCTGCACTGGTAATTTTTAATTGGCTGCGAGGAGTAGAGGGAAGTTGGCTGGAGGTTTCGAGGAAGGAGGGATTGGTGTAATGAGAGCGGCTAGTAAAACTTAGGGCATTCAAACAACAGTGACAAGTGGGAAGTATTCTACAAATGACCAGGAACACTGTGGTACCTTTTGTTTTCAGATGCGAATTGGACTGCATTCTGGGTCAGTTTTTGCTGGAGTTGTTGGAGTTAAAATGCCCCGTTACTGTCTTTTTGGAAACAACGTCACTTTGGCTAACAAATTTGAGTCCTGCAGTGTTCCACGGAAAATCAATGTCAGTCCAACAACTTACAGGTACTGCTGCATTGACCACCTGAAATCTATTATTTTATTATTTTATTAGGAGAAGTGGTATCCGGTCAAGAGGGAGTAAAGAAAAACTTCCACCATATGTGGACATCTGCCCTGGGACTGTTGCTGCTATTTTTGGATTTTACTGCCGTTAAGCTTTCATCCAAATAATTATATTTTTCCAAACTGTTTTCCTTATAAATTTTTATCTTTATTTGAAAATGATTTAATGAACATTTCTAACTCTGCAACACTCTGTGTTTATGTAGAAGTTTCTTTAAAAAGCATGGGATTTGTATTCAGAAGACATGTCTTATAAGTTCCAAATACAAGGCTTACGAGATGCGTGATCTTGAGCAAGGCAGTTAATTAATTCAAATGTTGTAAAGGTTATGATTTAATTACCATATTTAATAGAAAATGTTGGGCTGGTGTGGACAGAAAACTTTTTAAATTTGTCAATCACTTATAGTTTTATACATTTTTATTTATTTAACCCTTATAGTTTTATACACTTTTACGATTAATTTTTAAACATTTCATACATACAGAAAGAAATCTAAGAAAATACAACATCCATGAGGCCAATACTAATATTTAACAGACATCAACATTTTGCCATATTTGTTTCACATTCCTGTTTTATGAAAGAAATAAAATATTGCCCCCATTCATTTACGATCTGGCATGCTGGACTCCTATACCCCTTAGGGCAGAGGTCTCCAGCCTTTTTGACACTAGGGACCAGTGCTCCTGTGAGAATCTAATGCCTGATGATCTGAAGTGGAGCTGAGGAGGTGATGCTAGTGCTGGGGAGTGGCTGCAAATGCAGATGAAGCTTCCCTCTTTCTTCCCACTCACCTCCTGAATTCATCATTTCCTAATAGGTCACAGACTGTTACTGGTCTGTGGCCTGGGGGTTGGGGGCCCCTGCCTTAGGGTTTGTAGGAACATCTGAGAACATGTACATCCTGCAGACAGGTGGGCTCCCAAAGAGAGACACAATAAAGCACTGAGTAGAACAATAAAATATGTTGCTTCTGTTTACCAGGAAGGACCATGGACAGAAAGAGACCAGAAATGTAACTCTCATTTAGCTTTCTCCTGATAGAAAAACAAAGCCAAAGAAAAAATAGATTTCTACCAAGTCTGTTCATTTCCTTTTCTTACTTGCCTTGAATCCACTCAACATTATATCTTTGAGATTTTTTTTTCTTGATGAAATATAAATCCAGTTTTTACAAATCTAGTTTATTTATTTAAACTGTTTCTAATACAGTGGTGTGCTGGTAAACCAGCTTTGGAGAGTAAAGTGGAGAATCCCTGATGTCTAACATTGACCAATTTTTTGTAGTGTAAATACTCTTACCATGGCAGATTTTGAGCCACTGATGGCTTGCAAATTTCTCAATATTTTATAGTTGGCTCTCACAAGCCAGTATGAGCCAGATCAAACATGTCACTATATATGCATGTGATATAATATGTATTCTAGAGTATGAATAAGCCAGAATCTGAATCTGTCTTTTACCCACAGTTAGAGTATATTCTGTTTTTTATTATTATAAAAGTGACTTGATAAATATATATGTCTCTAGATAATATACTTATACATGGTATTCCCAGATCATAGGCTATACCCATTTTCAACTTTACTAAGGATCAAATAGCTATTCAAACTGGTTTCACCAATCTGTATTCTACCACAGGTATATGAAGGCTTCTTTTCCCCAAAGCAAGATATTATTAGACTTGATAATTGTTACCAATATGATGGGTGTTATGAGACATCTTATTGATGCTTAATCAATTTTGTGTAATTTATTTATTTAATTTTCACAACTGTCTTCAGAGACATGTACTATTATTCCCATTTTAAAGGTTAGAAAACTGACATCTTTGCCACTATTCATACCTAAATCTACCAGTTTTAAGTGTATGTTTTTACTGTGGGATCTGTGTCTTTTCAGTATATGTTACCAAATACTATGCCTTTTCAAAAATAGACAATTAAAAATATTTATGACTTCATCACTAAAACATCATTTCATTAGTTTTTATTTTGCAGATTATTTTCATTGATACATTGATAAAAATTAGTTAATAGAATGCTCATGTTGTATTCTCCTCAAGGTCTGTTATTTTTGAGATCTAGATTTCTATTCAGTTATTTTTTTCAGTACATAGTGTCACAGTACCAAAATCTAATGCAGCATCATCATTTTTATTTCATTTAGATGTGACATCACAGACTGGTGAGTAGAAGGCCATGGTCTAGTTGGGCAGATGTGATGAGTGATTTTCTGTAGAAGTTGTTTTAGAGCCCAGAACTATTCAACATTTTTCATCCATGGACTGAATAATAGATTAGAGATATGTTTATTAAGTTTGTGTTTGACGGAAAGCTAGGAAAGCAAATGAGGAGCTGGTAACTTAATTAGTAGGATCAGGATTTAAAATGAGATAGATTAGTATAATGGACAAGTAGTAGCAAATAATAAAATATTGTAGAACATATGGATTTAAGAAGGAAAAATATTGCAAATGCCAGATGAGAAGTCGAGTGTCAGTATGTACAATTAAATCTCATTTTAATCTTACTGACCTAGAATTGTAGAAATTTCATCAAGAGATCAAAAGTTATTCTTGCATTATTATATATATATATACACACACACATACATATATCTTATGTAAAACTTTTCCTTCCCAACCTCTTTCCTATGATTACTTCTCAGTAATATTTACAAAATGAATGAACAATAAATGGACAGTGTTTTAACTCTTTCAGCTTAAGAAGCCTTATTCTATAACATTATATTTATGTATTTTGTTTGCTATTATCAGAACTTTGGATTATTTTCCCCTGCTACTATAAGTTGCATTGTTATACAGATTATATCTTTGCAAAAATATTTTATAATTTGTTTTTCCTAAGATTAATGAAATACATTATTTGGTAGAATTTTTTTTGTTACTGTGAATTGATTCTTTATTGTACTTCTGTGAAGATGTTTGTTAACATCATTGGGATTTTTTTGTCGATCATAGTGAAATGGGTGTTTTATTAATATTCTCAGGAATAGTCATTTAGTTACGTTGTCTTTTCTTGAGTAGACAGTTATGTCAGTTTTAAATTTTAATGGTAACATTTTTATTTTAATCTTTCAGATTACTCAAAGATTGTCCTGGTTTTGTGTTTACTCCTCGATCAAGGGAGGAACTTCCACCAAACTTCCCCAGTGATATTCCTGGAATCTGTTATTTTCTGGAAGCTTATCAACAAGGAACAAATTCAAAACCATGGTTCCAAAAGAAAGATGTTGAATACGGCAATGCTAATTTTTTAGGCAAAGCATCGGGAATAGATTAGCAAAATATATTCCTGATTAATATTTTTGGGGGTTTGACTCCTTGGAGCATATGTGGAATCTCTGAAAGCACTTTAGGATGCACATGGCTAAAGAGCAGTATTAAAATTTCAGGAGCTAAGTCACGATCTACTTTTTTTCCCACTTAACATGACAAAAATGTATTCACTTCAATATTTCAACCCTTAAGTGAAAATAAGAAAAAGAAACCTCAGAAAGTGACTTTTGGGGGCCATTCCTGTTATATAACAATCTCTTATTACTTATACTCAAAACTTAGCACATTGTATATATATCAGGTAGTTGTAGCGACCTGTACAATGTGATGGAGTCACTTGCAATCTTGTGTCCTGGTGGAATGCCATGGTTGTTAAAGTGTATTTGTGATAGTGTTGCCTTAAAAAAACTTTTAAATAGAAATTATAGTCTTCAATACCATAAGCTCTTTGAACCTTTCAACTCTGCATTTTATTATATTTCCTTATATAATTTTTAGCATACGTAACAAAATAGATTGAATTTTTTTGTTGTACTATTCTTTTTTTAAGAAAATAAGCCATTATGGGTTAGATACAATCTGAATATAAAATAGATCTTATGTAAATATCAAATATTATTTTATAAGAATATTCTTCATAACATAATGTGTCATTAACAATAAATATTTCTATTTGTTTTGACATTTTTTTTCCACACATGGTAAAGGCTATTTTAATTCATATTAGCAATTTAAGTCCTATTCATTTTTGTGTTATTTTATTCAGGATAAAAGAGGATTACAGCTTATATTAAAGTGCAATAATATCATTCTAATTTAATTTGACCAGAAGCAACATGAGAGTAAAGTAAGCATTCAGGGAACATACCATAAAATACAGAAATAAAATATTTACACACACACACACACAAACACACACACACACACACACACACACACACACACACACACAGAGTAATTTGGGTTTGTTTCAGCAGACATTCTCCATAGCCATATGCCATGCTGAGCCATATAAAGTTCCAATCAGAAAATCGAAGTTCACAATTCGGAAATAAGACTCATTCTTTTTTTCTGACAATGTATTTTTAAGTGTTTGTGTTGAACACTTTATTGTGTGTTTATGTCCTAAGAATTATCATGGCTTTTTTTGTCTTATTAGGTACACATCTGTGAATTTTTTATTCTAATTGAAATATCTTGATGATATTGTTTGAAGGGAAAGTTAGTGTTGAAGAAAACAATGCTGTGATTTCATTACGGAAAATTTAAAATATTTTTCTGGAGCTTGAACTTTAATTTTTAATAATGTTAATCTAAGCTGTCTGGTGTACTAAATATCTTACAGAGTTTGGTTTAGGATAAGGATTTGATTTTTAAAAAGCTCAACTTCAAAGCAAGAGAAAGGTGAACATAATAGTTTTTAAATCAACATTAGCAGAACCATAGATAGGCTGAACACTTTTTGGGGGGTTCTAAGAAGTAACTCAGTTAAAAAGTTTTTTTAATTATCTCCACTAGTTCCCAGGCTATCCCATGGTGACCTCAGAAATGAAAAGTAATTACTGATTGGCCTTTAATATACCAAGGGTACTACTTTAGATATTACAATGATTATTATTAATTAAGTGATACCTCAATGTCCTAAAAGATAAATTTGTCTCATTAAATTCCAATCCTATTGCAGGAAAGTACCATAGGCCTTTGGAAAATATAGTTTCAGAATTATATAAAAGTAATAAAAATACTTAAAAGGAAAATAAACACATACTTTTTCCCACCTCTGGAACAGAGTCCTTATTATAGGGATAATAAGAAGAACTACAGGAAATTAAAAAGCATAAAATGTCTTCTTTATCAAATATTTAAGAAGACCATAGCTTGGCAACAATTTGTGTGCTAAAAGTTAGTAAGCCAATTAGAATTCAAAAAAATTTTCTCTGTGTGTGTTTAGCAAAAAATGCAAACAATCAGAATAAAAGCTATATAAGAATTCCTGGTACTATATCTGCAACCCTTCTATAAGTGTCACCAAAAACGTATTTTTCCAGATAAATTAAATATTCTCTGATAGACTCCCCAGGCCAGCCTACAAAGGCTCATTAATGGACCTTAAGCAAGATGAACAGACAGTATTTTCATGATAGAATGCATTTGAAATCCACAACTGGATGTTAAAATATTTAAGCAATTCCTTTTCTCTCTGTCTTATCCAATTTGGAAGATAGAGGTTATGGAGACATTTTCAGACCAGACCACTGATGGTAGCCAGGAGCAGAGAACCTAGAGGTAATCTTTAAGAAAGTAAGGGACCAAAATAGGAGCTCTGATTTAGGAGCAGAATTGAGGATGGAAAAGAGAAGGGACAGAGAATGTCTATGACTAGTGTAGGGTCTAAGGGTTCTGTATCTTGTTGCCAGATTATTCTAAAAAATATAATGTGGGGTCCCAAGACTGCTTCCCTATCAGCTTGTTTTTCCTGAGAATTCCAGGAGCTGTTCCTTCTGTTCTGATTTTATTGTTTCCATTCATGGCTTCTGGCCCCATTATTTGGTATCCAGTATAGAAAATAAATTCGCTTTTTATATATATTTTTCAAGCAAGCATTGAGTTTCACTGCAATTTTCTAAAGACGTTTATATCAAGAAGCAAAGAGAAGTATAGAGTTAAAATATCCCTTCTCATTTTTCCTCATCTTTTTCTTTCCATCTAGACTTTGTAAGAAAATGTAAAGTTTGAACATAAATACAAATAAATTCACTTATTCATTTTCATTTATTCATTTCTTGAATGACTTCTATGTGCTGAGAATAATGCTGTTTTTGGAATTCAAAGATAAAGTATGGCCCATTTTATCAAGAAAGGAAAATGAAAGATGAACATAAGCAGTTACAAAATTCTGTGCAGAGACTCAGTGCTTGGAGAAGCGTCTTGGGCTTAGAGGAGTTCAGTAAGCAGAGGAAGAAGGACTTGGTCCAAGCAAGTAAACAAGTATGCACAAAGAAATGGAATCTTGGAGATGTGTAGTGTATCTTGATGGCAAGTGGCCTGGGACAAGTTCACAGTGAGGAGAACAAGGACAGAATGACTATTTGGACACAAATCATGAAGGGAGCTGTTTGTGATGTTAAGGTGAATGATTATTATTATTAATTATCATTATTATTACCATGGAACCCTTTGTTCATAACAAATCTTACAAGAGAAAAAAAAAACTAAAGAAAAAAAGCAAATCATTGGCTTCTGCCTCCCTCCCAACAGTTTTAAAACTAGTAGGCAAGGGAGATGTCAAATGTTAAAGGAAGAAATGGTATGAAAGGCAGGATCAGAAGCAGCAAGGATAATGGTACATACTGACTTGCACAGATGACCAAATGAACATTCTTCTATATCTCAGAAGAAAATGATTCATGCTATATCTTGGGTATTTTACTGTAAGAACATGAAGCTGGATGTCTGGCATGGGAATTTCATATTGCCCTCCCAGCCATTAGTCCTTCAGATCCTTTGGTAGGAAGGAAAGAAGAGTTGCTTCTGCATTTTACTAAACTTTCCTCCAAATTCTTCTCCCTGATATTGCCTGTCATGCCAAGGCAGACCCTGCCAGGCCTCTCCTGTGGTTAGGTTAGAAGCAGCCATAGGATGGAAAAAGGTGTTCCATGGAGGACATAGCAAATGAAAGGATGAAGGGGCGTGTTTTCTCCACATAGTGCTAGGGACATAGACGTGGTCCCCCGAGATTCCCCAGTTGAGAAAGTGCCAAAATGGAGCTTTACATGCAAATCCCGAATGAAGTCTGGGGCTATCAAATGCTTGAAAGCCAATATTAAGTCCTTGTTAAAGCAATAGTTAATAGTCCCAAAGAGGATGGGTTAATGAGCTATCATAGTTTAAGTGCATGGATTTTGCTGGATAAATCACTATTTATAAGTGAAAAGGAGTCTCTTTGATACATAGTTGTTGAGGTGGCTTGATAGATCACTACCCTGCACTGAACAATAAAGCATAAAGAGTTTGTTTTTGCCTGATTGTACACTTTGGTGCTCTTTCACTCTTTAAATATCTGTACTTAGTTAAATGAAGGCAGACTTGAAGGATGGAAGCATGAGAGAATATGACCCATGATTTGAGAGGTGGGAGGACAGTGCCTGTACCAGAGGCCTTGCAATTCTTGTACAGAAGGACTTAACCATTCCTGCAAAACAAAAAGTCAATGCAGCACAGATGATAGGGAAGTACAATTCCTTTGTCTAATCACGGGCTAAAAGCAGGGACAGCTGGCTTTATTAAGCAGAGAACACCAAAATGCAATTTTGAACCTAAGCCTACAGTTTTATAATGTACGTCTTTGTTGAGATTTTTCTCAAGTTCTGAGAAATCTTGGTATCCTCTGAGAAGGGCAACGGTCACTCCTGTTCTGAGAGCCATGAGCTTGGGAAGTACTTAGTTCCTTGCTGAGTTTCCTTCTCTTTGCTTGTTTGCTTCCAAATTTTACATACACTGTGGCTTCCTTTTAAATCCTCCTTATATTATATTTATGATGTATGTATACTCCTTTGGTATTCTTACTTGAAGCCACTTAAAACATTTTATATTTTATTGGCATCTAGCTTTCTCTTTAAGCAGCTGTTCTCTTATCCTGCCATGTCTGCATCTGTTTTGGCTAGCTCACATGATCTATACACTTTTTCATCCAAAACTGTTTTCTTCTTTAATGCTCATTTCTTCCTATATTCAGTGCATGATAAAAAAATAGCAAAGGCTTTATGTACATAGATTCTAGTTTAAAT